>CM059867.1:6702057-7112057 GCA_030490815.1 Acer saccharum
GTGATGTACAGTCATCGCCGCCTTCACCATGATTGGCAAAGTGGTCGACTGTTTTTTGACCTACTTATAGACCGGCCAAAACTACGAAGAGTAGATGAAATAGCTGGCGAACGCACCCGGCGGAGGAAGAAGCAGTGCACAAAGTTAGCTACGGCATGGACACAAGCCCATTCAAAATCAAGTACAATGCTGACTGAAAGCACAGTCGCGTGATCATCAGAAAGATGAAAGAACCAAAAGGCCACCTAGGGAAGGCAAGGAACAACCGAACCAGTAGGTTCCGAGAAGGTATAGGCCATTCAACCCCCTAACAGGGTGATCAAGAGGAGATACTTTCTGTAGTAGAAGACAAGGGGCTCGCTAAGTATCTCGTCAACAGTCAATAATTGAGCGAAGGGATATAACCAATACTGCCGATTTCACGAAGATCATGGGCATGACCTTCAAAATGTTTTCAGCTGTGTGACCATATTGAAAGTTTGATTAGATAGGAGAACCTGAAAGATTTTACACTCAAAGGGGACAAGCATGGTGGTCGCCAAGATAGCCGCCAAGGAAGTGGGCAGGAGAGGAAAAGCCCAAGGAGAAGCAGCCCCGGTGCTACAATAAACACCATTTTTGGTGGACCACATACAGGCAGAAGTGAAATTTCCCTTAAGTAGTAGTGAAATATACCTAGAGGGGGGGTGAATAGGTATAGGCTCAAAATTCTCCCAATTAAAAAATAATGCGGAATATATCAATGAAAATGCACACTTGATTAAATTTGACAAATTAATTGATTTCACTTATACAAGAGTTAATCAATTTACAAGATATGCAATCAATGAAAGAAATAGAAGATAAAGAAAAGTAAAAGCAAAAGCAAAAATGAACACAAGTGTTTTAACGTGGTAAAACCTCAAAGAGAAAACATCCACGGGTTGATACCACAACCACCGGCGAAGCAATCCACTATGTGAAAAAGGACTTACACACTCAAGCTATCACTCATGATATCTGCTCAAGCTATCAACTCTGAATCTACCCTCGGGCTAGTGAATCACCAAGCCTACTTTCTATCCAAGATGTATCCTACACCTCTAGAAAGCAACTTCCTATCCAAGACGCTCACGTCTCTAGGAAGATTTCTTGCTTGCCTATCCGGATCCTCCCGACCCTAGACAAGACTCCCTTGCTTGATTATCCGAGTCTTCCCGACTCTAATCAAGACTTCCTTGCTCTATCCACAAAGCTTCATTCACTTTGCTAGAGACTTCAACATAATGCAAGGCTATGATCTAAAGTGATGCAAGTGATGCAAACACAAACAAATTAAGCTAGATGATCAATCAAGCAAAATGTACATGTTCAATGATAGTCTAGAATATGATTTCAACACACAATCACAAAATTATCTAGAAATCAAGACATGCAAACCAATAAGAACAAAGGTATGAATATTCAATTTATCACACTAAAAACCTAGTTCTTAGATCAAGAAATAGAACCTAGAAAATAATATGAGATACATCATATGTTGACGGTGAAATTTGGATTGCCACGCACTCAACAATTATATCAATTTAATATAAAACAAGAAAATTAAGAACACATGCAAAAGACAAGTTTTACGTGGAAAACCCTTGAATGGAAAAAAAACCACGGCGCCCCTGAGGGCAGAAGAATAATACTAGGTTTTCGTTGCTTTGTTACACACTCAGATCTCTTACAATTGCTCTCTTTTCTCTCTATAGATTTCTGAACCCCTTCCTCATGGGATAGGTGGTTCTATTTATACATGTTTACTTAGGGCTTCCCCTTGTTTTCAGCCGTGTGGGTGAAAAGCTTCCCTCTTTGACTCGTACTAGGATCCTGACTTGTCACGGATCAGGTCTATTTTCCTTTTTATGATTCCCTGTTTGTTCTGGGTCTTCTAGATTTTGAGGTTTATTTCTGTATATCTGCCAAGTCGGTTCATGTCCAATGTGCTGGTCTAGCGAGTACCTTTATTTTCTGGGTATTGCATTTTTGGCGAGTACACTTCTATATTCGGCGAGTAGGTTTTTAGCTTCGGCGACCATTTCTTTGACTTCCTTCTGGTTTAAGCTATTCTATCATTCTGACTTGTCAAACTTCCTCCTTTAACCCGGTCAATGAATGACGTGGCAATCTTTCGTTAGCTCTTTTAGATGACGTGTCAGTCTGGCGAATTTATACATACAACAATACCCCCATAAATACTTTGAGCTGGGCGAATGACTTGTTCTTCCCACTTCGTTTGCCTCTGCGAGTAGTATTTATATTTATGAGATTTCAACACACTCTGCAATAAATCCTCCTTTCCTTTTAACCACGCGCTGTATTTATTAATTGATTCTTCCGGTGCACGCTTTCAATTTATACCACATAACTTCTGGCGCTTCCACTTGTTTGACAAGTGAAGGGACATTCTGACGGCTTGGTTATCCCCAAGATGCCACATGTCATTTATTTGGTGGTGACTGTTGCGGTTTGGTAATTGTGGCCGTCATTCTCATTAAATGCGTATCATTGTACTTGATTGCTTCTTTTTTTGAATTTCGAAGTTCCCTCTTTTTAAGGCCCGATCGTTTCTCCTCTTTCACTTTGCTTTCTTCATCGTGTTTCATCAGAGCAGAAAAGAACAGTTTGATCTTTTGCTTCTGTCTTCCTTATTTTTTCGAGAACTAACTACAGTCCTTTCCCTGTGCCTCTTATTGCCGGTCGGTTCACCGGATTTCGACTCCTCTTGCTTCTCTGCGTCTCCGATTTTTTCTGTACATTTTCACGAATCTAGGGCTTTCTGGTGAGTTCCCATGGACCCTTCCTTACGTTCTTATCTTTTTAATCGGATGATGCAAGCCATGGAGCTTGGTGATAAAGTACTGCAGACAAGATTGAATCCTTGATTCGTAATTTTCGTCCGGATTCTCCGGTCCCAGTTTCTGTTTATGTTTCATCTTCTGAAGATAATTTTATTCCTAACCTCTTTCCTCCATCTTCCAACAGTGGTTCTCCCAATATGCCGAGATCTTCCAATCCAAGCGGCAGCAAACGACGCGCCCCTAGGGCTTCTCGTGAGTCCTTGCTAGATGCGCAGACGACGGTTGATTCTGACGTCGAAGATCATCAGAAGGATGTGCTGTATTTTTCACCGAGTCGCCCGTGTTCCTTTGACATGGAAGTTAATGTGGTCGGTGAGGATGAGCTTCGCAAATACAAAAGTCGTTTCGACCTTCCAGACTCGGTGACTCTTATGTTACCCGGCGACCGGGCTGTGTGGAATCCTCCCAAAAATACGGTCGCCATTTACGGGGCTATGCTCAGTTGTGGGGTAACTCTCCCTCTTTAGCCTTTCATTGCCAGATTCCTGGCGGAGGCTCAAATTGCACCGGCACAGCTCGCCCCAAATAGCTACAGAATACTGATGTGCATGTGCCTCATGTGGAAGTTGAAGGGTTACGGGCCCCCTACTCCTTGCGAGATCCGCCATTTTTACACGCTAAGGCAAGCGGGAAATGGTGGTACTTACTTCCTTCTTTCTTCGCCCGTGGAGAACTGGATCCCTGAGGGCGTGGCGAACCCTGGCCAAGTAGAAATATCTGGCGATGAAAAGAAAAAGGGGTTTATCTGGGGCTTTCCCACTTCGAACAAGAGGTGGAAGAATAGCTGGTTTTTTGTTGGCGGCGAGTGGGGCCGTGATGTGTCTGCCAGCAGTCGTCGCAATCTTTTGGCGAAGAAGGTTCCTAGGCACTTTACATCGCCTGAAGCCTGGTCGAAGGCGACCCCTGTTTTACTAGACAGAGAGGTCTCTCGCCTTGCCGCGGCTGCTGTCCTCCCTTTGAGCTCAAGGGACAGGTCCTTCCTCTTGGATGAGGAAAAAATGATTTATGAGGGGATTTTCACACGCCTGCATGCCAGGCTTCCTCGCTGTAAGTTTCTGTCCATTCTTTGTTTCACTGTTTCGTTTGGTTCCATTTGACTGACACTTTGTTTATTTTCTGGCAATGTGTGACTTTGACACCGTTTGCGACTTGCAAGCCCGGGCGGTGAAGAATTCCGAGGCTGCCAGCAAAAGGCATGCTGTTGGTTTAGCCAATGAGGGAATTGCTGGCCCGGACGGTGATGAACCTTCTGATGGCGAGGATGCTGGCGACGTTGCTGGGGGAGGGGTTGAATCAGGGCAACCCCCTATGCGTGCAGAGGCTGCTGCGTCTGTTCCTGTTGCTGCTGCTGCGACTACCCCCACTGCCGCTACTGCTGCGACTACCCCCACTGCTGCTACTGCTGCGACTACCCCGGCTGCGACCACTTCTAGTCGTAAGGGTATGGAGAAGGTTGGGGTTTCAGAGGGGGTCAGTGACATCCCTATTTTTGACGCGGATGTTCCTGAGACTCCTCTCGATCCTGCGAGCGACCTGGCCCCAGAACTAGGAATAAGCGTCCCGCCGAGAGTGCATCTGATCACTCAGCTCGACCTCCCAAGCGGGCTTCGCGGGTGGTGCAGTTCGTTGTTTCTTCTGATGAGGAGGACGTTGAGGAGCCAGCTGTCGCTGAGACCCCTTCTACCCAACCTGAGGGGCCTGCTGAAGCAGAGAATATAGCGGCGCCTCCCTTTGAGGGGGTTAATGAACAGACTTTCCCTGCTTCTACTTCTACTTCTACTTCTCGTCGACCAGCTTCTCCTGCAGTGGTTATGGGCGAGCCGAGTGTCTCAGATCAACCTAGGCCATCTGGCCCATCTGAGTCGACTGATCATCCAGGCCTGTCAAATTAGGCTGGGACCTCTGCTTCTGGTTCGAGCTTGGCCCATGAAGTTCCTCCTACCGGACCGGTTGAAGCCGATGAAGGGAACGTGTCCCTTTTTGATTTTTTGGCTACTAAGATATGCTCCCACTTGGCTAATAATGATATATACATCGGCGATGGCTGGGGGCATGTTAAAAATAAGTCTTGCAATAGGAAGATGGAGTTTTTCTTCAACTGCCACTCATTGGTAGGTTCTTCGCCGTAAATCTCTATTTATTATTATTTTTCATATTTTTTCTAACTTTGGCTGTCTTTTTCCTCAGATGATGTCTGAGATGGGTGAGACTTACAAGTTCGGGATCAGAGCTTCTCGTGAGATTAAGCGCTTGCGCGAGCAGGCTTCTGTTTTGGCGGCCGAGAAGCTCTACGTTGAAGAATCCCATGCTCAACAGCTCGCTCAGTTCAGAGAATCCTCGGAGGGTCATCTGTCTGCTAGGCTGGCTGCTGAAGAAAAACTTTCTGCTGCTGAGGAGGAAATTCGCTCGTTGAAGGAGCTCCTATCTTCGAGTCAAGAGTCCTTCGCAGCACGTTTGGAGGCTGAGCGGGTAGTTGAGGAGGCTAAGGAGAAAGCTGAGCAGGAGGCGGTAGATTTACGTAACCAGCTATCTTCCCGCGACCTCATCTTTGAAAACTTGAAAGCCGTACTGGAGGCTGAGTCAGTTGATCGCTTCAAGAGATCCCCTGCTTATGATGCGCTTTTGTTGCGCGAATTTGAGAAAGGCATGAGGCAGGCGAAGAAATTCTTTGACATGAAGGATCATTTCAACTAGAAAAGCTCTGAAGCGCTTCGACAGATCCCTCCAGCAGCATATGGCCAACGGCGTGGACTCGATTAAAGATCAAATGAAACGATGGAAAGCCCACTGCCGTTATAACAGGACTGAGCCTCATCCCATGCATCTAGAGATCCCCAGCAAGCGTGCTTTTAATACTTACTACTCAGGTCAGAAGGGCAGCTTTTCTGGCTCTGGCGCTGAGCCCGACTTAGGTCCCGTTGCTGGGAGGGATTATGAGCCTTTCATGCCAACGGAGGATGAGGCAGTCATTTGGCCTTCAGATGAGGAGATTGAAGACGAGGAAGATAGCGAGGGCCCTTCTGCAGCCGGTTGATTTTTCTGTTGTTTGAAAGACTGTAAATTTATTTTTATCCATTCATTTGTAAATAATACAAAGTTATGAATATATACTTCTCTTCGTTCAGCTGCCTTTGCTGAGTTTTTGGCTTTTGCTTGGTTTTTCACCAAGTTATGTTTTAGCATACTTTTTGCTTTTATTCAGCTGCCATTGCTGAGTTTTTGGCTCACTTAGTATTCGCCAAGACGTATCCGACCATATACCAAGTTTTTAGTGTATTTTATAGCTATATTCAGCTGCCATTGCTGTATTTTGGCGTACTTAGTGTTTGTCAGGACGTATCCGACCATACACCAAGTTTTTAACATGTTTTTATCTTTGCTCAGCTGGCTTTCTGGCTTCTGGGATTTATGTTTTCCCGTAATGGCGATTGTCACTTTTTACAACTCGAGTTTTTGCTTCTCGCCGATTATCATTGCTGCGAGTACGAAACTCGTCTTTATGTGATGGGAGTTGATATACGATGGCGAATATCCTTTGTAACTGGCGAGTGTGATTGCGAATTCTTAGTAATAAATTACTCTTTTATTGAATATTTCCTGCAACTTTGTTAACATAGTCATAAAGAAAGAATGCTAAAAACGAAAAAACTGCTCTAAGACATAAATAGAAAGGGTTAAAAAACTCTTTCAACTTTTTCCAAGAGTTTAAGGAAAATATATCTTCAAGTACTGTGCATTGCATGGGCGGGGTAGTTCGCCAAAGCCTTCTCGAGTGATACGATATGCCCTGTGGCCAGCTATCCCTGTAATTTGATAAGGTCCTTCCCATTTGTCTGCGAGTGATCCTGCAGCTTTGTCTTTTGTTCCTGGATTCACCCTCTTCAGTACTAAGTCACCAAGCGCGAACCTCCTTTCACGCACATGCGAGTTGTAATATCTGGCTACCCTCTGTTGATATGCAGTATTCCTTATTTGTGCGCGCTCTCTTCTTTCTTCTAACTCATCTAGGCCGCACTTTAGCATATCAATGTTGATTTCTGGCTGAAAGAGCTGTACTCTTGGTGAAGAGAATGATGTTTCCACGGGAATAACAGCTTCGGCTCCATAAGCCATGGAATATGGGGTTTCGCCTGTTGAACCCCTCTCTGTGGTTCGATATGCCCAGAGCACTTGTGGTAATTTATCCGCCCAGCTGCCCTTTTTGGTTGCCAACTTAGCTTTCAGGTTGTGCTTTATGATTTTGTTCACTGCTTCTGTCTGGCCATTCGTTTGTGGATGTGCTGGAGAAGCGTAGTAGTTGTTGATGCCATACTTATCACATAGCTCCCTGAATTTCCTACCATCGAATTGGGTCCCATTGTCCGTGATGATGGTGTTTGGTATCCCGAATCTGTATAGGATATTTTTCTTCACAAAGCTTATGGTGTTTGCTTCTGAAATGTACCAACGGCTCGGCTTCTACCCATTTTGTAAAATAATCCACGGCTACTATGGCGTGTTTACTCCTCCAGTTGCTGTTGGCATTGGGCCGATCAAGTCTATTCCCCACATGGCGAATGGCCAAGGCAAGGTAATACTTTGCAGGAGCTCGGGTTGTTGTCGAATGTTATTGGCGATTTTCTGACACGCTTCACATCTCGCTGCCACCCTTTTGGAGTTGGCGAACAGAGTTGGCCAGTAAAAACCCTGTCTTAATGTTTTGTGGGCTAGGCTGGCACCCCCAGCGTGGTTCCCACAATTTCCACTGTGTATGCTTCTCAGGATACCTTCTGCTTCTTCAGGTCCGACACATCTCTGCAGTGCCCTCGAGTATCCCCTTTTGTACAGTTCTCCATTGAGTACTGAGTATCTTGTAGCTCTATATCTCAGCCGCTTTGCCTCTAATGGGTCACTTGGGAGTATATCATTGACGAGATATTCTTTTATTGGTGTGATCCAGCTGTTCTTTTCGCCAAAGACTGCCCTGACTTCCTTTGTTTTAACTATACTCGGCTTGCAGTAGGCGGATCATAGAGATATTGTTGGGCCAGATGTTGATCGTGGCAGATGCCAATTTGGCTAAGGCATCAGCCTTTTCATTTTCTTCTCTGGGGACATGAACAATTTTGTACTCTTAAATCTTTCTAACAGTTCCTTTGCCAATTCCAGGTAAGTGGCCATGCTTTCATCTCTCGCCTGGTATTCATCTAGTACCTGATTGACAACAACTTGAGAGTCGCTGAAAATTTCCACCTCGTCTGCTCCTAAGACTGTGCTAATCTTTAAACCTGCTATGAGTGCCTCGTACTCAGCTTGATTGTTGGTGGCTTTGAAGTCAAAACGCAAGGCACATTCGATTGAGTCTCCTTCCGGGGTTGTCAGCACTACACCTGCCCCGCTGCCGTGCGTGTTTGATAAGCTATCAACGCGAAGTTGCCATTTGAATATTTTCTTATTTTGCTCCACCATCATTCTCGCCACCTCTATGCTTGGTTCGGTGAACTCTGCTACGAAGTCTGCCACTGCCTGGGCTTTAATTGCTGTCCTTAGGAGGTATTCCACATCGAATTCACTTAATTCGATCGCCCACTTTGTTAATCGACCGGATACTTCTGGTTTCTGCAGGATTAACTTCAGTGGGCAGTTGGTGTATACCCTGATTCTATGAGCCTGGAAATATGGTCTTAGCTTCCTTGCTGCTGTTATTAGGGCGAGTGCCATTTTTTCTGTCGGCGAGTACCTTGTTTCGGCTGGTAATAGTGCTTTGCTGGTGTAGTATACTGGCTTTTGGATTCCATCTTCCTGTCGTACTAGCACGGAACTTGTGGCTGCTTCAGAGACGGACAAGTACATGTACAATGTCTCTCCTGTTTCTGGTTTTGATAGCAGTGGTGCCCGTCCAAGGTAATCTTTCAAGGCCTGGAAGGCTTTTTCGCAATCCTCATTCCACTCGATTCCCTTTCCTTTTTTTAAAGCTTTGAAAAATGGTAGGCATCGGTCTGTTGACTTGGCTATGAATCTGCTCAGCGATGCTAGGCACCCCGTGAGTTTTTGGATATCTTTCAGAGTCTTTGGCGAGACCATTCTCGCTAGTGCTTGGATTTTTTCAGGTTTCACCTCTATTCCTCTTTGGTGTACTTGATATCCGAGAAACCTCCCCGACAGTACGCCGAATACACATTTTGCTGGATTCAACTTCATTCCATACTTGACCAGTACGTCGAACGTTTCCCTCAGGTCATCTGCATGTCTATCTGCGGGTGACGCTTTTTGTCAGCATATCGTCAACGTAGACCTCCATATTTCTCCCTATTTGCCTGGCGAACATTTTGTTGACCAAGCGCTGATAAGTTGCCCCAGCGTTCTTCAGGCCGAATGGCATGACTGTGTAACAATACAACCCCTGATCTGTGGTGAACGCTGTCTTCTCTTCGTCAGGCTTGTGCATCTTTATCTAGTTATAACCTGAATATGCATCCATAAAGCTCAACGTCTCATGTCTGGCTGTTGCATCGACTAACTGGTCAATCCTTGGTAGCGGGAAGCTGTCCTTGGGGCAGGCTTTGTTCAGGTCGGTGAAGTCGACGCACATCCTCCATTGATTGTTTTTCTTTTTTACTAAGACCACATTCGCCACCCATTCCGGGTACTTAACTTCTCTAATTGACCCTGCGGCGAGCAACTTTGACACTTCCTTTTTTATCGCTGCACTTCTTTCTAGGTTGAAGCTTCTCCTTTTCTGTACCACCGGTTTGCATTTCTCATCCACAGCCAGATTGTGAGAAATTATGCTTCTATCAATCCCTGGCATGTCTTCGTGGCACCAAGCGAAAATCCCCCTATATTCTTTCAACAAGTTCATCACATCTTTCTTAACTTGTTCATCAGCCTTGCTCCGATCTTTACTGTTTTATCTGGTTCCGTTTCATCTAGAATAATCGACTCAGTCGGTTCTTCCTTCTCTCTGCTCGTTTTGTCTCTTGGATCCAGTTCGAAGTTTCCATTATCTTCCTGCACTTCCATGTCTACTTCGAATATGTTCAAGGTTTCCATCCCTGCTTTATCTTTGAAGATTGATAAGTTGGCGCGGCGAGCTCTCCTGTGACCCTCTCAATTCTCCGACGCGAATTCTGTAGGGAACTTTATTTTCAACGCATGGGTTGAAGTAACAGCTCGAGCTTTGTTAAGAAACGGTCGGCCAAGTAGAGCATTATACGGCAAATTATGGATGTCAACCACGACAAAGTCCAACAGGATTGTTCGCGGCGCATGGTGCTGTACCAAATCTCACCGGCAGTTTCACAGTTCCTAACGACCTAACTCTGCGCCACCGAATCCCTTTAATGGCACATGGAATGGTTCAAGATCTTTCCTGTCCAGCCGCAACTCATCATATACTCTAGCACTTAAAATATCAGCCGAACTCCCATCAATCATCACCCGAAGGACATCCCTATGGGCTATTCGAACTCCCACGACGATTGCATCGTTAGGCTTTGCATCAATCCCGTCTGAGTCTTCTGCTGTAAATGTTATGGGATCATGTCCTTCTCTTCCTTTCTTGGGGTTTCTCTGCACAGAATTGATCTCCATGCTCCTGCCTTCATACATTACTTCTCAACCTCCGACATCCTTTCTCGATTGCTCCTCCCAGTGTGAGGTCCGCCGAAAATGGTGTTTATGGTTGCGTTAGGGCTGTTCCTCTTGGACTCTTCCTGTCCTGCCCGTTTCCTTGGCGGCTATCTTGGCGACCACCGTGCTTGTCCCCTTTCAAGGCAAAGTCCTTCAGGTGCCCATCTCTGATCAGGCTTTCAATGTGATGCGCAACTGAAAACACTTTGAAGTTTCATGTCCATGATCTTTGTGGAATCGACAGTACTTAGTTGTATCTCTCCTGCATTTGCTGATTGCTGTCGAGGGTATTTGGCGAGTCCTTTGTCTTCTACCACAGACATATCTCCTCCTGGTCGCCAGTTAAAGGGGTGTAATGGTTGTACCTTCCTCAAACTTATTGGCTCGAGTGTTTCCTCTGCTTTCTCTTGAATATCCCTTTTGGCCCTTCTCATCTTTCTGGCGATCACGTGATTGCATTTTTTGTCGTCCTTATGGTCTGTTTTCAAGTCAGGCTTGTGCCCATGCACGTAGCTACCCCCTTGCGCTACTTCTTCTTCCTCTGCCAGTGCATAGTCACCAGCTATTTCCATCATCTCCTCGTAAGTTTTAGGTCTATCTCTTCGCAGGTCAAAGGATAATCGTCCACTCTGTAGCCCATTGGTGAAAGCGGCGATTACAGCTACATCACTGGCATCCTCAATTTGAGCTACTTCCTTCCCGAACCTGGCTAGATACTTCTTGATTGACTCATTACGTTCCTGCTTCAAGTTTGACAGATGAGCGAGTGACTTTCTTCTTTGGACACTTCCCATGAATTGCCTTATGATGCCTTACTGAGGTTTGAGAAGCTGCTTATGGTTCCGCGGGAGTCTCCAAACCATCTGGAGGCGAGGTCGCCAAATGTTTACGGGAAGGTGAGGCACAACAACCCATCATTGGATAATACTGGGCCATAATATTGCGGAATCGGCGAACATGTTCCTTTGGATCCCTGTTCTCCTTATACTGCTCAATGGTTGGCATTCTAAATCTGTCTGGAAATTGGGTGCGAGCGATAGTTTCGATGAATGGGCTATCTGACTCATCATCCGAGGATACATTACGACCATACCTTCGTGCCATTGCCGAAACTTTTTTGATAGCTCTTGCAGGGTGACATCTCGCTGACCAGTTGGTTCTCCTGCTGGATCGAGTCTACTCTTGATTTTCATTCTACCATGATTGCCTCTCTCATTCGGGCTTCTTCGATCTTCAGTGCTCTCAGATCTCCTTCGCTTCGCTCTTTTGGATCGTAACTCCCTTCGTGGACGAGGACTCTTATCTTCAGATGAGATGGACCGGTGTCTCCGCCGGTTTCGTTGATATGTGTCGCTGGAATTGACCCCATGTGTTCGCACCTGGTCTCGTTCCTCCCTGGATTCTTCATTCATCACACCTTTTCCCTTCCTTTGTTTTCTCCCCTCGAAATTCTCAGTGTGATCCTGGGGGGTCTCCTCAGTGGATTGTCTTGCTTGAGTATTGAAAATTGCGATGTGAACTTCCTGACCGTAGCCTTCCGGGTGGATGGATTCCAGGGGGTGGTTAACTCGTAAGGAGATGAAACTCCTAACCCTATGGGGAGCGAAAGTCCTATTTGCTGGCTTCGCTGATTAATTTTACCAATGCAGCTTGGAAGTGCTGCAAATCCCGAGATCAGCCGCCCTAGTTCCTGGCATTGCTGCTGATTGTTCCCCGACTGTCACTGCTCCTGCCCTCCCGTTGGCGCAGTTGGTTCAACAACTAAATCTCCGCTGGAGTTACCATCTCTGTTGCTGTCGTTGTTCATGCTGTCTGATTCGCAAGGGTCCCTCGAAGTTTTCTGTTCAAAGTCCCCCTCCTTCTAGCGCTAATTGTTGACGGTGAAATTTGGATTGCCACGCACTCAACAATTATATCAATTTAATATAAAACAAGAAAATTAAGAACACATGCAAAAGACAAGTTTTACGTGGAAAACCCTTGAATGGGAAAAAACCACGGCGCCCCTGAGGGCAGAAAATAATACTAGGTTTTCGTTGCTTTGTTACACACTCAGATCTCTCACAATTGCTCTCTTTTCTCTATAGATTTCTGAACCCCTTCCTCATGGGATAGTGGTTCTATTTATACATGTTTACTTAGGGTTTCCCCTTGTTTTCAGCCGTGTGGGTGAAAGGCTTCCCTCTTTGACTCGTACTAGGATCCTGACTGTCACGATCAGGTCTATTTTCCTTTTTATGATTCCTTGTTTGTTCTGGGTCTTCTAGAGTTTGGGGTTTATTTCTGTATTTCTGCCGAGTCGGTTCATGTCCAGTGTGCTGGTCCAGCGAGTACCTTTATTTTCTAGGTATTGCATTTTTGGCGAGTACACTTATATATTCGGCGAGTAGGTTTTTAGCTTCGGCGACCATTTCTTTGACTTCCTTCTGGTTTAAGCTATTCTATCATTCTGACTTGTCAAACTTCCTCCTTTAACCCAGTCACGAATGACGTGGCAATCTTTTGTTAGCTCTTTTAGATGACGTGTCAGTCTGGCGAATTTATACATACAACATCATATATTCAATTTCTAGAATCAATTTCACACACAATCAAGTTTAGCACATATATGTTCAAAACAAATCACAAAGCTAAATCTCAATTAACAAATGATCAAACAACCCTAGCAAGTTATCTAACATACTTCTCAATAAATTTCATCAATCAAATAGTAAGAATCAAGAGATGATCAAAGATGAAATTGAAAAAGGAGAAGTTGAAACATACATACTGACCACGTACTGAAAATGACCAGCTGAGAAAAATGGCGAAGTCAGCTGCCTCGGAAATACTTAGGGTTTTTAGCTCTCTTCGAGACCAACAATTTTGGTTTTTGAATCGATTGATTTCAGTTCGTATGAGAGAGATAGATCAAAACAGAAAACTAAAATTGTAGAATTCTGCAGAAAATTTTCAAATTGTTCTTCAAAATTCTTAAAAGTGTGGGGGAATGAGATGGGTTTAAAATGAGGGAAGAGAGAATTTTATGAGCGATCAGAGGATGACACATCACCTCCCTGTGGGGGCACGTGGGGCCCATGGGAGCAGAGGGCTCTCTTGGCCGTGGGGCCCACGGCCTCCCACACGGGCAGCCCTTGTGGCCACAGGTGCTCCCGACTTCTCTCGCGCGCTCCTTTGGTTCTTCAGTCCATATCTTGGGCATCCGACCCTCCGATTTTGAATCCGTTTTCGGATTACGAACCGTGACTCCCTCACGCATGACTATGACTACTCAACTTTGAAAAATGATTGAGAATAATCTCAGAATCTGACGATGAATCAACACAACAAATGAGAACGAAAAGTAGCATAGTCAACTTGTTTGGACTCGAAACCTTATGATGTAACCGAAACGACCGGAACTCATAAGGCATTAAATGAAGAATATGTTCAAGTCCTAAACACAAAATACAAACAAATAACACATATTCACACAAGCATGCCATATCAAAGAGATAGTCACAAAGCATGCAATTTCACAATGTTTGTCAATACAAGATCAATGCATGAGCATGCTATGAAGTGTGTGAATGTGTTATACCAAATGTTTGAACCACGATGCAGGGACACATGTATGAATTGTGTGTGTGTGCGCTAACGCCTTGCAAGAGGTGGAAGTCAAGATTTACCTTTGACGTTTTTCACCTCTTGAAGACGACTTTTGCACTAGACGTTGCTCTTCACTCTTTAAGCTTCCTTTCTTCAAATAATGTCCTAAGCAACAACTAATACAATCATAGAGTGTTTTGCAATGGAATCAAGCCAATACAAATCATAAACCTTACAATCTCCCCCTTTGGCTATTCCATGGCAAAAACACTCAACCTCACCATACAATGTTTCACTCAAATAAACTCAAGAATAGCATACTCTCAATCTCACATTACAAAGAAATTCCTAGACTAAAAAGTCTTCAAGTCTTCAAGAATTCCTCTTTCGGTCTTCAAAGTACCTATGAGAGAAAATAGCAACCAAACAAGAGATCTTCTCTAAAGAAGAATGGTGAGTTATTTAACCAAACAACAAACATAGAAGATATCCCTTATCTCATACACAAATGCATTATCTCAAGTGAATAAAATATGTTCATATTAAAGCATTCCCTTAGTTTCCCAATTTCCAAGACCAACTATCCTTAACATTGTCAAGAAAGAATTCTTTCTCCCCCTTAAGACAAGAATTCTCCCCCTTAAGACAAAGTCATTAAGCACAAAGAGGAATAAGATTCACACAATTGGAACATTTCCACACAAGGTGAAGTATACAAAACTCCCCAATATCAAACATGGTGAGGTATACATTTTCTCCCCCTTTTTGTCAAGGAATAGACAAGGGACACAAGATAAAGAACGAGATATTAAGCAAACAAATCGTATAGAAAGCGAAAGTTGAATAAACTAAAGCTCCCCCTTAACATATGCTCCACATATTATCAACAAGTAGATTTGTTCACAAGGGACATCACACAATCACACAATCAAGCAATAAGAGAAAATATTTCATAACTTGTCAAAGTCCAAGAGAGAATCATAGATTTTCATTAATCTCTCAAAAATATTCTCACATTGCTAATGAATCAAGCACATAAGCAAAGTGTGTGTGTGTGAATGCTTCTCAAATATATAGTAGGAGTAATTGTGATATCAACATGCAAACTCTATCCACACCTATCCATCTAAAGCCTTTCCAAAAATAGGTCAAACCGATATTCATCCGGTTTTTTGCTTTTAAAATGAATAGATATCAACATATGAGCGTGTGTGTGCATGTGGCTCGTTTTCCCTTTCTATTTGTCAACCCGAGCTTTTCACAATTCTCAACTATACACCAATAAGCCTTTTATTTTTCATTTCTTTTAGGCTTAGAATCAAAGATTTTTTTTTTTAATGATTCATTTCAACACTTCTTTGATTTTACTAACAAAAACATATACTCCTCATGGCGGCTTTCACTCATCACAATGGCGTAGCCCTTTCCTACATTGGGTGGCTTCACAACCAAGGTGTGTAGCCCTTTCCATGAGGGTGCTCGTTGATTACTATGTAGTGCCGAAGCAAAATGGATACATACCATAGGTCATCTATCATGTACTTAACAATAAACTTCTAGATGCATCCATTATCTACACATATTCAACCACAAAACTCAAAAACTAAAACATACAAGAGAAGCATTAGTGCACTTTTCAAAAATAAGATTTTCAAGCTCAAGTGCATGATCTAAAAACAATAAAAGATACTTGTTAAAGATCATTACTTCTCAAGTGAGTAGCTCTTAAAGACAATGATATTCAATTAAAGTTTTGCTCATCAAGCCACTCACAATCACACAAAGACATCAATCAACACAAATCATGCCAATGGACATTCTAAGAGTTTTAAACCTCTCTTTGTCCAAGGGCTTAGTGAACAAGTCCGCAAGTTGATTTTTAGTAGGCAAATGCTCTAGAGTAACAATAGAATGTTCAACTAGATCTCTAATGAAATGATGCCTAATGTCTATGTGTTTAGTGCGGGAGTGTTGAACCGGATTTTTAGAGATGTTAATGGCACTTAAGTTATCACAATAAAGTGTCATTTTTCCTTGTTCTATCTCATAATCCTTAAGGATTTGTTTCATCCAAAGTAATTGTGTGCAAGCACTTCCGGCCGCAATGTATTCGGCTTCGGAAGAGGAAAGGGAAACCGAATTTTGTTTCTTACTTGACCAAGAAACCAAGTTATTACCAACATAAAAGCAACCCCCGATGTGCTTTTTCGGTCATCTATGTTTCCCGCCCAATCCGCATCACAATAGCCTACAAGGATATCATTGGTATCAAATGAATAGAATAGACCAAGACTATGAGTTCCTTTGATGTACCTAATGATCCTCTTGACGGCTTTTAAGTGAGATTCCTTGGGATTTGCTTGGAATCTAGCACACAAGCCAACACTAAAGCAAATATCGGGTCTACTAGCCGTTAGGTAAAGTAGACTACCTATCATGCTTCTATAAAGGCTTTGGTCAACACTTTTCCCTTTTTCATCTTTGTCAAGTTTTAAAGTGGTGCTCATGGGAGTTTCAAAATCTTTTCCATTTTCTAGGCCAAATCTCTTAACTAGATTTTTAGCATATTTAGATTGATTCAACATTATGCCCATGCTAGTTTGCTTCACTTGCATTCCTAGAAAATAATTCAACTCACCCACCATACTCATTTCAAATTCACTTGACATAACACTAACAAATTCATCAACCTTGGTTTTATTAGTAGACCCAAAAACAATGTCATCAACATATATTTGTGCAATAAAAATATCATGATCATGATGTTTGATAAACAAAGTTCTATCAATGCCACCTCTCCTATATTGGTTGTCAATAAGATATTGAGTCAACCTATCATACCAAGCTCTTGGAGCTTGTTTAAGGCCATAGAGAGCCTTTTTCAATTTAAACACATGATTAAGAGAGTGTGGGTCTACAAAACCCTTAGGTTGTTCAACATACACTTCTTCTTGAAGGTATCCATTGAGGAAAGCACTTTTGACATCCATTTGAAATAATTTGAACTTTTTAATGCAAGCAATGGACAACAAAAGTCTAATGGACTCGAGACGAGCAACCGGGGCAAACGTCTCATCAAAGTCAACACCCTCCACTTGAGTGTAACCTTGAGCCACTAGTCTAGCTTTATTCCTTACAATCTTGCCACTTTCATCGGTCTTATTCCTAAACACCCATTTAGTGCCAATTACATTTATATCTTTGGGTCTAGGAACTAAGGACCACACTTCATTCCTCTCAAATTGATTAAGTTCATCTTACATAGCCCCAACCCAATATTCATCAACAATTGCTTCATTAATGTTTTTGGGTTCAATTTGAGAAGTGCAGCAAGCATAGGATATTTGGTTAGCAATTTGATTTCTTGTTCTAACCCCTTCATTTAAATCACCTATGATGTCTTCTTGATAGTGTAAGTTTTAAGTCTTGGGTGAGAATGTTCAACAACTTGGTCATTTTGTTGATTATCATTTAAAACATTTTCCAACCCTTGACTTACAACTTCAACATGACTATCATTTTCATCATCTTGACTAGAAACACTACTAGCCACATCAATAGGTGTTTTGGTGTCATTCAACATGTTTTCTTTAGGTTCATTGACACCATTATCGTCACACAAATTTAGCATGCTAAGATCATCTATCTTCGCATTGATAGACTCCATAATAGTCTTAGTAGTCAAATTAAGACTCTATATGCACGACTATTAATAGCATACCCAAGAAAGAGACCTACATCACTTTTTGCATCAAACTTTCCTAAGTGATCTCTATCATTCAAAATATAACATTTACTCCCAAAAGTGTGGAAGTAACTCACATTAGGCTTCTTGCCTTTCCAAAGCTCATAGGACGTTTGTTTTGTGCCGGGCCTCTTAAAAACACGATTAGACACATAACAAGCGGTATTGACCGCCTCGGCCCATAGGTTTCTAGGGACTTTCTTGCTATTGAGCATGACCCTAGCCATCTCTTGCAAGACACGGTTTTTCCTCTCAACAACACCATTTTGTTGAGGAGTTCTAGGTGCGGAGAACTCATGAGAAATCCCTAAACCATCACAAAACTCACTAAACTTTGCATTTTCAAATTCCGTCCCATGATCACTCCTAATGCGACATATTTTCTTGATATCAAGACCTTTTTCATTTTGAACTTGATTACAAAACTTTTTAAAGTAATCAAAAGCCTCGGTCTTGTTTCTAAGAAAATAAACCCAAGTAAACCTAGAGAAGTCATCAACGCATACAAAAATGTATTTTTTGCCATTAATGCTCTCGGTTTGAATTGGCCCCATTAGGTCCATATGCACAAGTTCTAAAGGTCTCTTGGTAGCTATGTAAGAATTTTTCTTATGAGACACTTTGGTTTGCTTACCTAATTGGTAAGGTTCACAAACCACCTCAAGCTTTTTACCAAGATTAGGAAGACCTCTAACAATGCCATGTTTTTCAAGCTTTTTCAAATCTTTAAAATTCATGTGACCCAAACGTTGATGCCACAAATCAAGCTTGTTGCACTCATGTGCCATGTTGCAAGTTAGAGGATCTATCTCAAGACAATAGCAATTGTCTATAGACCTTTTGACACTTAGGACAACATTGCCCTTTTTTATCAATTATAGTGCACACATCTTTGTTAAAGCTAACTTCTTTAAAAATTTCACACAAGTGAGTAATGCTTATCAAGTTAGCTTGTAACCCATCAACATACAAAGTATTGTGAAGTTTAAGCAATCCGGGGATACAAATTGTTCCCTTACCAAGAACTTGCTTTTTGGTACCATCACCAAAAGTAACCCAACCTCCATCCTTTAAAACAAGATTCTTAAATAACTCTTTGTTCCCGGTCATGTTCCTAGAACAACCGCTATCTAGGTACCAAGAATAGGAGGAGTTGGCACGTAAAGCATATTGTGCAACATTACATTTAGATGTGTCTTTTCTAATCCACACATTTTTCACAACATGCTTCTCACTCTTACTTCTAACATGCTTTGACTCAATATTAGGCTTTTTAACATGCACCTTGACCTCATTGGTCACATCTTTAAAAATGTCAAACAAAGCATTATCAATTTTCTTATGCATAGTAGAGTGAGGCACAACACAAGATTTAGCAAGCAAGTCATCAACAACTTTTTCAACAACATGCTTTTCCAAGGTCTTCCTAGGTCTATTTCTATATCCATACATGGATGATTGCCTATGTCCATTCAAAGACATATCATGAAAAGCATTGTCAAGTTTGCATTTCCAAATATACTCAAAGCATCTAGGTCGAATATGTCCTATCATATTACAATGATGACAAATAGGAATAAATTTGAGAAATTTACCATTTGCATTTGCTTCCATAGCATTTGGTCTTCTCACAATTTTACCTCTTTGAAGAGCAACCCTTGATGCTCCACCTCTTGCATTTGAGGTTGTTGCTTCTTGATGCTTATGTTGTTGAGTTCTTCCATTGAACATCCTTGTTGATGAAGAGGCACCTCCGGTAGCTTTCATAGCTTTACCTTGAGAGAGTGTACCTACAATTGATTCAATGCTTGCTTTGACAAAAGTAGATTTGTTAGATGAAGGAGTCTCCTTCTCATTGATATAACCCAAACCTCTTTTGTCATATGGATGCTTTCCACTTTTAATGAGGGTTTCAACTTTATTAGAACTAGATGACATCTTGCTAATCACCCTATTAGCCTCATCAAATTTCTCACGAAGCATCATAAGTTCAATGGCATATTTTTCCGCTTTGTCATCACCAAACATAACATCTTTATGTGATTTATCAAGCCATTGTTCATACTTTTTCTCTTGATTTAAATGCTCATTAAGTTTGGATTTAAGCACATTTTCAAGTTTCTTAGCATTAACAAGAGAACAATCTCTTTGCTCAATTTCTTGCTTCAAGATACCAAGTCTATCATTGCTATCTTTAAGATTCAATTCTAGACTTAGGATCTTGTCTTTAAGTTCATTGAACTCCTTTGAGCCAAGAGCATGATCTTCTAACTTCTTGTTGAGGGACATATTGACATTGGATAAACGTTCATTTTCAAAAGTAAGATCATTGATCTTTTTCTCATCTAAGTCAATATGTTCAACCAAAGAAGCCACATAGGAATACACTTCCTTAATCATGATTTACCACAAAACAAAAACACAAAACACTACAAAGAAAGGATCTATCTAAGTACGTCTAGACACCCGCTCTGATACCAAATGAAATTTTCCTTAAGTAGTAGTGAAATATACCTAGAGGGGGGGTGAATAGGTATAGGCTCCAAATTCTCCTAATTAAAAAATAATGCGGAATATATCAATGAAAATGCACACTTGATTAAATTTGACAAATTAATTGATTTCACTTATACAAGAGTTAATCAATTTACAAGATATGCAATCAATGAAATAAATAGAAGGTAAAGAAAAGTAAAAGCAAAAATGAACACAAGTGTTTTAACGTGGTAAAACCTCAAAGAGAAAACATCCACGGGTTGATACCACAACCACCGGCGAAGCAATCCACTATGTGAAAAAGGACTTACACACTCAAGCTATCACTCATGATATCCGCTCAAGCTATCAACTCCTAATCTACCCTCGGGCTAGTGAATCACCAAGCCTACTTCCTATCCGAGATGTATCCTACACCTCTAGAAAGCAACTTCCTATCCAAGACGCTCACGTCTCTAGGAAGATTTCTTACTTGCCTATCCGGATCCTCCCAACCCTAGACAAGACTCCCTTGCTTGATTATCCGAGTCTTCCCGACTCTAATCAAGACTTCCTTGCTCTATCCACAAAGCTTCACTCACTTTGCTAGAGACTTCAACCTAATGCAAGGCTATGATCTAAGTGATGCAAGTGATGCAAACACAAACAAATTAAGCTAGATGATCAATCAAACAAAATGTACATGTTCAATGATAGTCTAGAATATGATTTCAACACACAATCACAAAATTATCTAGATATCAAGACATGCAAACCAATAAGAACAAAGGTATGAATATTCAATTTATCACACTAAAAACCTAGTTCTTGATCAAGAAATAGAACCTAGAAAATAATATGAGATACATCATATATTCAATTTCTAGAATCAATTTCACACACAATCAAGTTTAGCACATATATGTTCAAAACAAATCACAAAGCTAAATCTCAATTAACAAATGATCAAACAACCCTAGCAAGTGATCTAACATACTTCTCAACAAATTTCATCAATCAAATAGTAAGAATCAAGAGATGATCAAAGATGAAATTGAAAAAGAAGAAGTTGAAACATACATACTGACCACGTACTGAAAATGGACCAGCTGAGAAAAATGATGAAGTCAGCTATCTCTGGAAATACTTGGGGTTTGTAGCTCTCTTCGAGACCAACAATTTTGGTTTTTGAATCGATTGATTTCGAGTTTGTATGAGAGAGATATGATCAAAACAAGAAAACTAAAATTGTAGAATTCTACAGAAAATTTTCAAAGTGTTCTTCAAAATTCTTAAAAGTGTGGAGGGAAGGAGATGGGTTTAAAATGAGGGAAGAGAGAAATTTTACGAGTGAATCAGAGGATGACACGTCACCTCCCCGTGGGGGGCGTGTGGGGCCCACGGGAGTAGAGGGCTCCCTTGGCCGTGGGGCCCACGGCCTCCCACACGGGCAGCCCTTGTGGCCACACGTGCTCCCGACTTCTCTCGCGCGCTCCTTCGGTTCTTCAACCCATGAGCATGCTATGAAGTGTGTGAGTGTGTTATACCAAATGTTTGAACCACGATGCAGGGACACACATGTATGAATTGTGTGTGTGCGCGCTAACGCCTTGCAAGAGGATGGAAGTCAAGATTTACCTTTGACGTCTTTCACCTCTTGAAGATGACTTTTGCACTAGACGTTGCTCCACTCTTTAAGCTTCCTTTCTTCAAATAATGTCCTAAGCAATAACTAATACAAACATAGGGTGTTTTGCAATGGAATTAAGCCAATACAAATCATAAACCTTACAAGAAGCAATCGAGAGAGAATGTCAGAAGTCAGAGAAGTAATGAATGAGGGCAGAAACATGGAGATAAACTCTGTGCAGAGAAACCCAAAGAAGGGAAGAGAAGGACATGACCCTATAACATTTACGGCTGAAGACTCAGATGGGATTGATGCCAAGCCTAACGATGCAATTGTAGTGGGAGTTCAAATAGCACACAAGGATGTACTCCGAGTAATGATAGACAACGGAAGTTCAGCTGACATTTTAAGTGCCAGAGTATACGATGAGCTACGACTGGACAGAAAAGATTTGGAGCCCTTCCATGTACCGTTGAAAGGTTTTAGGGGCGCAGAAGTAAGAACGTTGGGGACCGTGAAGCTACCAGTGAGATTTGGGACATCACCGTGCCGACGAACAATCCTACTAGATTTTATCGTGGTCGACATTCATAACTGGCTGTATATTGCTTTACTCAGCCGACCATTCCTAAACAAAGCCCGAGCAATCACTTCAACCCATGCACTAAAAGTAAAATTTCCTACAGAGTTTGGGGTTGGGGAATTGAAAGGATCACAGGAAATGGCCCGCCGCGCTAACCTCTCAATTTTCAAGGACAAGACAGGAATGGAAACCCTGAATGTATTCAAGGTAAATAAGGAAGTGCAAGAAGAAAATCCAGAAGCCTTCGAATTGGATGCAAGAGATAAAGCGCGCAGAGAAAAAGAAGAACCCACTGAGTCTATTATCCTGGACGAGACTGAACCTGATAAAACAGTCAAGATTGGTGCAAGGTTGGCCGAGCAAGTCAAGAAAGATGTATCAAACTTGCTGATAGAGTACAAGGAAATCTTTGCATGGAGCCATGAAGACATGCCAGGGGTTAGTAGAAGCGTGATCTTGCACAACCTAGCCGTAGACGAAAAAAGCAAACCGGTGGTGCAGAAAAGGAGGAGCTTTAACCCGGAAAGGAGCGCAGCAATAAAAGAGGAAATCTCTAAATTACTCGCCACAGGATCAATCAGAGAGGTTAAGTATCCGGAATGGGTGGCGAACGTAGTCCTTGTAAAAAAGAAGAACAATAAGTGGAGAATGTGTGTAGACTTCACTGATCTAAATAAAGCTTGCCCTAAGGATAGCTTCCCACTACCAAGAATCGACCAGTTGGTCGATGCAACAACCGGACACGAGACGTTGAGCTTCATGGATGCATACTCAGGATATAACCAAATCAAGATGCACAAGCCAGACGAAGAGAAAACAGCATTCACCACGGATCAAGGACTATACTGCTATACAGTCATGCCATTCGGCCTGAAAAACGCTGGAGCAACTTACCAGCGCCTAGTCAACAAGATGTTCGCCAGACAAATAAGGAAGAATATGGAGGTATATGTCGACAACATGTTAACAAAGAGCGTCACGGCTGACAAACATGCAGATGACCTGAGAGAGACATTCGAGGTATTAACTAGATACGGAATAAAGCTGAACCCTGCAAAGTGTGTATTCAAGGTACTGTCTGGAAGGTTCCTGGGATATCAAGTGCATCAGAGAGGGATAGAGGTGAACCCTGACAAGATCCAGGCATTAGCTAAAATGGTTTCCCCAAAGACCCTGAAGGATGTCCAGAAACTCACAGGGTGCTTAGCATCATTAAACCGGTTCATAGCAAAATCAACGGACCGGTGCCTACCATTCTTTAAAGCTCTCAAGAAAGGCAAAAGGGTTGAGTGGAACAAAGATTGTGAGAAGGGCTTTCAGGCCTTGAAAGAGCACCTCGGGCGAGCACCACTGCTGTCAAAACCAGTAACCGGAGAAATACTTTATATGTATCTATCTGTCTCCGAAGCAACCACCAGTTATGTACTGGTGAGACAGGAAGAGGGGGTTCAGAAACCTATATATTACACAAGCAAAGCACTGTTACCAGCTGAGACAAGATACTCGCCAGCCGATAAGATGGCACTCGCCTTAATAACAGCGGCGAGGAAGCTAAGGCCGTATTTCTAGGCTCATAAAATCGGAGTATATACTAATTGCCCATTGAAACTGATTTTACAGAAACCAAAGGTATCCGGTAGACTAACCAAGTGGGCAATCGAATTGAGTGAATTTGATGTAGAGTATCTCCCAAGGACAGCAATCAAAGGCCAAGCAGTGGCGGATTTTGTGGCAGAGTTCACCGAACCAAACATGGAAGTAGCAAGAATGATGGTAGAACAAACTACGAAAACATTCCGGTGGCAACTCCGCGTTGACGGTTCGTCAAACACGCATGGCAGCGGGGCAGGGGTTGTGGTATCAACCCCAGAAGGAGATTCAGTAGAATGTGCCTTGCGTTTTGACTTCAAAGCTACCAACAACCAGGCCGAGTATGAAGCACTTATAGCAGGACTAAGAGTTTGCACAGTCCTAGGAGCCGATGAGGTGGAAATTTTCAGCGACTCCTAAGTCATTGTTAATCAAGTATTAGATTAATATCAGGCGAGAGATGAAAACATGATCGCTTACCTGAAATTAGCAAAGGAGCTGCTGGGGAGGTTTAAGGAGTACAGGATTATCTAGATTCCTAGAGAAGAAAACGAACAGGCTAATGCCTTGGCAAAATTGGCATCCGCTACAATCAACATCTGGCCCAGAACTATTCCCATGATTCACCTACTGCAGCCAAGTAGAGTCAAACAAATGGAAGTTGGGGCAGTCTTCGGCGAAACAAATAGTTGGATAACGCCAATCAAATAATACCTTATCAATGATAAACTCCCAAGCGATCCATTGTGAAAGTATACAAACCCAGTTAAATTGCTTAAAGTATATGTAGAGGGGGGGTGAATAGGTTTTTACACCTTTTTCAATCCCTTGAACAAACTTTTGTTTGTCTCTCAAGGTAGCCTTACACACAACACAATAAGCCAAGGAAGACATACATAGACAATACGATAATACAATCATAAGAGCAAAGTCTAAGTATATCAACTAGTTATGTGAGGTATAAGAACAAATAAACACAACAACAAAGTAAGCTTGTATTTCAATAGATGTTCTAAGTCTACCCAACCCTATTGGAAAGTATGAGATCCCTTAATGATGCGAAACCACCATATATTGGACAACACACAAAACCAACATCGATGGAAGATTAGAAATTCCTCAAGAGTGCATACACCTCCCGTGTACCCCGCTCTTTTGGAGTCTATGTCTAACCATACGCCTAGGCCTACCAATACAATAGCCAACTCCCTATCCAAGGCACTCTTGCCTCTAGGGAGCCTCCCATGCATGACTATCCGAGTCCTCCCGACTCTAGTCATGACTCCTTGCTTACTTATCCGAGTCATCCCGACTCTAGGCAAGACTTCTTGCTTGGCTATCCGAGTCACCCCGACTCTAATCAAGACTTCATGCCTTTTACAAGGACTTCCTAGTGTGATCATATGAATGCAAATGATGCAAACAATCAATACAACATAGAACATGTGATCAATACATTCTATGGCACAAATAGACCTAAACATGTGATATCACAAGTAATCAAGTCTAGATGCAAAATACGAGAATAAAAACCTAAGCATGTGAAACACCAAACACATAAGCTCAAAGTCTCATTCACATATACAACACTTGAATCAAAATATATTCATGAAGTACAAATTCAAGATGCTATCAAATACAATTAAATGCTAGATATATGAGATTATAATCAATCAATATTCTAGTCAAAAATATAGAGCAAGGATTTGAGATTTACATCAATCAAAACCTAGATTCTCTAAATGACAAACAAATACACAAATCCTAGATTTCATCAATCAAAGGATCAAATCAAATCTTAAGGTCATTTATCACAAAATTAATTTAATTAAGTTCCAAACAACCTAAGATGTCATTCTAATCACAATACAACTCACAAACATATGTAAAACCTAGAATCATAGAAACTAGTCAACATTAGTCCACAAATTGACTTTCAATTAGAATGATAATCAAGCTATCTTTCTCAATAGCTTTTACCAAACATAAACATAGATATAGAAGAAGAAACCCCAAGCAAATGGAAGGTCAAAAAGAAAGAAATCCCAAAGTTAAGTCCAATACCTTGGATTCTATAGCTGGTTCAGAAATCAGTGTGTGACCATAAGAAATCTCGATCAAACAGCCACCAAACCACTTGGAGATGATAGAAGACTCAAATATGAACACTCTCCAACTTGAATCACTCAAATCCGACTCCGGATGAGGAAGATATGGTGTTTTGAAAATCTAAAAAACTGGAGAGAATTCCTTACGGGAAAACAAAACTTTTTCTTCTTGAATTTTCAAAATGGAGAGAGAGGGAAGAAATAGGAGGAGAGAGAAGAGCCAAACCGGCCAATTGTGTGAGGCCACATCACCTCCTGGCCATGGGGGGCACATGGCCCACAAGGGGGCAGAGAGCCCTCAAGGCCGTGGGGCCCACGGCCACACATACAGCCAGCCCAAGTGGCCTCACGGCCTGGGCTGTCTTCTCACGCGCTCCCTCGGTTCTTCAGCCCGTATCTTGGGTATTCGAACTCCGATTTTGAATCCGTTTCTGGATTACAAACTATAACTCTCTCACGCACGACGACGACTACACAACTTTGAAAAATAGTTGAGAAATCATCTCGGAAAACGTCGATGAAGTCAACTCAACGAATGAGAACGAAAAGTAGCGTAGCTACATCGTTTGGACTCGAAACTACATGAATGAGTAACCGAAACGACCGGTACTCAATAAGGAATCATAATAGAGCATATTAACATAAAGACACACACATATGCTAGTTTCCGGACATAGTCCTACAAAATGCAAAACACAAAGTTTATCAACATAATATGAATGCATGAGCATATTTTTCCAAGTGTGTGAAAGTGATATATAAATGAAATTAAATCAAGAAGGAACACACAAGAATGCTATATGTGTGTGTGTGCCTAGTCTTGTAAGAGATATGAGGTCCTTTAATACCTTTGTTGACCAATGATGCACGAATCTCTTAAAAGCCGGCTTCTTGAATGAATTGTGGTTGAGACGTCCTTCGTCTTCTTAATTCTTCAATAAACTAACCACTAAACAATACAAGAGAAACACATTTTGATATGGAATTGATGCCAACACAAACTATAAACCTTACACATTGGAAGCCAAGCGATTAAAGTACAGAGCTACAAGATATTCAGTACTCAATGGAGAACTGTACAAAAGAGGGTACTCAAGGGCACTACAGAGATGTGTCGGGCCCGAGGAAGCAGAAGGGATCCTGAGAATCATACATAGTGGAGATTGTGGGAATCATGCTGGAGGTGCCAGCCTAGCCCACAAAACATTAAGACAGGGCTTTTACTGGCCAACGTTGTTCGCCGATGCTAAAAGAATAGCAGCAAGGTGTAAGGCATGTCAAAAAATTACAAACAACATTTGCCAGCCACCTGAACTCTTGCAGAGTATCACCTCGCCTTGGTCATTCGCTATATGGGGAATTGACTTGATCGGTCCAATGCCAACAGCACCCGGAGGAGCAAAACATGCTATCGTGGCTGTGAATTATTTTACAAAATGGGTAGAAGCCAAGTCATTGGTGCACATAACGGAAGAAAATACTACAAGCTTTGTGAAGAAGAATATCTTGTACAGATTTGGAATACCAAACACCATCATCACCGACAATGGAACCCAATTCGATGGCAAGAAATTTAGGGAGCTGTGTGATAAGTATGGAATCAACAACTACTACGCAACTCCAGCACATCCACAGACAAATGGTCAAATCGAAGCGGTAAACAAGATCATAAAGCACAACCTAAAAGCCAAACTAGCCGCGAAGAAGGGTAACTAGGCAGAGAAGTTACCACAGGTACTGTGGGCGTATCGAACTACAGAAAGAAGCTCAACGGGTGAAACCCCATACTCCATGGCTTTCGAAGCTGAAGCTGTCATCCCCGTGGAAACATCCTTTTCTTCACCAAGGGTACAACTATTCCAGCCAGAGCTAAACATCAATATGCTAAAATGTGGCCTGGACGAGCTAGAAGAAAGGAGAGAACGCTGCCTATCAGCAAAGGGCGGCTAGATATTACAACTCACATGTGCGTGAAAGAAAATTTACACTCGACGACTTAGTGCTGAAAAGAGTAAATCTGAGAACCAGAGACAAAGCTGCAGGATCACTCGCAGATAAATGGGAAGGGCCCTATCAAATTACGGGCATAGATGGGCACGGGGCATATCGCATTACACGAGAGGGCTTCGGCGAATTACCTCGACCATGCAATGCGCAGTACTTGAAGATATACTACCCTTGACGGCCTCACCGTTTTTCAGAATTTACTATGATAATTTTTAGTTAAGCATTTTTTTCCTTTTTTAGCATTTTTTATTTCCCTTTTACTTTATCAAAAGATTTCAGGATATATTCAATAAAGAGTAATTTATTACTGAGAACTCGAGATTTGGCTCGCCATTTAAAGTGACCAGTGTCCAAAAGATTACTCGCCATCATGCGTCATAAGTTACTCGCTATCATGCGTCATAAGTTACTCGCCGTTGCGTAAAGACGAGTTAAGTACTCGCAGCAGAAGAAGAGAGTGAGATAACAAAAAATTATAGCAGGCTAGAGGTGAGCACAACACCACAGCCTGAACCTATTATAAAACCGATCGGTGATTGCCACCGTTGGTAGAACAAAACCCCCGGAAAGAAGCGAGAAGCGTCCGATCAAAAAGCGTACATGAGATATCTCAAAGAAAAACGCTGGGGGTCCAAAAAAGCTAGCTGAAAAAAAAAAAAAAAAGAGTTGAGCAAAAGTGGGAGACGTCCTGATAGTATGCTTAAATAAAATTTGGTGTATGGTCGGATACGTCTTGACAAACACTGAATATGCCAAAAACTCAGCAATGGCAACTGAATAAAAATAATAGTATGTTTTAAAAATTTTGTGTATGGTCGGATACGTCTTGACAAACACTAAATACGCCAAAAACTCAGCAATGGCAGCTGAATAAAAGAAAGAAGCAATATATATAACAAAGTCGAAAACTCAGCAAGGGCAGCGTAACAGAATAAAGTTAAATTTTTATTTACAACTGAAGTTACAAAAATATGAAGAGTCATTTACAAACTTAAGGATAAAAGGCATGGCAAAAAATCAACTAGCTGCTAGAGGATCCTCGCTGTCTTCATCATCCTCGATCTTCTCTTCAGAAGGCCAGATCACCTCTTCGTCCCCATTCGGCATAAAGGGCCCGTAATCCCTACCGACAACAGGACCCAAATCGGGTTCAGCACCAGAACCAGAAAAGCTGCCCTTCTGACCGGAGTAGTAGGTGTTGAAGGCACACTTACTAGGAATTTCTAAATGCATGGGATGGGGCTCAGTCCTGTTATAACGGCAGTGGGCTTTCCATCGTTTTCTTTGTTCTTTAATCGAACCCACTCCGCTGGCCATATGCAGTTGAAGAGACTTGTCGAAGCGCCTTAGAGCCTTTTCATTCGAATGGTCTTTCATAGCAAAGAACTTCTTCGACTGCCTCATGCCTCGTTCAAACTCACGCAGCAAAAGCACATCGTAGGCAGGGGATCTCTTGAAACGATCAACTGCTTCAACCTCCAATACAGCCTTTAAATTATCAAAGATGAGATCGTGCGAAGACAACTGATTGCGTAAATCCAACGCCTCACGTTCAGCTTCTTCTTTGGCCTCCTCAGCTAGTCGCTCAGCCTCCAAACGCGCTGCGAGGGATTCTTGACTAGCAGACAACTGCTCCTTCAATGAGCGAATCTCCTCCTCAGTAGCAGATAATTTTTCCTCGGCAGCTAGCTGAACAGACAGATAACCATCTGCGGACTCTCTTAGCTGAGCAAGTTGTTGAGCATGGGATTCTTCAGCAGAGAGCTTCTCAGCAGCCAAAATAGAAGCTTGCTCTCGCAGACGCTTAATCTCCCTGAAAGCTTTATTCCCATACTTATAATTCTCAGCCAACTCAGACATCATTTGAAAAGAGAAACATCCGAATTAGGAAATATATATAAAACAGAGATATATAGGATTGTGGCGAGAAACTTACCAGAGAGTGGCAGTTAAAGAAAAACTCCATCTTTCTGTTGCAGGGTTTACCTTTAACATGCTCCCAGCCCTCACCAATGTACACGTCATTATTAATCAAATGCGAGCAAATTTCGGTAGCCGAAAAATCAAAAAGAGACACGGTTCCTTCATCGGCTTCAGTTGATCCCGTGGGAGGGGCTTCATGGGCAACACTTGAACCAGAAGCAGAAGCACCAGGTTGCTTCGATGGTCCTGGCCGATCAACCGACTCTGGTCGACCAAACGGCCTAGGCTGATCTGATGAAGAAGCATTCGGCTCGCCCATGGCCACCGGAGGAGAGGCTACTCGGGGCGGAGTAGGAGCAGGGATATTTAATTCATCAACCTCCTCAGGGGGAGGCACTGCTGCATTTGTCCTTTCAGCAGAACCCTCGTGAGCAGCTGTTTGAGTAGAAGGAGTTTCGACGAGAACCGGTTCATCAGCACCCTCCTCGTCCGAAGAGACAACATACTGCACCACCTTTGACGCCCGCTTAGGGGGTCAACCAGCATGGTCAGAGGTACCCTCAGCTGGGCGTTTACCTCTACCAGCTCTGGGAGCTAGATCACTCGCAGGATCAAGAGGAGTCTTAGGGACATCCGCGTCAAAAATATGGATGTCATTGACCCCCCTGAAACGCCAACTTTCTATTTACCTTTACGGCTGGGGGTAGTCGCAACAGGAGTATTCACAGCAACCTCTGTACGCATAGGGGGCTACCCCGATTCGACACCTCCCCCAGTAACATCACCAATGTAAGGATTCCCGTAGTTTTTAATTGGCTTATTTCGTGATCAAACCATATGTGGGGATTCTTTGTAAGGGTAGCTTAGATGTTGTTGTTATTGCTTAGGCCCTTTGAAGACCTCATTATTGACAAGCACCAAAGGTAATACTCTAAGTGCTTACTTGTCTTGAAGAGATAGATGCACACACTCACAACTTATGCATATGTTTAATCCTTGTATGTTGTGTGTCTTATTTGTGTGCTTTAATGTTCATTAACATCTCTTCTTGTATGTTATGTTGATTGCATCTTGCATGTCCAATTGCCTTGTCATGCTTAGACTTAGGATTGCATGATTGCACTGGGCGCTCCCAAAAGCGCTCTACAGAAGCGTTGTACGAACAGCGCCCATTGAGCGCTGTTCAGACCTGATCGATTTAATTCGGTCGCTGTACGAGCGCTGTACAGGCACTGTACAAAGCGCTGTACAAAGCGCTGTACGTACAGCGCCCCTATGTTTTCCCGAGAGAACAGAGCAGGGGCGCTGTACAGGCGCTGTACAGAAGCGCCCTACGTACAGCGCCCAAGGCAATATTGAGGCAAACTTATCAAAACGACCACACTTTGTTTTGGCCTCCTATATATATGCCACTTTGACTTTAGGTCAATAACAAGAGTTCATATTCAGATTTCATACTTATAATATTTTTCAAAGAGAAGAAAAATTTTCAAGAACTCATTTTTAATTACTCAAACACTTTTTCATGATCATCAATCATCATCTAGCATCATCTTTGATCTTCTAGATGTCATCTTGCATGGATTCTTCATAATACTTTGCTTGGTAAGCTTTTCACTAATATCTTACATATTTTGTGTTTCTCTTAACAAGCAATCTCAATTAATTACTTGTATGTTATTTTATATTCTTTGAATACAAGTTTGAGATTAGTATGATGTATGTTTGAGAAGTTGTTTTGTGATAGCTAATTAGGTTTTGTTCATCTTGATTAGCTAAGCTTTATGACATGTTATTTATCTCATAATATCTAGGATTGATTTAATTGAAAATTCATCATCTTAGATAAGCATATAGGGTTCCCTTGCTCTATGTTGCATTTTGGATATTTCATTATATTCACTTATGGTTGTTATTCTCTTCATAGACAAAGTAAGTCTTGTGTGTAGCTTCCGGGATTAGGTTGCTTAGATCGCAAGCAAATAGGACTAGGTTCACTCATACCGGGATTAGGTAGGTGTGTGATTACTTCCGGGATTAGGTTGTAATTGTTTACACATTTAGTGGATTCGAGGTTCGAGTGTGGCTTATTTACTAGCCCGTGGTTTTTCCCGTGAGGGTTTCCACGTAAAAATCAAGTGTTGTTTTAATTTTCGCAATATATTACACTTGCTAGTTTATATTGTCTTGAGGGCATTTTCGTAATTTTGACTTAATACGAAAAATTGGGTAATAAGCGTAAAATCTATTCACCCCCCCTCTAGATAGTTTTATACACACCGTGCTATAATTTGTTTCAACCAGCTTCCTCACCGTCCGAAGGATCACCACCATCCGGGCTAGCAATTCCTTCCTTGGCCAAACCAGCAGCATGTCTTTTACTGGCAGCCTCAGAATTCTTCACTACCCAGGCTTGCAAATCGCAAACGGTATCGAAGTCACACACTGCAAGAAAAATAACCAAGTGTCACTAACAGAATAAACAAAACAGTAATACAAAAAGGAAAAGCTAATAAGACTTATGACGAGGAAGCCTAGCAGGTAGGCGTGTGAAAACTCGTTGGGCGATCATTTTCTCCTCATCCAAGAGGAAAGATCTACCTCTCAAGCCCAAAGGAAGGACGGCCGCGGCGGCAAGATAATAGATCTCTCCATCCAGCAAAACGGGGACTTGCCTTCGACCAGGTTTCAAGAGAAGTGAAGTGCCTGGGAACTTTCTTCGCCAAAAGGTTACGGCGACCGCTGGCTGGCACATCTCTGCCCCACTCGCCACCAGCAAAAAACCAACTATTCTTCCACCTCTTATTTGAAGTGGGAAAGCCCCAAATAAAACCTTTCTTCTTCTCGTCACTGGAAATCTCCACTTGTCCAGGGTTCGCCACACCCTCAGGGATCCAATTCTCCATGGGTGAAGAGAGAAGGAAATACGTGCCACCGTTGCCCGCTTGTCTTAACGTATAAAAATGGCGGATCTCGCGGGGCGTAGGGGGTCCATAACCCTTCAATTTCCACATTAGACACAGGCACATCAATAACCTGTAACTGTTTGGGGCGAGTTAGGCCAGCGCAATCTGGGCCTCAGCGAGGAACCTGGCAATGAAGGGCTGAAGAGGAAGTGTAACCCCGCAACTCAGCATTGCGCCATAAATGGCGACCGCATTCTCAGGAGGATTCCATGCCGCTCGATCACCCGGCAGAGTCAAAGTCACAGCATCCGGAATGTCAAAGCGACTCTTGTATTTACGAAGTTCATCCTCACCGACCACATTAACTTCGCAATCAAAAGAACACGGGCGATCAGCTGTGAAGTGCAGTCTACTCTTCTGATGATCTTCAACATCTGAATCGACGGTGGTTTGAGCATCCAGTAGGGACCCTCGAGGAACCCTAGAAGCCCATCGTCTACTGCTATCCGGTTTAGAAGACCTCGTCATTGTTGGAGAACTATTATCAAAAGACGAGGGAGAAGGAATGTTAGGAACAAAATTTTCCTCAAAGGAAGGAATATAGACAGAAATCGGGGTTAGGGAATCCGGATGAAAATTACGAATCAAGGATTCAATCAGGTCTACAGTACACTTATCACCAAGTTCTAAGCTTGCATCATTTGATTAAAAAGAGAAGAACGTAAGGAAGGATCCATGGGCACTCACTAGAAAACCCTAGATTCCCAGAGATGTGTAGGAGAGTTGGGGACGCAGAGAAACAGAAATGGTCGAGTTTGGTGAACCGCCTGGCAATGGAAGATGTAGAAAAAAGGTTGTAACAAGTACTCGAAGAAACAGGGCAGAAAAAACAAAGGTGCGACCTTTTCCTTTTTGCTCAAAGAAAAACAATGGAAGTATAAATGGGAAGAGTAAAATGAGGAAGAAGAAACGATCAGGCATTAAAAGAGGGAGTTTTGAAATTCAAAAAAGATGAAAAGAATACGGTGTGTATAATATAAAGCTAGAAGGGGGGGGGGGGGGGGGGGGGGGTGAATAGATTTTATCAAATATTACCCAATTTTCGCATGCAAGACAATTTTACGAAAATGCCCCTAACTAGTCAAAATAATATATCAAGTGTAATATGTGCGGAATTTAAATAACACAAGATATATACGTGGAAACCCAACCACTAGGAAAAACCACAGGCTGTATAGTGCGCCACACTCGGAACTCGAAATCACTAATTGAAATGAAGTTTACAACCTATGTAGACCTCGTCTAACACTCCGGTCTGTAACCCCTCACTTCTACCCAGCAGGCCTTTATTAGCAACCCTATTCCAATTTGCTTGAGGCCTAAGCACTCTTAGGCCCAAGACTTACTTCTCAATGAAGAGAAACAACCTAAGTGAATATATATGAATATTCAAAATGCAAATTAGAGATAGGTTACTCTATATGCTTATCTAGGATAATGATTTTGCAATTAAAACAATCCTAGATATAAATGGCTAGATGACATGTCAAATAGCATAGCTTTAAACAAAAACCTAATTAGCTATCACAATACAACACCCAATCATTTTCATCACAAATAATCTCTAACTTGTATCTAGCATATAATCAAAAGCATACAAGAAATTAAAGAGATGTATTAATATGAAAAACACTAAAGTAATATGAAATTAGTGAAGAACATACCAAATAAGATGTGATGATTCAAAACCATGCATGGATCAATTCTATGGAGGCATAGAAGATCAAATATGAAATTTAATGCAAAAGTGGTTTGATTTGAGTGGTTAAAAATGAAGTCTTGATTTGATTTTTTCTCAAAAATCTCTCTTTGAAGTTTAGGATTCTAAGTGATCAAAGAACTTATTCAGATAATGAGAAAGTAAGATATTTATAGACATCAAGAAATGGGCATGTGAAAAGACAAGTTTGCCATTTGAAATCGCCGATCGGTGGTTTCATTCTGCGGCCAGGCCGCAGACCTCAACCGCTGAATTGAGTCCCAAGAGAAACAGGGGAACTTCGGCGGTTTCATTCGGCGGTTTCGTGACCGCCGATCCAACCGCCGAATCAAGCTGAGAGATTAAATCAATCAGGTATAAACGGCGGTTTCATGACCGCCGTTCCAACCGCCGAATCAAAACCCAAGAGAAAATCAATCAGGTCTTAAACGGCGGTTTCGGTCGGCGGCCAGGCCACCGATCATAACCGCCGATCACCAACAGAGGTGAAATCCAAGGAGAAGCCAAGGGCATTCTCCATAGGCCGTCTTCGCGCGAAACCAAGCACTCATTAGTGCAAACGCGGACATTTCCGAGCAATGTCGGGAAACGAATTATAAAGCACATATACACACAACATCACACAACATCATACAACAATAAGGTGCAAGTGTGGAATGTGACATGTGAAGAGAATGCACACAAAAATAAGCATATGTTCAATCATAGCAAGAATGCTAAGTGTGTGTGTGCTACTAATTCTCTTCAAAGAAAACCAAGCACAAGTGATTATACCTTTGGCGTGCTTGTATCTTGAGGTCATGGAAGGGCCTTTGATCTTCAACCTTAAACACTTAGACTACCCTTACATTCAAACCCCAACATGTGGTTTGTCCACGAAATAAGCCAATCAACAAAACGGGAATCCTTACAATCTCCCCCTTTGGTTATTTCGTGACAAAACCACCACTCACATTGATTCCTCACAACAAAATAAACCTATGGGTCAATGAAGATTTTCTGCAATACAAAGAGATATATAAAAATAAATCTTGAAGTCTTCAATCTCTTGTAGAACAATCATTCCCTGAAACAAGGTTTCTAAACTTTCCAAAACAAGAAAATGTGAGATGAATCAAGTGAGATTACAACAAGCATTTGCATATTAAAAAATTAAGCACAACATCATGCAATGTTTGTGTATGCAATGCTCCCCCTCAAAGGGTTACTCCCCCTCAATATATATTCTCCCCAATGTGCACAAATTCTACAACAATTTGCACCTCCCCTTACCACATCCTACTCCCCCTTTTTGTCATGATATAGGCAAAGGAGTAGTCCCCAACCGGGTCACTCAAGGCAAAGAGAGATAGTAGCATTCTAGTATCTGCATAATCAATATAAGTCATTTTATGCAATCTCAATTAATCGGAGAGAAACAAGGAGTTTCATTAGAATAAAAATGTGTGAATTAAAAATGCTTTGCATACAAGACATATAGCATTCAAGTCCAAAATACCATGGTATTTGGCAAAGCAAATGACAAAGGTTTCTAATAGGAATTCAAACCAATTTCACCATTGTCATGAGAGAAGCAAGGATATAGAAATTTCATTGATTTCAATTTAAGAACAACTATATCCAACTTTATAAGCTAAACATGTCATGAGCAACTTTGCACCCTATTAGATTTTTCCGGATAAGATATCCGTATGATAGTAGACATGTTCAACCAATAAAGAAAGAGAGACATTTGGATTGTAAAATCCTTGAATGGATACAAGATCCTTTTTCATTTAAGTCTCATAAGTTTTTTCACACAAGTTTTTGCATTTAAGAACGCAATCATCAATTCATGCTTTTTCATTTTAGCATGTATATGAATTTCATGCTTTTCATAAGACATTAGCATGTTATTAAAAATCATCATGTCATAGAGATAACTAAAGGTCATTCATATCATACTTCCTATGAAAATCTCCTAGTCCAAAATGCATGTTTGAACATAAATATGACATGGATTGTAAACAAGCAAGGTTCACACTTATTGAATTGAAAACATATATATACATATGTGCAACCAAGCTTACTCAAGCAACAAAAAGATAAGCATAAGATATTTCAAATTTTTTGCAAGTGACAAGAATGCAAAAATAGCTCTCTTTGCTTGAGTTCCCCATATGGGGTTAGTATCAACCTTCATTAATGAAGGCGATGAGGTCCTATGGACCTACCAAGTCCATTGGACTTAGTTGAATCTATTTGAGACTTGTTAGTCTCGTAGCAAGCGGGTTCATTTTTCCTTATCCACATAGATATGATTTTTTTCTTCTTAGTGGTTAAGGGTTGCATGTCATTCACTAACCTAGGATTATTGACAAAGGATTTCCTAGGCTCATGCAAATGGGCTCTTCTTAGCCTCTTTTTCTCTATCATGCTATTAATCCTACAATGCTTAATGTGCTTAATGTACTTAAAGCACTTAGGCCTAATATGCCCATAAACACCACAATAATGACAAGTTGGTACAAAGTAAGAATTCATACCATGTCCTTGTGAAGTCATTGGAGACTCATCATGCATTTGATGTCTCCTTTGGTGTTAAGTCGGTTCATGTCTTCTATGTGGTTGAACCGGAATGGGTTGCCTCCTTGGATGAGGTAGCATGTTTTGCCTCTTCACATAGTGAGTCATTTGTTGAGGAGAGTTGACTCGAGAGGCACTAAACCGTTAAGCTTGGGGTTGTCTCGTTTTCACCACCTTCACTTGTGCATTTTTCGAACATTGTCCTAGTTCTAACTTCTTCCTAGGAGATTGCACCGGTGACGCTTCTATCTTACCCAAACTCTTCACAAAGACTGTCTTCTTAGGAATAGTGCAATCCTTGCTCACTTTGAATCCAAGACCTCTTTTGTCATAAGGGCTTTTTCCTACACCAAGTATATTGTCAAGCTTCTTGGTGCTTGTGGTCATTCTAGTCAATGACTCTTTGGCTTCAACAAGCTCTCTCTTCAAACCCTCTTCATTCCTCTTAGACAAAGCTAGCTCATCTTTTAGCTTGTCTTCTTCCACCATGGATCTTACCACTTCATCATTCAAGTGGTCAACTTGGGTTGAAAGCCTAAGTAGTTCTTCCTTTAACCTTTGAATCTCTTTTTCATTCTTTAACTTAGAGCTTTCAAAACTTTCAAAGTTGTCCTTAAGATCCATCTTCTCCACTTGCTTCCTTAAGTGGTCATTGTATGTTGAAAGCTCTAGATTTTCTTCCTCTAACATCCTTAGAAATCTATTTTTCTTCTTCATAGAGCTTTCAACATTGACTATGAAGTCATACACATCCATATTCTCTACATTTCCACTTGTAGAGTTAGATAAGGAGTCATCTCTACTTCATCTTCTAGACTCTCCTCCTCTCCTATGGATCTAATATCCTCATCAAGACCTTCACCTTGGTCTCTTGAGTCAATAAGTGTCATATCCCAATGTGAAGCAATAACTATCTCCTCTAGTGCTACTTCTTCGACTTTCTCTTCTATGGGATCACTAGCAACGGAATTCTTACCAATAACTTCATTTTCTTCATTAGTGGCACCCAATGCCTTGAAGTTATTGATAAGCTCATCATCACTTGATGACTTATCTCCCTCTCCGGAGTCATCACTTTCACTCCAAGTGGCGATCATCATTTTTTCTCTCTTGTTTTTCAAATTCCCACAATCTACTGAGATATGACCTATGCCACCACACTCATAGCATTGGACCCCTTTCTCTTGCCTATGCTCATGCTTCTTGAAGGGAGCCTTTTTCTTCAAGTCTTGGCCTTTGGATCCAAAGCCACGCTTCTCGAACTTGACAAATTTCTTGAATCTTTGAAGCATCAAAATCATGTCTTCGTCCAAGTCACCTTTCTCCTCCTTCCCAACCTTGGAAGCTCTCAAAGCAATCCCTTTTTGCTTTTTAGGAGGTGAAGAGCTAGGAGCCTTCCTAAACTCGTAGGCGAGGAGTCTTCCAATTACCTCGCTCGGCTTCATGTTCTTAAAGTCACTATTCTCCTCTAAAGCCGTCACCTTAGACTCAAACCTCTCGGGAAGCGATCTCATTATCTTTTGCTTGATCCTTCTATCCGAGTAAGGGTCACCAAGTTGATGACTTTGGTTGACAATATCCATCAACCTAATCTCGAAGTCATTGAAACACTCATTCTCCTCCATCCTAAGTGTCTCAAATTGAGTTTGGAGGACTTCACTACTTCGGTTCCCTCGTGTGCAACCTCTAAGATGTCCCATGCCTCCTTGGCTATCTTAGTGTTCTGAATCAGTTTGTAATGATTTTCGTCCACTGCATATAGAAGAGCATGCCATGCCTTCCTATTCCATTTTAAAGTCTCAAACTCTTCAGGAGACCACTGGGCCTTAGGTTTGAGTACTTCTTCTCCACCACTCGTGGGAGTTATCATAGGAGGTGCATACCCATCTTCAATTGCCATCCATTCCCTATCATGGATTTGGCACACATACGCCTCCATCTTCCCTTTCCATTGGGAGTAATTTATGCCGGTGAGGAGGGGTGGCCTTACGCTCGAAGCACCCTCATTTGAACCACCGATTCCACTCGTAGTGTATAATGAATGGATGAAATGAATGCAAGATGTATGAATGATCAAAGAATCACACAAATGCAAAACACACCAAAATGAGCTAGGATCACCTAAGTATATCTAGGAACCCGCTCTGATACCAATTGAAAAGAATACGGTGTGTATAATATAAAGCTAGGAGGGGGGGGGGGGGGGGGGGGGTGAATAGATTTTATCAAATATTACCCAATTTTCGCATGCAAGACAATTTTACGAAAATGCCCCTAACTAGTCAAAATAATATATCAAGTGTAATATGTGCGGAATTTAAATAACACAAGATATATACGTGGAAACCCAACCACTGGGAAAAACCACGGGCTGTATAGTGCGCCACACTCGAAACTCGAAATCACTAATTGAAATGAAGTTTACAACCTATGTAGACCTCGTCGTCTAACACTCCGGTCTGTAACCCCTCACTTCTACCCAGCGGGCCTTTATTAGCAACCCTATTCCAATTTGCTTGAGGCCTAAGCACTCTTAGCCCCAAGACTTACTTCTCAATGAAGAGAAACAACCTAAGTGAATATGTATGAATATTCAAAATGCAAATTAGAGCTAGGTTACTCTATATGCTTATCTAGGATAATGATTTTGCAATTAAAACAATCCTAGATATAAATGGCTAGATGACATGTCAAATAGCATAGCTTTAAACAAAAACCTAATTAGCTATCACAATACAACACCCAATCATTTTCATCACAAATAATCTCTAACTTGTATCTAGCATATAATCAAAAGCATACAAGAAATTAAAGAGATGTATTAATATGAAAAACACTAAAGTAATATGAAATTAGTGAAGAACATACCAAATAAGATGTTGTAAGTGCCTCACTTTTGATTGACGTATTTCGTTGGCAAAATCACAATGGGGTCCTATATGTAAGGGTAGCTTAGAATGGAAGAATACCTCATTGTGTGATCAAGAGCTTCAAGGAAGGTAGATTTCTTGACTTACTCTATTTTGAAGAGATGTAGTTGCACACACTCACATTTTTGCATGTTTTGATGTTTGCATTTTGTATTCCCAAAGCCTTGCCTTGCATTAGTTCTAGGAATACAAGTGTTGCAAAGGGCGCTGTACGAATAGCGCCCCCTTTAGACCTAATGAAAATGGGTCATTTTTGCATCAGACCTGATGCATTTTTGTGTAGGCGCTGTACGAGCGCTGTACGAAAGCGATGTACGTACAGCGCCCTTCCTTGGCCGAGCAAGATCAGAATCTTGGCGCTGTTCAGGCGCTATTCAAAAGTGCTCTTCTGAACAGCGCCCATGTAGATGACCTTTCATATTCTTCTATAGGCGCTGTTCAGGTCGCCCTACGTACAGCGACCTGTACAGCGCCCAAGGCAATTTCAGGCCACTTTTCCAAAACGATGTCACTTCACTTGGATCCCATTTATATATGTCAAGACAGCCTTGGCTCGTTTTTCACACCAAAAATTACACATTTGAAAGCCTCTTGAGCATCTTCCACTTCAAGGTATCAAAACTTCATCTTTAAGCTTCAAAATCACAAAACCCTTCATCTTGCATCTTTCATTCATCATCTAGTATGATTCTAGGTTGATTTCATTTAGGGTTTTTAGTTTTGCTCACATGACTTGTATCTAGAACATCATTCTCATATCTATATGTTCTTGCTTTACAAGATAGATTTTTTATCACTTGAATTGATTCAAGATTGCATCTTTATGACTTGACTTAGCTTCAAGATTGTTTTATTGTGGTTTGTGAGTTGTTTTGTGATAGATAATGCATATAGGTCTTTGGTTGCTTATTTGATGTTGTTTTATGCATGTCATCTAGTAATATGATATCTAGGAATGTCTAACATGTTCATCCATGCCTAGATAAGTTTAAATGTCTAACCTTGCATTTTTAGCATCTTGAGTATTTCACATATTCACCTTAGGTTGTGTTATCTCTTCACTTTAGAGACAAGTCTTGTATTTACCTCTTAGGTAGTTTGCAAGCAAGGGACTAGAGTCACTATTAAAGGCCCGCGGGTAGCAAAGACGGATTAGTAAATTTAGGTGTGATGTGGTCAACCTAATTTGTAATCGTATTTGCAAATAGTGGATTCGAGGTTCTCGTGTGGCGCACATAACAGCCCGTGGTTTTTCCCCGTGTGAGTTTCCACGTAAATATCGTGTGTCCTTTATTTCCGCACTTGTACGCTTATTTTTGTATATTGACTAGATTGGGGCTTTTTCATAATTTGGACTAATCTCGAAAAAAGGGGTAAAAATGTTTAAAATCTATTCACCCCCCCCCCCCCCCCCCCCCCCCCCCCCTCCAGATTACTTTAGACACGTTTATATTTATTTTCAGATGTGATGATTCAAAACCATGCATGGATCAATTCTATGGAGGCATAGAAGATCAAATATGAAATTTGAAGCAAAAGTGGTTTGATTTGAGTGGTTAAAAATGAAGTCTTGATTTGATTTTTTCTCAAAAATCTCTCTTTAAAGTTTAGGGTTCTAAGTGATCAAAGAACTTATTCAGATAATGAGAAAGTAAGATATTTATAGACATCAAGAAATGGGCATGTGAAAAGACAAGTTTGCCCTTTGAAATCACCGATCGGCGGTTTCATTCTGCAGCCAAGCCGCAGACCTCAACCGCCGAATTGAGTCCCGAGAGAAACAGGGGAACTTCGGAGGTTTCATTCGGCGGTTTCGTGACCGTCGATCCAACCGCCGAATCAAGCTGAGAGATTAAATCAATCAGGTATAAACGGCGGTTTCATTCGGCGGTTTCATGACCGCCGTTCCAACCGCCGAATCAAAACCTAAGAGAAAATCAATCAGGTCTTAAACGGCGGTTTCGGTTGGCGGCCAGGCCGCCGATCATAACCGCCGATCACCAACAAAGGTGAAATCCAAGGAGAAGCCAAGGGCATTCTCCATAGGCGGTCTTCGAGCGAAACCAAGCACTCATTAGTGCAAACGCGGACGTTTCCGAGCAATTTCGAGAAACGAATTATAAAGCACATATACACACAACATCATACAACAATAAGGTGCAAGTGTGGAATGTGACATGTGAAAAGAATGCACACAAAAATAAGCATATGTGCAATCATAGCAAGAATGCTAAGTGTGTGTGTGCTACTAATTCTCTTCAAAGAAAACCAAGCACAAGTGATTATACCTTTGGCGTGCTTGTATCTTGAGGTCATGGAAGGGCCTTTGATTTTCAACCTTAAACACTTAGACTACCCTTACATTCAAACCCCAACATGTGGTTTGTCCATGAAATAAGCCAATCAACAAAACGAGAATCCTTACAAAAGAAAATCAGAAAAAGGATATTTAATTAATGTGAGCGACGGTCACAGTAATTAGCCGCAACAGTCACCACCGAATAATGGACATATGGCACCTAGGGAATCACCAGCAATCAAAACGTATCTTCACCTGTCAAGTAAGTGGAAGCGCCAGAGGTTGTGTGGCCAAGAATAAAGGCTTGCACTGGAAGAATCAACCAATTAATTCAACACGTGGTGAAAAGAGGGAAGTTATTTACAAAACGCGAAAAAAATTTAAAAGCGTGGATATAAATACTGTTCGCGGAGGCAAACGAATTAAAAAGACCAAGTCATTCACTCGGCTCGAAGTATTTATGGGGTATTGTTGTATGTATAAATTCGCCAAGTAGACACGTCATCAAAGGAGTCAATAAATGCTGAATAAAAGGTTGCCACGTCACTCGTTGACAGGGTCAAGGGAGAAAAACGTGGCAAGTCAGTATATCGTCTTAAATCAATAAGTCAAAGGTGTGGTCGCCAGAGCTAGATATATACTTGCCAAAGATAGAAACGTGGTCGCCGAAGGGTAATACCCAGGAGTGGAGGTTTTCGCTGCATCAGCGAACTGGGCCCGAACCGACTCGGTAGAAATACAGAAATAAACCCTAACCTCTAGAAGACCCATGGCAACGAGAAATCATAAGAAGAGAGGAGAAGGGAAGACAAATTGAACACAAAGAAGTTGGAATAATAAGTAAATCCTAATCCATTACGACGTGGGATTCCAAACACGAATCAAAGAGGAAATCCTACCACCAACACGACTAGAACTAGGGGAAAACCCTAATTATCATGTATAAATAGAACCACCTATCCCACGAGGGAGGGGTTCGAAAACCTAGAGAGAAAAGAGCAATTGTATGAGAGATCTGAGTGTGTAACAAAGCAATAAGCCTAGTATTATCTTTCTGCCCTCTGGGGCGCCGTGGTTTTTTCCCATTCAAGAGTTTTCCACGTAAAATCTGTCTCTTGCATGCATTGATTATTTTCTCGTTTTACTTTGAGTTGATATAATTGTTGAGTGTGTGGCAATCCAAATTTCACCGTCAACATAATATATATGTATTATTATATAATATAATATATATATATATATATATATTATATTAAATAATATATTATTATATATATATATAATATATACTTTTATATTTATTATTATTATCCAAAATATATATTATATATTATTATATTATATATTCATATACATTTTTTGTAATTGAAAATATAAATATTATTATTAATTACATTAATTTATATATATATATATATATTATATACTTTCATATTTTATTATTATTATCCATAATATATCATGTTATTATAATTGTTTTGTAATTAGGGGTATTTTGGTCAATATACAGTTAATTCCATTCCATTCAGTTGTTAACCAAATAAAATAATACTGATTTAGATACTAATTCTACAATCCCAACCAAATAAAGGAATCAGCTTTTCATTCCAATTCCCATTCCGATTACCATTCCACCATAGTAACCAAACGCCACCTTAGGCTTAAACGAGAAATGACACTTTTAATGAGGCTTGGTTAATGATGCAGGAATCAGGATCCCACATACTTTTCATGAGGGATCTTTTTGTAGCTCTACAAAATGGTTTATCATATGCCATAAACATTTACTTTGTAGCGATACAAAACAGTTTATCATATGCAATATCAAATTGTATGTATTGTTTGGATAGATAGTATGATGAATTAATTGGCATTTTTCTTGGTATTAATCCCAGTTGGTGGAAAGATTTGGACTCACCATCAAACTGCCATATATAAGAGACAGAGAAATAGAGGCATATTTCTGGGCAGTTGCGGTATATTTTGAGCCTTATTACTCTCGTGCCCACTGGGTGCGTCCTGTAACGTTTTTCAAAGCTGTTTTTGTTTTTGTTTTTGTTTTTATTTTTGTTTTTCGAAAATAAAAATGAAAATGAAAACAGTGTTTTTGGTTTCAGTTTCGAAATTCAAAAACGCGTCTGGTAATATATCCTGGAAGCTGTATTCCGAATATGATAACATAAAAAACGCGTCCGGTTGGTTATCCAAAATATGTCAAAAATTAAATGAGTTACGTTGAATTTTTTTTTTTGGTAAATATTTGCAACGCCCATAACCAAGTCGACGCCGCTGCAGCTCGACCAAGTCGACAGTGCCGGTGAGGTCACCGAGATGTGCGATGGCTAGGGCTGGCGGAGGAAAGGGCCGACGGTGGCTGGATCAACGAAAGGAAGAAGAAAGAGCAGTCGGGGAAGAAGAAGTTGATGGTGGTGCGTGCGGCTGATATCGGTGTCGATTTGCAGCGACGCTACCTGGGTTTTGTAGATCGGCCTCTAAGGATTCAATCTATGGTGGTTTCGGCTCTTGCTTGTCACGGAAACAGGTTCGAACGAGAAGAAGATGAAGATTCCAACCATCAGAAAGGAAGAAGAAAAAGAGAGAAGCATGGGAAGAAGATTCCGGTGATAGAAAAAGAAGAAGAAGAAGAAGAAGAAGAAGAAGAAGAAGAAGAGGGAAGCAGAGGAAGAAGAAGAACAGTGATGGAGTCATGGAGACCAGAGATCAAGCAAGAAGAAAAAGAAAAAAAAAATGTGAGTTTTTTTATTTAGAGTGAAAAACAAAACGAAAAACAAAATGAAAAACATCAAAAAGTTGTTTTGGAAAATTTTCACTTTTAAGTTTTAACACTGATGTTATTTTTGTTTTGAAAATAAAATGAAAAACAAAGTGGAAAACGGTAACGAGCGTGTATTCCAAATCATTTTCGAAAAATGAAAATGAAAATGAAAATGGGCTTGAAAAACGATACATGACAGCCCCTTAATGTTTTGCAAAATTACTATGCTGCTAACAGTTGTGGATGATACATATGATTCTTATGGTACTCTCGAAGAGCTTCGACTTTTCTGATGCATCGAAAAACACAAAAAGGAACAAGACCAACGTCTATGTTCCAAAATAACTGAAATCCACCAGAAAAAGAGAGAAAACTCTTCAAAGAAACTGTGATTTTTTATTGAATAAAAGATAATGAGCCTTTCGGTTTACAACCATATTTAAAGCAAATAAAACCTAACCCTAATCCTTGATGGACAAGAAACGGGCCTAATTACCAAAATAGCAAAATTGAGATAATTACAGAAATAAATACTACTAACGACCCTAAGTAAGTTAGAATTGACGGTAGACGATTTTGACTTGTCAAACTCAACTTATGACTAAAACGAAACTTTACTAAAATGGAAAAAATGACAATTACGAGGCCTAAATGATAGAATTTGGCCAAAAAAGGACGTGCCTCATCGCCAAAGGCGATGACTAATGAAGATCTCATCGATTCGCTTTAACCGTGAAAGTTTCACATCATTCTAAATCTGAAGCCAACACTAGGAGAAATCACTTAGCCTTGAATTTAGGATGGTCCCTCAAAGCCATATAGGAATCTGCTAATTGTTCTACATCAATCCCCTCTACTTGGAAAGAATTCTACCTTGAGTTAGGCTCAGGATAGAGAGACTCTTCCGCTTGATACTGGAACAAGTCTGCAACATTGAAAGTCTTGGAAATTCCCATGGTCTCAGGTAGGTTGACCACGTAAGCATTTTCATTGATCTTCTTCAAAATCTCGTACGGACCATACTTCTTGGGCTTCAATTTGTTGTAAGTCCCAAATGGGAACCTCTCTTTGCGCAAGAAAGCCATCACTGAATCTTCTTCCTCAAACACCTTCTAACGTCTGTGCTTGTTTGCATTTGCCTTATATTTAGCATTAGTTTCTTCCAGCTTCTGTCACACCTCTGCTTGCACAGCTTAAGCCTGAGTAGCCATATTCTCTGCTCCAATACTAACCCTCGGGCCCTTTGGTAAACGAACTAAATCCACAGCATTCCTTGGTGGTGTCACATATGTTATAGCAAAAGGGGATTTTCCTGTGGCACTATGCACAACATTGTTGTAGGCAAACTCAGCTTGAGGCAATGCATGGTCCCACTATTTCGGCTTATCTCCGCAAATGCAACGAACCAGATTTCCCAAGGTCCTGTTCGTCACTTCTGTTTGTCCATCAGTTTGTGGGTGTGCAGTAGTACTACGTTTCAGAGATGTATCAAACATCTTCCACAAGGTCACCCAAAAATGGCTAAGGAATTTTGTGTCACGATCAGAGGTAATTGACTAAGGTACTCCATGTAGTCGGACCACTTCTCTGAAGAATAGTTGGGCTATGTGTGAAGCATCTGAGGTCTTCCAGCAAGGGATGAAGTGAGCCATTTTTGAGAATCTATCAACCACCACAAAAACCGAATCTATTCCTCGCTGGGTACGAGGTAGTCCCAACACAAAATCCATAGACAAATCCTCCCAGATATTGTTAGGAATAGGTAAAGGCATATAAAGACCAGTATTTTGTGACTGACCTTTTGACACCTGACAGGTATAAAATCTCTGCACAAAATTCCCAACGTCTCATTTCAGTTGTGACCAGAAGTACCGCTCCTCCAAACTAGCCACCGTCTTGTCTCGACCCAAGTGTCCACTTAAACCACCTCCATGCAGGCCACGAATTAACTTCTCCCGCAGGGAAGTCCTAGGAATACACAAACGGTTACCACAAAATCGATACCCATCATTCTCATGAAAATCACTGACAAACTGCTTCTCAATACACTTTGACCAGATTTTCTTGAAGTCTTCATCCTCTCCATATAATTCCTTCAAACAGTCAAACCCACAATCTCAAGAGCCAGGGTCACAAGTAGACTGGCACGATGGCTCAACGCATCAGCAACTTGGTTCAAAACCCCAGACTTGTGCTTAATAACAAAAGGAAATTTCTGAAGGAAAGTGGCCCACCTGACATGCATGTTGTCCAACTGCTTCTGATTATTAATAAACTTCAAAGCCTGATGATCGGTGTACAAGACAAACTCCCTCTGTACTAGGTAGTGCTCCCAGTGCTTCAAAGCTCGGACCACTGCGTAGAACTCCTGATCATAGGTACTCCATTTCTGGCGGGCTTCACTTAATTTCTCACTAAAGAAAGCTACTGGTCGCTTTTCTTGGGACAACACAGCTCCAATTCCTACGCCACTAGCATCGCACTCCACTTCAAATATTTTCTCAAAACTAGGTAGAGCCAGTACCGGCACAGTGCACAACTTCTTCTTGATTAGTTCAAAACTCATCTCTGCCTCTTCTCTCTACTGAAACCGGCCTTTCTTCATGCATTCTGTGATCGGTGCCATTACAGTGCTGAAATTTTGAATAAATCGGCGGTAGAAAGTGGCTAAACCATGAAAGCTTCGAACTTCACTTATAGTTTTCGAAACAGGCCATTCTTGAATAGCTTGGACCTTCTCTTCATCCACATGGATCCCCTCCGAACTCACCACATAACCCAAAAACAACAAACTGCTAGTCATAAAGCTGCACTTCTTGAGATTGAGAAACAATTGATTTTCCTGCAAAACTGTTAGCACTTCTCGCAACTGTTCTATGTGCTCATCCTCAGTCCTACTATAGATAAGAATGTTGTCAAAATAAACAACAACAAATTTTCCCATAAAAGGCCTCAATACCTGATTCATCACCCGTATGAAAGTACTGGGTGCATTTGACAGACCGAACAGCATGACCAGCCACTCATACAAACCATCCTTACTCTTGAACGTTGTCTTCCATTCATCCTTGGGTCTGACCCGAATTTGATGATACACACTACGTAGATCAATTTTCGAAAACAATTTCGAACCCTTCAATTGATTTAACATGTCATCTAGGCTGGGAATTGGAAATCGGTACTTGATAGTTATTTTGTTGATAGCTCAACTATCCACGCACGTACGCCAACTCTCATCCTTCTTTGGTGTCAACAATGCAGGAACCACACACGGGCTCATGCTCTCTCGTATGAAACCCTTCTGCAATAACTCTTCTATCTTCTCCCACATAATTTTGTTCTCCTTTGGACTCATCCGGTAATGCGCCAGATTGGGCAAACTCGCCCTAGGTATAAGGTCTATATGGTGCTGAATGTCTTTCAATGGAGGTAAGTTGTTGAGCAAGTCTTTTGAGGTAATGTATCTGAATTGTTTTAGCAACGGCTGTATTTTCTCAGGAATAGTTACTGCTAGTGTCTCTTCTCCCTCTACCACAAGAGCTTTAACCACCAAAGCATAAACCTCCTGTGCACCCTTGGCATATGTCATAAATTCTGTGTCAGATCTGGTCACGATTAAAAAGGATTGCTTCTCCACTTTAGAAGGCTTGTTAGACAATGTTTTTCGCTTGGAAGGAATCATAGCAATTTTGTGTGACCCCCAAGTAAACAAATAAGTATTATCCCTACCCCTATAGATAATATCGACATTATACTGCCATGGCCCACCCAACAACACATGGCTAGCATCCATATCAACCACATCACAGATTATATCATCTTTATAAATTTTACCAATATAAATAGGAACACGACAAATTTCAGTTACCTTTACTGTTGGTCCCTTATTGATCCAGCCAAAAGTATATGAATTGGGGTGCTTCTCGGTTGGCAATTTCAGATGCTCTACCAACCTCCTTGCAACAAAGTTCTCACAGCTCCCACTGTCCACGATCATGTCACATACTTTCTCACTAATTGTACAGCAAGACCGAAATATATTATTACACTGACCGGAATCCTCTTGTTTTGGCGTGTACAGCACTCGTTGCACCACACAATTAACCCACTATCCTTCCTCTTTTGCAAATTCTGCTCCCTCATATAAGTCACCTTCTTCTTCTTCATCCTTAGGAGCATCTGGATCTTCTTCGCCTTCTTCCACCCAATTTACTGGCCGAGGGCGATCAGGACATGCATTTGAATGATGACCGGGTTTTCTACATCTGTAACGAGTACCCGGTGTAGGTCTAGCATAAGGATTTGGGTTCAGGTTTCTGGGTACGTTCCTATTGGCTGGGGCTGTTGTTTGATTGCTACTGCTACCCTCTTCTCCACTAACACCTCTAGGTTTGCTTGACGGAACTGATGATTGAACACCCTTGTCCCTGTTAGGAAACGGTGAATCAAGAGTGTTTCTCTGAAATCCAGGGTTTCCACCCCTGCGTTCCAGCAGCTCAGCCTTTACCGCCATGTTATGAGTTTCATTCACAGTCCACAACACTTACAACCCGATCTTATCTCTAAGCGATGGCTTCAACCCATTGAGATCTCTAGCTACACGCTGCCCCCCTGTTTCACTCAAATTATTTCGCTCTGAGAGCCTAGAAAATTCCGCCGTGTAATCAAACACTGATTTGGACCCTTGTGAACAATTCTGATACAACTGTAATAAATACTGTTCATAATCTGGTGGCAAAAACCTACCCAACATAAGCTGCTTCATCATACGCCAAGTTCTCACAAATGCCTTTCCTTGCCGTTGTCGGTTTTTCTGTAATTGATCCCACAAGACCGCAACCCCTCATTTCAATCTGAAGGCGACAAACCTCACCATCTTTTCTTTCGATATCTCCATCATCTTAAAGAATCGCTCTATGAAATTCCCTTAAGCAATATAGTGTAAAATATACCTAGAGGGTGGGTGAATAGGTATTTACTCAAATTCTTCCAATATTAAAAAGGATGCGGAATATAGCAAAGAAAAAGCACACTTGATTAGTTTTAGCAAATGAATTGATTTCACTAATACAAGAGTTAATCAAATTACAAGATATGCAATCAATGTAAGATATGGAAAATAAAGAAAAGTAAAAACAAAAATGAACACAAGTGTTTTTACGTGGTAAAACCTCAAAGAGGAAACATCCACGGGTTGATACCACAACCACCGGCAAAGTAATCCACTATGTAAAAAAGGACTTACACACTCAAGCTATCACTCATGATATCCGCTCAAGCTATCAACTCCTAATCTACCCTCGGGCTAGTGAATCACTAAGCCTACTTCCTATCCGAGATGTATCCTACACCTCTAGAAAGTAACTTCCTATCCAAGACGCTCATGTCTCTAGGAAGATTTCTTGCTTGCCTATCCGGATCCTCCCGACCCTAGACAAGACTTCCTTGCTCTATCCACAAAGCTTCACTCACTTTGCTAGAGACTTCAACCTAATGCAAGGCTATGATCTAAAGTGATGCAAGTGATGCAAACACAAACAAATTAAGCTAGATGATCAATCAAGCAAAATGTACATGTTCAATGACAATCTAAAATATGCTTCCAACACACAATCACAAGATTATCTAGAAATCAAGACATGTAAATCAATAAGAACAAAGGTATGAATATTCAATATATCACACTAAAAACCTAGTTCTTAGATCATGAAATAAAACCTAGAAAATAATATGAGACACATCATATATTCATTTTCTAGAATCAATTTCACACAAAATCAAGTTTAGCACATATATGTTCAAAACAAATCACAAAGATAAATCTCAATTAACTAATGATCAAATACCCCTAGCATATGATCTAACATGCTTCTCAACAAATTTCATCAATCAAATAGTAAGAATCAAAAGAAGATCAAAGATGAAATTGGAAAAGAAGAAGTTGAACAAACAACCTTGACCTCGGACTGAAAATCGATCAACTGAGAAAAATGGCGAAGTCAGCTACCTCTGGAAATACTTGGAGTTTGTAGCTCTCTTCAAGACCAACAATTTTGGCTTTTGAATCGATTGATTTCGAGTTCGTATGAGAAAGTTATGATCAAAATAAGAAAATGAAAAATTGAAGAAAATGTGCAGAATTTCGTGAAAATCACTTCAAGTTCTTCAACATGTGTGGAGGGAAGGAAAGGAGTTTAAAAGGAAGAGAGAGAGAGAGATTTTTCGAGCGAATCGGAGCATGCCACATCAACTCCCCGTGGGGGGTGCGTGGGCCACATGGGAGCAGAGGGCTCCCCTGGCCGTGGGGCCCACGGCCTCCCACACGGGCAGGCCTTGTGGCCACACGTGCTCCCGACTTCTCTCGCGCGCTCCTTCGGTTCTTCAGCCCATATCTTGGGCATCCGAACTCTGATTTCGAATCTATTTTCAGATTGCGAACCGTGACTCCCTCACGCACGACTATGACTATAAAAATTTGAAAAATGGTTGAGAAATCATCTCGGAATCTGACTATGAAGTCAACACAACAAATGAGAACGAAAAGTAGCATAGTCAACTTGTTTGGACTCGAAACCTTATGAATGAGTAACCGAAACAACCAGAACTCAATAAGGAATTAAATAAGAACCTGTTCAAGTCCTAAACACAAAATACACAAACAAATAAACACATATTCATACAAGCATGCCATATCAAAGAGATAGTCACAAAGCATACAATTTCACAATGTTTGTCAATACAAGATCAATGCATGAGCATACTATGAAGTGTGTGAATGTGTTATACAAAATGTTTGAACCACGATGCAGGGACACACATGTATGAATTGTGTGTGTGTGCGCTTACGCCTTGCAAGAGGATAGAAGTCAAGATTTACCTTTGACGTTTTTCACCTCTTGAAGACGACTTTTGCACTAGACATTGCTCTTCACTTTTTAAGCTTCCTTTCTTCAAAGAATATCCTAAGCAACAACTAATACATAATATGGAGTGTTTTGCAATGGAATCAAGCCAATACAAATCATAAACCTTACAATCTACTTCTGTGATCCAATCAAGAAAATCCTTTATATGCAGATTCCCATTAAAGCTTGGAAGATCTACCTTCAACCAGTAGTCGTCATGCTCTCTCTGTCGTCTTGCCGGCTGAACTACCTCGTTCCCCTCATCATCTTCATCTTCATCTTCCGAATCATCCTCGCTATTAGGTTGATGACGAGGAGGACGTCTCCTGTTAGAAGGTTGGTCTCGAGCAAATCCTTTGGCGCGTGTCCTGTCAACTAGCTACATGTTGTTAGCATTGAGGTTTATCCCGACAAGCAGCTCACGGATCTCCACCATTTGTTGTCGTTACTCCTCCACTGCCGCCCACAAGGCCTCTACCCCACAATCACCACCAATAGGGTTTCCGTCTCCTGCTCCGTTAGTTGTCATCGAGATCGGCAAATCCATTCTCTGATACCAATTGACTCAACGGAAAACATAAAAAGGAACAAGACCAACGTCTATGTTTTGAAATAACTGGAATCCACTAGAAAAAGAGAGAAAACTCTTCAAAGAAACTCTTAATTTTTATTAAATAAAAGATAATGAGCCTTTCGGCTTACAAGCATATTTAAAGCAAATAAAACCTAAACCTAATCCTTGATTGACAAGAAACGGGCCTAATTACCAAAAATAGAAAAATTGAGATAATTGTGGAAATAAATACTACTAACGACCCTAAGCAAGTCAGAATTGACAAGAGACGATTCTGACTTGTCAAACTCAACTTATGACTAAAACGAAACTTTCATAAAATGGCAAAAAACGGCAATTACAGGGCCTAAACGATGGAATTTGGCCGAAAAAGGATGTGCCTCATCGCCAAAGGCGATGATTAATAAAGATCTTGTCGATATGCTTCAACTGTGAAAGTTTCACGTCATTCCGAATCCGACGCCAACACTAGAAGAAATCACTTAGCCTTGAATTTAGGATGGTCTCTCAAAGCCATATAGGAATCTGCTACTTGTTCTACATCATTTTCACAAATGCAATACAGCGGTTCTCTATTTTTACCCATTTGTATTTGTTATGAATTATAATTTAACCTCAAATACAATTCACTTTTAAAGAAGTCCCAAGTGCGGATGTTCACACCTGAATAAAATGTAGAATTTTGTATTTTACTAGACCTTCTTGTAAGACTTGGCTCTTAAAATCAAATCCCGCACCAATGCAGTATTTCTCATTTGATTAGTTCTCAGTTTTTTCTTTCTTACAATTGAAGATATCTATATAATTTGTATTTAAATAAAATCTTTTCTTTCAGGTGGGACATTAGTGCTCTTGATAATTTGCCGGACTATATGAAGATTGTTTACAGCTTTGTCTTAAATTTTTTTGATGAAATACACAATGATTTGACTGAGGAAGAAAGATCTTACAGGGTTTCATATACAAAGGAAACGATAAGATTTTGTCCAATCTATCTCAACTTCTGAATCCCATGTGTTGTGTTTCAGTTAATTTTTTTTTCTTCTATTTAATCAAATTGATAAGTTAATTAAGTTTTGGGACATTAATTAATTTTTTTTTTTTTTTCTGTTAACAATTAACCAGATGAAAGAGATGTTTACAGCCTACCTTGTTGAGGCGCAATGGTCCAATCAAAATTATGTGCCTCCATTGGATGAGTATTTTAGAACTGCAGTTGTTACGGCAGGACTTTTTGCATATACAGCATCAATTTTTTTGGGGATGGGAGAAGAAATCGCAGAGAAAAATAATGCATTTGAGTGGTTGCTAAGTCGACCAAGAATTCTTAGTGCAACATATGACATTGCCCGTCTTAAAAATGACATGACGAGTCACAAGGTAAGTGCAATCGAAATTTAAACTTTAATTTTTTTTTTTTTTTTTGTATTTCAAGTAAGGTATCATTATCCGCTTTTCAATGCATTTTCAATTGTTGGTTCTTCGTTGGGATATATACAAAATTGGGATGTTTATTTAGCGTTATCTATTTTGGGGTAATTAATTAAATAATCTCCCTATTAAATTTTATTTATTTGTATGAAGTTCGGTCAAAAGAGAGGACACACGGTCTGCACCGTCGAATGTTATATGAAAGAATATGGCTCTTCGATGAAGGAAATAACTGAAAAGTTTAACCAAATTACTGAAAATGCGTGGAAAGACATCAACCAGCAATGCTTAAAGCCAACGCCTGTCTTAGTGGATATTCTCCTTCCAATTGTGAACTTGGCTCGACTTATGGAAGTTATTTACAGGGATGGGGATGAATTCACATATCCACAATATCTTAAAGTAATTATCCCCACATTATTCATCGATCAGATATCTATTTAAGAATCTCTATAAGAGAGAGCTTATATATAAATATAAATATATATATATATATATATATATATGAACTTTCTTTTCAAAAAAAAAATATATGTAATAATTAAATAAAAAAGAGTGTGATCGATCAGATGAGTTATTTATTGTGAATTCTGCTCACTACTTGAAGCCAAATTGTTGGTTTTGGTTTTTATTTGAGTTGTAATATATTATATATATGATAATTATAAAAAGAAAGTTGAATTGACGAAATCGATCATGTACCAAAAACAAATGTGCCACAAATCGAAATTTCGTAATGTCAAACTTGAAAAGTATGAAACAGTTTTATGAATAATTCATGTTTTTGGTTTTTATTTGAGTTGTAATATATTATATATATGAAGACTGGAAACGGAATTTATAACTGAATATATCATACACCAGAAATTGTACTGAAAATTTATCTTAGTCTCTTTTTCCTATTTCAAACTAGATTTTTATTCATTATTTGTAGAGATGGAGTCAGAAATTTCATTCAATGCGGGATTAGTTCAAAGTTCAAGCATACTAAAATTTACAAGCATAACTAATAATAATAATAATAATAATCAATATATATATATATATTCTTAACTTCTTCAAAATGGAATATAAAAATAATTGAATTTCATCTAATAATTAAAATATAAACTTTAATTGCCACAAATAAAATAAGAGAGCTTCTCCTTACAATCCACAAATTATCTATTCACACTCCACTTTAATTTTTTTTTATTAATGACAATTTTAACCTAAATTAAAATTACTAAACAAGACAAAATAATTTAAAGACACTCCAAACTAATTAAATTATTAAAAAAAAAATTCTCTCTCCTAAATCATTATATTAAATATTATGTATTAAATTCTCTTTCCTAAATCTGTTATTACCATATTAAACACTTTCTCCTAATTAATCTCTCTCTATTTTTCAAAAAATAAAAATAAAAATCATATTTCCATACTTTCTCAATCAATCTCTTTTTTTTGAAGGAAAATTCATTAAAACAGAACATTACAAAAGAGAGGGGCAATCGCCCGAAACAAGACTCTGCACCGCGAGGGGGCAGTCTTCCAACCAAACAAACTCACCCTCAGAACCAAGAGCCAACTTGGCGAGGTTATGAGCAACACAATTCGCTAACCTAGGAACAAAAGAAACTGAAATAAAACAAGGATTCCCAAGCTCAACAAGAATATCATGTAACACAATACCAATATCCGCGCAAGGAATAACCCTCTCATTAATCATCTTCACCACCGATAACGCATCCGATTCCAGCACAGCCGGATAAAGACCAGATTCCAAAGCCAGCCGTAAACCCCTCAAAACAGCCACCGCTTCAGCAACTTGAGGCTGGAGAACACCCTGAAAGGACTGGCACAAACACGCCATAACATGGCCTAAATTATTTTGGTTAAAGAAATAAAAACTTATGAATATTTTGGTTTTTTACTAATAGTAATTTATATATATATATATTAAAAAGTCAATTTTAAAAAAAAAAAAAAAAAAAAGATATATGAAAACTTGAATTGTTGCAACTAGATTCGATTAAACTCATAATTTCTAAGACTAATGAAAGAATTAAAGTTCTCTAGGCAATCACATACCTACAAGAGTTACAAAAAGCATTTTCATATTTCGATTTAAAAAAATAAGATACTTTTTTTTTAATTTTATTTTTTTAATATATACATACATACGATTCCTAAAAATCAAGCTTATTAGTAAGTTTTTTTTCTTCTTAATTGTTAATCTTGCTTGAGAAAGAATGAGAATAAAAAATTAGAGATATGTATTGGAGGAGAGAGAGTTAATATGGTAATTAAAAATTTAGGATAGAGTATTTAATAATTAATCTAATGATTTAGGAGATATAATTTCTTTTTTTAATAATTTAATTCAAAAAGGATAAAAAGGGTAATCTTGTAACAAAATGAAGTGTCCTTAGAATTCTTTTAAATTTAAATTTTGAGAATGAAGTGTTTTTAGAAAAGAAGTGTAAAAAGAAAAAATTGGATTGTCAAAAGAAGCTCTCATAAAATAAATAAGACAATAACAACAATCAATATAAACTCCTGTAAGCTAACAAAGTTCAAATTAAAATAATAACTTTATAACACCATACCCCTAAAAACCAATTACAATTAATTTAAAATATGTAAATTCACAATCACTATTCACTAATTATATACTATAATGAAATTTAAAATAGCGTCACTAAAATAACTATTTAGGTTTAAAATTGTTAACTTGAATTAAATAAATAAACATACCTCAATAGGATGAGAATTTTGTACCAAGAATGCGAAATCAAAAGTCAAGCAAAACTAGGAGGAGATGAATATGTAAAGTGTGGTGTTTTGTTTGGCTAGAGAATAGGGATGACAACGGGTTGGGTTCGGGTAGATTTTGCCAAACTCACACCCGAACCCATGAAGGATTTTGCAACCCAAACCTAGCCCCAAACTCATGAAATTAAACGTTTCGGGTTCGGGTTTCACCCGCAGGTGGTTTTGAGGGCATCCATCCCCACGGGGTATAATTGTTATATTTTTAATTATTAAAAATATTTAAATATTAAAAATTAAAATGAACTTAAAAGTAATTGAGAATAATATATAGAGCAAATGATATTCAATTTATTTCTAGATTAAAATGAACCCATGGTTTTGAGCCAATGAAGAAGTAAACCAACAGTCCATACCGGGTTAAGAGCTTGTGTAATGCTTGGTGAGGTATAGGACCCAGAAGGTGCATGCAGTGGCGTGGCTATGATTTCTGATTTGGGGGGCTAGAGTAAAAACTTAATTAAATATTTTTCCTTTGCTTTAATTTTTAATTATTTGACATAATAACCTACAATAGTAAGAATTCAATAAGAAACAGACACATATATATAAATATGGCAAAGTCACAATCTCAATCAAGGGCGAAAATCCTTTCTCCTTTATTGAATTCACATAATTGTAAATATATTTTCTAGAACAATTTAATTCTACATCTCTAAATGATTAAATCAGTAAATCTCATCATCTCATACCCAAAATTGAAGTGTATCACATACCTGACTTGAGATGAGACCAAGTTGTTACAGCTTCTAGCCTTGTAGTCTTGTAGATTAAAATTTAGCACCCAATTTTTCTTCAAGAATTTTTTGACCTGTTTCAATTCATAATACCAAAATCATATAAAACAATCTAATTTCTTATAACTATTGAAGGAAAGAAATCACAAGAGCTGGAAATCTGCATCATTTGTATTGTGATTCTAGGCATGATATTGGGAATGTATGATTGAGAGTGATTGTTGTGATTAATGTAATTAGCTGCCCGTTAGAAGGTATTACCTAGAATAGCTTCTCTTTTCTTGTATAAATTAGTTGTACAGATTCAATACATATATAATAGAGAACATTTTCTCTCAGCTTTTCTCTTTGATTTCCACCATTTTAACATGGTATCAGAGCACCGATTCTGGTGACTCTTGAATCCTAATATCTTCCGCTACAAACACACATCAAGATGAGTACAGAAAACATCACAGAAACTTCCATTAACGTTTCAGATCCACTCACTTTACATCACTCGGATCATCCGGGAATCGTACTAGTCTCCAAACTTCTTGAGGGAGACAACTACGGACAATGGAGTCGAGCCATGCGTATCAGTCTCAGCGCAAAGAACAAACTCGGATTCATTGACGGATCCATCAAAGCTCCAGAATCTACTGATGCAAAACACTCCATTTGGCAGCGATGCAATCACATGGTGTTGTCATGGATTGTAAACGCAGTCCATCCGAGCTTTAGCGGCAGCGTGATCTATTCCGACTCAGCAGCCGATGTTTGGAATGACCTCAAAGATCGGTTCTCACAGGGAAACGACTCTAGAATCTATCAAATTCGACAAGAAATAGTCGAACATCGACAAGGACAACAATCTGTCTTCGCTTACTACACCAAAATGAAAGCATTGTGGGATGAATTGGTTCGTATCATGATCCTTGACAGGGCTGTCGTTTTTGCATGTCAAAATATTTATATTTCAAGTTCACCTTGTTGGTGCAAGTGACTAGAGACTAGTATAGCAACAAGCAAGAGTATCGTCCACAGGGAGGTGTCATCCGTCAACCGTTTCGAGTTTTAGAGTTTATTGAAAGCATGTAAATAGAATGCGTATGTGATAAGAGTGATGTGTGTGAGGTGTATGCATATTGCGGTGTGGTGTGTGTGAAAATGTAAGGAAAAGAATGCAAATAAAAACAAGAGAATATGAAATGGTGAGAATGGTGAGAATGGTGTTTAAAGAGACAATTAATAAAATGGTGGCTAGGAGAGATGCATGATAATGATCACACAAGGTTCAATAGGTTTACCATACATAAGTGCACAAATAATGGTTGTTAGACTTTAAGAACATCCAATTCAAGTTATGGGCTTATTCTCTCAGTTAAGAGATTCACAAACACAAATCACTCCCCAAGGGTCATGGCTAGAGCAATTGAGCTTGTAATCTCAACTAAGGGATTCGAGACACGAATCACTCCCCAAAGGTCATGGCTAGAGCAATTATGCCTCAAGTCCCTACCATTAAGCATATGAACATATAGCCAAAACCTATTCTAGCACGGTCATGCATAAAACAAGTTTCATCTATTCTTTTAGAGCTAAGTAGTTAAGACTATACCCGGAAGGTCATCCATTGAGGTACAATCCCAACCCACATACACTCAAACCCATCAAAACAAGGCATTTCGACCTTCCATCAACATACACACACAAATAGGATATTTGATTACAACTACTCCTACATTTAAGTTAATCTACTCCTAATCCCATCCATGAGCACACATCAATTTCCAATCTCTACACACATGCATATCAAGACAAGAGATTTTGCAATAATAACAAGAACAAATCAAAACCCAAATGGATTTAAGAACAATCATCACATAAATGAGCACAAATATAGGTTTACAATATTCCCAAGTGGGGTTACACATAAGAGAAAACAAGAAATACAAAGAGAATGAGTTTTAAGGAGACAACCCTTGAAGAAATCCCTCCAAGAGCTCCATGAATCCCTAGCTCGAAATTGGTCAGAGACCACTCCTATCTCCTTGCAATCTACTCCCAAATGTGGTGGAAGATGTGTGGAAAGTGGTGGTGGTGAGCTTCCCATGGAGGAGAACCTCCATGGGAGCTTTGAAAGCTTCTCTCTCTCTTGATTTGGGGAAGAAGATGAAGTGCAGCAGCTGCTGTGTTTTTTCTCTTGGTGGCTGATTTCTTCTTTTAAGAGAGGGCTCAAAATGGTGTATAAATAGGTTGGGAAACTTAGGGCACGATCTGGGTATGAAAGGACCAAAATGCCCTTCTGAAATAGCTTAAAAACTGACTCTTCGCTGTGCTGGTGACGAAAGGTCGCTACCAAGTTCGCTGTCAGGGGGCGACCAGATAGGGGGCGAACATCACTGCCCCTGTTGCTGAAAATATTAGGTTGCCCCCAAGTTCGCTGCCAGGGGGCGAACTTGGCAGCGAACTTCTCGCGCACCGTTACGGAAATGCTCATATCTCCCTCTAGAAAGCCCGGAATTACAATCCGTAAAAACCGCTGGAAAGTAGACTTCCGGGGCTTTCTGAATATATGTAGAAATCAATGTGGTTCGATCTGAGGAGGGAGATATGCCCCCCGAAACTTGGCTATTTTGCACAATGTACTCTGCCGCGGTCAGGTTTCCAGCCTCGCGCACCGTTACGGAAACTCCACAAAATTGTCGCCTTATTTAATGCTTGATGAAGTACTACATGTTCCGAAATTTCAAGTTAACTTGTTATCGGTTAGCAAACTCACTCGTGCATTGAGATGTAATGTGATATTTTATCCCGATTTTTGTGTGGTGCAGGACGTGGTTACGAAGAAGACGATTGGCCTGGGCAAGCAATGTAACGGGTTGTACTACCTCACACCAAAACAGAATCCTTGTCTTGCTCACACGGTCAATCACACCTCTAATCTTTGGCATCAACGATTAGGACATCCTTCATCCGCACCTCTACAGGCATTGTCCAAAAATATACCAAAAATATTTTTTGATTCTCAACATATCTGTGATGTTTGTCCTTTAGCTAAACAAACACGATTATCCTTTTCTCGTAGTTCAATTTCATCAATTGCACCTTTTGATTTAATTCACTGTGACATTTGGGGCCTTTATAGAGTTAATTCACACTCAGGAGCATGATATTTTTTAACTATTGTAGACGATTTTTCACGCTTCACATGGATTCACCTTATGAGTTTTAAATCCAAGACACAATCATTGTTAAAATATTTTTTTTCTTGGGTGAAAACTCAATTTCATTGTGAGATTAAAGCTCTTCGTGCAGACAATGGGAGTGAATTTACATCCATGAAATCTTTTTTTAATGATCATGGCACTTTATTTCAACAATCTTGCTCTTACACGCCTCAACAAAATGGGGTTGTGGAGCGCAAACACCGTCACCTACTAAATGTAGGCCGCACACTTCGTTTTCAAGCCAATTTACCTTTAAAATTTTGGGGAGAAAGTATACAAACAGCATGTTATCTTATAAATCGCCTACCCACACCTCCTTTATCTCAAAAATCCCCATACGAGATTTTACACATTAAGTCACCCAACTATTCTCATATTAGAGTTTTTGGATGCCTTTGCTATGCAACTAATCTCACACAATCACATAAATTTGATGTCCGTGCTCGAAGGTGTATATTTGTTGGTTACCCACTTGGTCAAAAGGGTTATCGTGTTTATGACTTAGCCACCAAGAAATTTTTTACTTCTCGTGATGTTGTTTTCCATGAACATCTGTTTCCTTTTTCAGCCTCACCACAAGAAAATCAATCAGATTCTACAGTTTTACCAATACCCATTGATGGCGATATGCCTTCTTTTTCTCCCAATTCACAACCAACACTATACACACAAAATAATTCCCAACAAGCCCATCCAATAGAAGCCCACTCACAACAAGCCCATACCCCCCACATTAACCCAACCGACTACACATCATCCTCCCCAATCAATTCACCAACAGATATAATTCCCACTTCCTCTGCTCACATTCCAGATTCACAAGACACTCAACATGATCTTCGCCGTTCCAGCCGACCCACACAAGCTCCGAAATATCTTCAAGACTACAAAGTCAACCACGCAAAATTGCTTGCTCCGGGAACATCTTCTTCTTCCACGTCAAGCACAAGGTACCCCATCAATCAATTTATCTCATATTCACAATTTTCCCCTGCTCATAGAAAATTTGTACACAATATATCTCACTTGGTCGAACCAGTCTCTTATGAACAGGCTTGTCAAGATCCTAAGTGGGTTGAAGCTATGCAGGCGGAAATTCAGGCTCTTGAGGACAATAATACTTGGACCATGGTCACTCTTCCCTCTGGTCATCGACCCATTGGATGCAAATGGGTTTTCCGAATCAAATACAATTCCGATGGCTCTGTTGAACGTTACAAGGCCAGACTCGTTGCAAAGGGCTTCAACCAACGAGAAGGCATTGATTACACCGAGACATTTGCGCCGGTTGCCAAACTCATCACTGTTCGTTGCCTATTAGCCGTAGCAGCTGTTCGCAATTGGAATCTCCACCAAATGGAAGTCCAAAATGCTTTTCTCCATGGTGAATTATCTGACGAAGTCTATATGTCCCCACCTCTTGGCTCTCGTCGACAGGGGGAAAATCTTGTATGTCGACTCAACAAATCCTTATACGGCCTTAAGCAAGCTTCTCGCAGTTGGTTCCAGAAATTTTCTTCTGCAATTAGTGATGATGGTTTCACACAATCAAAGGCAGACTATTCGCTGTTCACTAAAATCCGAGGTAATTCCTTTATTGCCATATTGCTTTATGTTGACGACATGATTATTACAGGGAATGACGAAAAGATGATTAGTGACCTTAAAGGATTTCTGAGCAGTCATTTTCGAATTAAAGATCTAGGACACTTGAAATTCTTTCTTGGAGCTGAAGTTGCACGATCTAAAGCAGGTATCTCCATATGTCAATGAAAATACACTCTTGACATATTGGAAGAAGCCGGCTTACTTGGTGTGAAACCTGCGAAATTTCCAATGGAACAAAACTTGAAGCTAACCCCGACTGATGGAGATCTCCTCAAGGATCCAACTCATTACCGCAGGCTGGTGGGAAAGTTAATTTACCTTACCATCACCAGACCAGAGATCACATATTCTGTGTCAACACTCAGTCAATTTATGCAACAACCAAGAAAACCACATCTTGATGCAGCCCATCGCCTTCTCAGGTATCTAAAAGGAGCTCCAGGCCAAGGTTTGTTCTTTCCGTCACATGGAAAATTGAAGTTGGTTAGCTATTGCGATGCGGATTGGGCTGGATGCCCAACTACTCGAAGGTCAGTCATAGGCTACTGTGTTTTTCTTGGAAAAGCTCTTGTGTCATGGAAAAGCAAGAAACAATCCACTGTGTCCAGATCCTCTGCAGAAGCTGAATACAGGGCAATGGCAGCTGCCACTTGCGAACTCACTTGGCTTAGATATCTCTTGCAAGATCTACGTGTTGAACACCATGAACCGACAATATTATTTTGTGACAATCAAGCAGCCATATATATTGCAGCAAACCCAGTATACCATGAACGGACAAAGCACATTGAACTGGATTGCCACACAGTGCACGAGCGAATACGAAATGGAGAAATCAAAACAGCATATGTGCAAACTGGACAACAAACCGCTGACATTTTCACAAAACCATTGGGGCAAGTTGTTTTTCAATCACATCTTAGCAAGTTGGGAGTTCTTGATATTCACACACCAACTTGAGGGGGAGTATTGAAGGAAAGAAATCACAAGAGCTGGAAATCTGCATCATTTGTATTGTGATTCTAGGCGTGATATTGGGAATGTATGATTGAGAGTGATTGTTGTGATTAATGTAATTAGCTGCCCGTTAGAAGATATTACCTAGAATAGCTTCTCTTTTCTTGTATAAATTAGTTGTACAGATTCAATACATATATAATAGAGAACATTTTCTCTCAGCTTTTCTCTTTGATTTCCACCATTTTAACAATAACCAAGCACTTTCTAATGGAAAGAATAACTAAAAATATTGGTAACAATTTTTAGAATTACAAATTAGAGGATTTTCGTATAAACCCTAAAACCTAAAACTAAAATTTGTGGTGTAAAGAGTATAAAAGATAAAATTATTACCAAAATCAAACTAAGAGAAAGAAGAAAAAAGTGAAATTTTTTACCTTGGCTGTTGCTTGTGATGTTCAATTTGGTTTCTTAAATTCCTGCCTTCTTGAGTTCTTGGTGATTAAAGAGTCTCTCGTCTCTTGAGAGTTGAGAAAAAAAAATGAAGAAGGAAAATAGTGTCCCTTTTTAATGGGAGGAGTTGTCTTGTTATTCTCTAACTATTTGAATAATTGGGTGACATTATAAAAATAATTGACAAGCCTCCCACCCGACAAAGAGTAGTGAGTAGTCCCACTTCAGTGAGTAAAGACAATTTGGGTTAAAGAAAACCATATAAATATATATATATATATATATATATATAACTTTATCAGGATATTGAATATGAGCCACTCATTTATAACAGTTATTTGACAAGTGCATACATACCAAGTCAAAGTATGTAAAACGAGTGGCTCACATTCAATATCCTTATATAATTCTATCATGATGCACTGATAGGATAATTTCCGTATATATTTATATATAAGTATATATAAAAAATTTTAAAAAAAATTGGGACCGGGCTACAGCCTCTGTTTGCCTCCGCCCTTGGGTGCATGTATCCTATGATTGGTATCCTTCTCAGGCTCGGTGGCAGCTTAGCCATGGTTCGAGTTTTGCCCAAAATGGTTCAAACCAGTTTGATGGAAGCTAGACAGATGAGGAAAACTAGTGCATATTGCAAATCGGCCATATATGATTGATAAATGTTGCCAGGGTTGTGCTACTTAATTGTGATTAAATAAAGGGTGATAATATCTCTAAGCATATTTCAGATTCAAGCACAAGTGTTTTTCGAATATAAATGTTGATATCAACATTGTTTAATAATGTTAAAAAAAAAAAAAAAAAAAAAAGAATATATATTAAACCGACCTGTATAATTGTGAAAGTTAGATTTGAATCGTATGTTAGCTCTTGACTTGTTGGAAGAATTGCTGGAAAGTTAATATTTTATTCATTACAATTGTTTACATTCATAACCTACCAAGACACCAAATTCAGTCCTAGGAGTCACCCTCCGGTAACTTAGTCACGACATGCTTTTCAACTGAAGGACATTATCAAAAAAGCCCGATTTTTGTTCGTCACAAATCTAAAGATTTACTTGAGATCCTTTGTAAAGATTTTTAATGCATCTAAAGTGTCGCTTTACTCTTTTTCTCACTCTGATATGCAGGCTGCACCTTTGTTGTGGCATCTTTCACGCAATATTTATTATAGTTTGCTGGTTCAGTGGTTCTTTTGTGTTTGACATTTGGTCTTGAGGCAAAGAAATTATGTATAGAATTTCTGTTGCATAACCACAAAGACAATAAAGAGGCAACAACTGCATTTTTATCAATGAAGTACATGTTCAAATCAGCAGAAGAATGATTAATGAACGAATGATTACAAAGAGCAGAGTAGTTGTGCCTTGGGTTTGTCACAAAGTGATAACAGATTTCATGACATAGGAAAGTTGCTATCAGAAGATGAAGTTCAGCACAGATCAAATCTAATTAGTACGAGAGATCGACGTAGCTTTAGGAAGCTTCTTCTATCTTTTGGGGATGAACGATATCATGATCAATCAAATTTTATGATTTAGTTCTTCAAATTAATTTGTACGGAGTTGTTTTTATATTAATTTCATGTGACTTGCTTTCTAGTTTCTATCAAGTCTTCAACACAATTTTTCCAAGGCAAATGTCGCATCAAGCCATCTAGCCCTGAACGTATATATTTTGCTATTCGGCTAATTATATAAAGGAAGCTGAGATGAACAATGATAAACTCCTCACTGCATGTAGAAGGATGATGTCTTATAGAAAATGAAATGACCAGACCCATTTAACATATATTTTGTCTGCAATCTTCACACAATTTTGATAATTTTGTTTTCTGGCATGTATTTTCAAAACAAAATGTGCATGTCTACACTTGAAATGAGTAATATTTTAGGGGTATATCAACTAGTTTATAAACATTTGCATTAGGGACATGGAACTTTGCACGACTTAGACAGCCCAACATAGGCGTGCCGTAAAGAAGCTGATAAGCATAAAGAAGCTTCAAATACGCTCTCAGCTGTAATAACTGAAAAGCTAAAAATCCAACTAGCTTACTAAGCATCAAGGTTGACACCAGAAGTGTAACAAATTAAGCACAGCTAGTAGCAACAACAGCAAGTCCCTACTTGATCGTCTGGAGATCATACCATGATCAACCATGATAGACTTTCATTATCCTCCATTAATGGATGGAGCTTCTCATAGCAAACAAGACTTTCATCGAACACTTAGTTGTCTATATCATATACTTTTACTATGTTTTAGCAGCATCATTAATTGAAGAACGCAAAAATAGGGTCATACTGGTATAAATCTGTTTTAACTTTGATTAGAATGATATTTTCGATCCTCAGCAGATCCTCCACTCCACTGCCTAACCACAATAAATAAATTCAAAAGACAGCGGGAATTTGGGAGGATTTTCTTCTGACTTGCCGGTTGGCAGGCACTCAACAACACAATCATCCACAAACAATATTGCAATCTGTCCAATTCTGGAGATGATCACAACTGCACAGATTATGTAATGTTTCACCGAGTCATATTTAACAATGTCAATTTCACTACCCTTTTCTCCAGCATCAAAGGAATCAAAATGTAATAAATATTTCATTAATAAACATTATTCTATCAGAACTATTGGAATAGATAATATTAACAATACTAATTAATTCCACCATTTGGTAAGAAAGAAAGAAAAAAAGTCTCACAACTTGATGCATATTTGTTTATAAAATTAACTACCAGTTAGTAATGGTAACCACCTGCTGTAGGCTGGAAACTTGGGCTCTGTACATGTCAGAATTATCTTGAACTACTTCAATATCGATACAGTATCCTTCTTTATAATCTCTTGACAGTCAATAAAAAAATGTACTGATTAGAAGTTGATCAATTCTAGTAAAACAATAAACTTATTGATTTGGGATTAAATTAAAATTAGAAAGGAACAAATAACCATACATCTAAACAAAAGAATTCGAGAAAGAGTTGGAAAATCGCCTCTGTAATTCTACTTCATTACAAGCTAGATCCATTTTCTCACTTCGAAGCAAAAAACCTTGCCCAAGATAAAGATGGAAAATTTAGTTACATATACAAATCATAAAATCAACTTTCCATTGAATAGAAGAGGATTGATCACCTGTTTTGACTAAATCAATTGAAGTTGTTCGCAGAAGCAAAAACTTTCATTTTTGGAATTTTTAGTCAGGTTATCTACAATTTTCAATCTATCATTAAACAATAGTGTTTTTGCTAGGATATAAGAAACTATAAAAGCTCTAAAACAAGAAATATTAAGGTCTAAATCCCAACCCACTGACAAGCAGTGAATTTTGCAAGGAATCTCCTTACCTTAGCATTGTAAAGCGTGGATTATTGCAGGACACTACATTAATCTTTGATAGTCAAACAATTATTAAACAAAAACTAATGCTCTACCCACACAGTATGCCCTTTAAAACTTAATCTATATATATTTAAGGCTAATAAAGTATAAGGCTAAGTTCAGTACAGCGCAGCAGAACTCACCTATGATTATGACAGCATCTAAAGAAATTTCTTTAAATTTCAATGCCACTTGATGATACATATATATATATATATATCTGCATGACCTCTTGATGATAAAAAATCCTAACATGTGATAAAAAATGAAAACAAAGGAAAAACTAGAACTTAAGAATTAAATATTAGATGAAATCAATGACTGACCTCCGGATCATGAAGTCCACAACGTAATTGATAAAAGAACAAAAGTCCATCGATAGTAGAACGATAAGCGAATTGTAGAATGCAAAATGTGCTCATATCAATGAAAAAGATCAAGGGTCTTGATTGCTTGGGTGCAAATTCTCTTAGGATATGGTTCCACTTTCCTCATCATTATCATCAGATCGGTCACTTCTCTTTCCACTTGTTTCCCCAATTTCTTGAAGGGTGGCACCAATTATCTCTATGGGTTCTGCATATATTGGATGTACTGCACAACGTTTTAGTTGGTTATGACGGTCGGTTGATTTGAACTCAATTGAGATATTCACGTAGTCACTATCACCGGTAGGTAGCTTCTCGGGGTTTTGAAATGAAGAATCAAATGAACAATACCCTAGTAACATGTGATCAAAGTGAACGAATTCGATGGGGCGATCTGGTCTATAATATGTGCTGTAATATCGACTGCCATTGCATATTTTGATATGATCATAGTATGCTTCAAAATCACAATAAACACTGACGATAAGATGCTCAAGTCTACTGTTGTATTCGTCAAACCCAAAAACAGCACATATCGCAATTCCCATGAACTTCCTATTAACCAAATCATTTTGAAGCACTTGAATATTTACCGAAGATTCAAGACTTTGGTAGCTGAACCATTCAGGAATTTTATTTCCGGGTAAATAAATGCTGAATTCATTTGATGGTTTTCCAGATCCCTGTAACATAAATAAATATAATTGTTATTTGTAATGTGAGAGAGATTGTATTAAGATTTAAGAGAGAAATAACCTTTTCATTACGCTGCATTATTCGTAGTGACTCTTCAAAAACATTGCTAACTGCCTTCAGATTTAAGGAATTAGTAAATATGAATTCTACATGATTTACAGAATGATAATAAGTAGAATAATGAGATTTAGAATTAATGCAGCGAACAAATTCAGATGCATCTGGTACTTGGCACAGCTGCTCGCAATCCATTGCTTTCAAACATTCTAGACCTTCTGGAAACTCTGGTATTGATCGAAGCATTTTGCAATGACTTAATGACAGAAATTCCAACTTAGAAAGTTGCTTGATGCTTTTGGGTAGACTCTCAAACATGTTTTCGCTCAGCTCTAACTTTTTCAATGAGGATAAACAGCCAATATCTTCTGGAATTTCCATTAGGCTGCAGTTATTTGAATGTAGTGTTTGTAAAGAGTGTAAACCCGATAAAGGAGGTAATATTGTCAAACCCCTGCATCCAGAACAATCTAGAACTTCAAGGTTCTCCAAACATGTAATGGAGGATGGTAGTTGATCTACGGCAGATCCTGAAACATAAAAACGCTTCAAAGATTTTAAATTTCCCAAGTTGTCTGGCAATTTGTCAAGTTTTGAGCAATTGCAAAGATAGAGATATTCTAGAGATGTCAAATTACAGATGCTACTCGGAAGCATCTCAAGATTTTTGCAATCATACAATGTTAGGTGTTGAAGCCCATTCAGATGCTCAATTGAAGTGTGTAGCACTTTAATTGCTGATCCACTTAAGTCAAGAGATTTCAAAAATTTCATGGTCTCCAAGATTTCTGGAAAAGTCTCAAGTTGGGAGCAATCTCTAAGATCTAGAGTAGAAAGTGATTTCAATTTACAAATTCTGGCTGAAATATGCTTGAGCCTTGTGCATTTGGATAGATATAACCCAGTAAGGTTGGTTAGACTCTGAATTGATGAGGGAACTTCCTCTATCGCAGTCCCACCCAAATTCAACGTTTCTATGTTCCCTGAAATCAGTGGAAATTTTGTGACATTAATGCAGCCATACAGAGTTAAATTCCGAAGGTTGTTGAGTTGTTGAACAGAGGAGGTGAAGGCAACGAAGCTCCTGCAGTATGAAAGATCTAACTTCTCAAGCGAGGGGAAATATGAGAGGTTTGGAATCCTAGTGAGACGTGAAGAGTCACTCAAATCTAAATCCCGAAGGTTGTAGAGTTGTTGATCAGAGGAGGTTAAGTCAACCAAGCTACGGCAGTATTTAAGATATACCTCCTCAAGCAAGGGGAAATCTGAGAGGTTTGGAATCCTAGTGAGATGCGGACAGTATCTGAGAATAAGCCACTTTAATTTTGGAGCATGCTGTATATTAAAAAAAAAATTTGTAAAATGACTAGAATAAATAATAATTAATTGTTTTGTGAAGTAGACAAAAATATATTAGAAGAATGAAACATATGATTAAAGATTAAATTATACCTTGGTTCCTTCCCAAAGTTGTTCAATATTGCTTTTAGAAAGGTCAAGTTTAACCAGCTTCTCTGGATTAAAATTTGATGGCAGTGCTCTCAAAGGATAACGAGACCAATGGAGAAAAATAAGTTCATCCGGGAGACAATTTAGACCGTTGGGAAGATGCACTTTGTTGGACATATAAGTAGCATTAAATAAGACAATTCTGAGATTATGCATTTTATCGAAGATTTACGAACTCAAATCTATATCCTCTAGATTGTACATATCTAGGGATATCACTTCAACTGCATCAGTCCCCTAGCAACCAAAAGTTAAGTTCATAAGTTACAGCATAAAATGCAGAAAAGTCTATGAAATTGTTGTACATTTCTTAAAGTGATTGGACAGAAAGTTTGCGGAGGATAATTTTGCTAAGAGTTAAACTTCATCTTCTAAGAGAATCATCTATTGGTAAATTCAATACAAAATAATTATATACTTATTGTATTGTTCTTCAATGTCCGAATAACATCATCTCGCTCCCACAGCCTGCTGCGCTCGCCTGGTTTTTTAGGGGATTCTCTACGAACAATTTCCCTACCCATTTCTTGTAGTACGTCATGCATTTTCATATCTATTGTTATTAGTGACTTGGCAATGAGGACACTCAAAGAGTACTCACAATCTAGTAATACTCTTTTTAACTGGCGATAACAGTCATAAATATCATAAAAACATGCAATGTCAAGAAATAAATTCTTCTCTTTCTCCTTTAATCCATCATAACTAATTTTTAAAACATCAAAAATTTCAGAATTAACAATTCCTTGTAAGTTATCCGATGCACTTTCCCACACTTGTTTACTCTTTCCCTTCAAAGACGATCCCAAAACTTTGATAGCTAATGGATTGTCTTTAGCATAATTTACTATCTTTGTTGAGAGTGCCATGAAATCTTTAGTGGGGTTCGCATACTTACGAAAGAGCTCAAGAGCTTCATCATTGTTAAATCCCTCGGCTTCATATATTTCATGATCATCTATATTAAAATTATAAAGTACTTGTTTATCCCTAGAAGTTATTATGATTCTACTTCCCAAGCCACATCGATTAAGACATTCAACTAAAGTTTCCAATTGTAAAAAATTATTGACATCATCAAGAACAATGAAAACTTTTTTTTGTTTGAGCATTTCCATGATAAATGAGCGAATGGTAGGAGTGCCTAATTTTAGATTTTCTTCATGCAATACTTCATAAAGAACTTCAAGTTGAAGACGATCTGATCCGTCATTTTCTAATCTTTTCCCAACTTTTTCAATAAAACAAGCAGCATCAAATTTATATGAAATAAATTTAAAAACAGCTTGTGCAATAGTTGTTTTACCGATACCACCCATGCCCCAAATCCCGATAATTCGAACATCCTCCATCTCAAGACATAATAATGACATAATCTCCTCAATTCGTTCATGTATTCCAACTAGTCCTTTAAAATCACTTGAGGATGATATATATTCACTCCTCAATTTCCTCCAAACACCTTTGACAATTTCGCCAACAAGTTTGGAGTCAGGCCTACCAAATGAAATTACCAAAAAGTAAGGAGCAGGAATGACCATAACATAACTATACTAATATAATTGAAAATATTTTGTCCCCTTTAACACACTTAGATAACTGGAAATAGAAAGCTACAAGGAATGAAGTTAATTGATCATATAAAAATTGTGTAGTGGTAATCGAAAGCACATACCATGTAAATTATCATAAATTGTAGTTAGGGAAATTGTGTAGTGGTAATCGAAAGCACATATCATGTAAATTATCATAAATTGTAGTTAGGTGGGGATGTTGCGGTGTGACCTTGTACGGAATTATTAATTGACAAAAAAAAATTTAAATATAACAAGTTTTTCTCTGTTTGGAAAAGGAAAAAACAAATAATAAGAAAAATAGGAAATTTAATTTTGTAAATGGATAAAGTACTAAAATGAAGAGTAAGAATTGCCTTATTACAGAGGAATCCCATCCAGATTGATTTGATGCTTCGGTCAAAGCTTCTCTCCATTTTTGCATTTCTTCTTGTAATTCTTTTTCTTCATTTGCAAAGGAAAACTTGAAACTCCCAGTCAGCTTCCGTACATCAGATGGATCAACGTGGTAGAAAACAGGCATGACAATATGCTTATTCATTTTCTTGCACTTGATAATCTCTACAAGCTCACGCAAGCACCATTTGGAAGAAGCATAGTTTTTTGAGAAAATGACCACGGCAATCTTTGATCCTTCAATAGCTCTCAAAAGAGCCGGCGAGATTTCATCTCCTCTTTCAAGCTTATCATCAATGAAGGTTTCAATTTTTTTTTGGCACAGAGCATCATAAAGGTGACTAGTAAAACCATAGCGGGTGTCTTCACCTCTGAAACTGAGGAAGACTTCATGTTTTTTTGTGAGGGTGGTGATGGAAGAAGAAGGAGTTGATGAATTGGCCATAGGGACAAATTACAAGAGCAAATATTGCAGGACAAAATACAGGAGATTTTGAGAGTAAATGGATGGAAAGAAAACACTAAACAACAACTTGTAAAGGAAACATAGTGGGTCAGCAAAATTCATAATTGTCAAAGCTGGTAAAGGAATATACACTGTTGCTGGAAGTAACAACTGACAGAAAGAGTGATGGACAACAACAATGTTGAAAATTTTGCGAAACCACATGGAGTAGGAAGACTTTAGAAGTCTTCAATTGGTGACATAGAGTGATTGCCAAACCACAAATCCTGTTTATGTCTTTTTCGCATTGAATCATTGATGAAGACATTTTCACACCAGAAGTGTTGATAACAGAGGTCTGCAAACAAATTAAGCACAGCAGCAACAACAGCAAGTCCCTACTTGGTCGTTGGTGATCATACCATGATCAACGATGATAGACTTTCATTATCCTCCATTAATAGATGGAGCTTCTCATAGCTCAGCTTTAGCTTTTGTTTTTCATTCAAGACTTTCATCGAACACTTAGTCGCCTATATACATCAAATACTTTTACTCCGTTTTAGTAGCACCATCACCACCATTAATTGAAGAACACAAAAATAGGGTCACACTGGTATAAATCTGTTTCAACTTTGAAGAGAATGATATTTTTGATCCGCACCAAACTCTCCACTCCATTGCCTAAGAGCATCTCTAACCCAATACACCAAATATTACACCAACTTGTCATAAAAAGAGCATATTTCTTACGCCAATTTTTTTTTCACTCCAATGTATCCACATCAAATTTTTACATCAAAAGAGCATCTTTGAAGAATATTCTTCCAATAAATATTATACCATACCAATTAATTTATATTAGTTAACTTATATAATATTCAATAATTTTATTGACATAAAATATATATCAAAGTGAGTATCATTTTAAAGATCTAAACGAGATCTTTCCAACGATATATTTTTTGGAAATATATATTGTTATAATTAAGTATGAAATTGTTAAATTAGTAATTTTAACAAAAATTAAAAACTAATATGACATTTAACCAGAAAAAAAAAAATACTTGGTGTAGCTACAGTTCACACCAAGTTTGGTGAACACTGTAGCTTCACCAAATTTAATTGGTGCAATTGGTGTGTTGGTTGGAGGAGATTATTTGGTGTGTTTGGTGTGTTTAGTGTGGATGGTGTGTTGGTTGGAGATGCTCTAACCACAGGACATCAAATAATAAAACACAATCATCAACATTAATATCTACTTGGAAATTGGGAGGATTTTCTCTGACTTGTTGGTTGGCAGGCACTCAACAAATCAATTATCCACAAGCAATGCAATCTTGCCGCTATCTCTAAAGCACGGTCTAGAATATAATTTCCACTACAAAGGTGAGGTCTTTGGTAAATATAATAGAATATTTATAAAAGATAATTACCCCGGTGGCTATCGAATTGATGACACACTATCAAAATGGTCACTGGATTATAAAGTTGTTCCAAACTGGCCATTATTGGCAAACTTTGTGACACTAATGACCATTCTACCCAATTTCATTTAATTCCATCCAATGAGTGACATTTTGGTAAATAAATGGATGCCATTAATTTATTTTAGATGTTTTTTAGAAATCAATTTTTTCAATAAGTGACATATTGGTAAATAAGTGGATGAAATTAATTTATATTAGATTTTTTTGGGAAATCATTTCTTTTATTTTTTGAAAAGAATAATTATATTTAGTGTGTAAAATATATATATATATATATATATATATATATATATTTACACACACTAAATATAATTATTATTTTCAAAAAACAAAATAAATTGTTTAGATCAATATACGTGTCTCTTCTTCGTTTTTTAAATTTTTTAGATTTTATAATCTTAATCTTCTTTAAAAAGAAATATATATATATATATATATATATATATATATGTATGTATGTATGTATGTATATATACATACCAAATATAAAGAGATATTGTGAGGTTCGAGAAAGCAAGTTTGTTTAAGAGACAGAAAGGTCAAACTATTATTATTGAGATGATTTATGTGGTTTTTTTTTTTTTTTTTTTTTTTTTTGTTGCAGCAATTATTTTTAATATATAGCAATATATATATATATATATATATATATATATATATATATTTTACACACTAAATATAATTATTCTTTTCAAAAAATAAAAGAAATGATTTCCCAAAAAAATCTAAAATAAATTAATTTCATCCACTTATTTACCAAGATGTCACTTATTGAAAAAATTGATTTCCAAAAAAACATCTAAAATAAATTAATGGCATCCATTTATTTACCAAAATGCCACTCATTGGATAGAATTGGATTGAATGGCCATTAATGTCACAAAGTTTGCCAATAATGGCTATTTTGGAACAACTTTCCAATCCAGTGGCCATTTTAATAGTGTGTCATCAATTCGATGGCCAATCCCTATTTATAATTCCAAGACTCGAAACCATGGTGTGAAAATCGTCTTAGTATTAATTTTGGCCACTTTACATATTGTAGTCACTATTATGTACAAACATATAATAAATTTTTGATGTGAATGTTCGCAATTTAATAAAATGATTGATTATTTTTTCCGTATAACAAGTAAAATAAATATTATTTGTCAAGTCTAATATGACTAATGAAATCCAGATTTATCAAAATGTGAACGATTTCACTTGAAAAGTTCCTATAAGTACATAAACTAGCTAGTCAAAGAAATTATTTAATGTACATGTACAAATAATAACTCATTTTCATGTGGTTGAAATTAGAATACTAACACGTCAACATGAGACTTTGAATATATATGATCATGATATACCTTTTAAGCATTTTCTCGAGAAACAAACATGTATATACGTGAAACAGTTAGATCCGACCACCCAACTTTATCGATTCTTCTATGTATCAAAATTCAAAGAAGACTTTTTGCAATCAAAAAAAGGAATTGATCAAAGAACATGAATTTATTAAGTGTAGTGGCACTGTCGATTGGGATGCAGAGTCAAGGAGTTGATATGAAATATGAAAGAAGACAAACAAAGAAATTAGAGAAATACAAGTCAATTAGAAGCTAAATTTTGTCAATGGCGATAAGATTTTTTGTATAAGGAATGACGTATGAGGTTGAAGAAAGTCCATACAAAGTCATGATTATATATAGATATAGAGTAAATTGTACTAAACCTCCCTAAGGTTTGACCTCTTGCACCCAAAAACAACTTTATCATTAATTGATACTTACAACCCTGCCGTTAGGTCAAACTTAACTATTGACTAAGTTTTACCTTTAAAAGAATAAACTACCCTTGATCCATAAATTAAATTAATATAAAAAAAAAACATTTAAAAAAAAAATTGATCTCCACCATCCATCTCAAACATGGAAGATAGATGGTGGAGATCAAATAAAATTTTAAATAATTGAAAGTTGAATTGAATTAAAAAATATATAAATTAAAATAAAAACATAAATTTAAAAAATAAAACAATTTTAAATTAAAAACTTGGAAAAAAAATATATCATTGTTTGTGCAGGTGAGATGCATCATGGTCTCCACATGATCTGATGTGCAGAGACCATGATGCATCTTACCTGCACAAACAATGATATATTTTTTTCTCTAGTTTTTAAATTTTATTTTTTATTTTTGTTTTTAAAAATTGTTTTGTTTTTAATTTTTTTCTTTTAATTTATATTTTTTTAATTCAATTCAATTTTCAATTATGTAAAATTTTATTTGATCTCCACCATCCATGTTTAAGATGAATGGTGGAGATCCATTTTTTTTAAAAAAATTGTTTTGTTTTTAATTTTTTTTCTTTTAATTTATATATTTTTAATTCAATTCAATTTTCAATTATGTAAAATTTTATTTGATCTCCACCATCCATGTTTAAGATGGATGGTGGAGATCCATTTTTTTTACAAAAAAAAAAAACGTTTTGTTTTTGTTTTTGTTTTTTATTAATTTAATTTAGAGATCAGAAATAGTTTAGTCTTTTAAAAGTAAAATTTAGTCGATAGTTAAGTTTAACCTAACGGTAAGCGGGTAAAGGGTGTGAGTGTCAATCAATGATAAAGTTGTTTCTGAGTGCAAGAGACCAAACTTCAGAGGGTTTTAGTGCAATTTGCTCTTATATATTATATGTGTATTTTTATTATATTTTTTTATCTAGATCTGATGCAGGTTTTGACTTTATAATTCTCTAAAGTTACAGAATCGAAATTCCAACTCATCTCAATCTTTAGCGTTACAGAGTTCTCTAGCTCTCAGAAACATTATAAAGTTTACATATGTATGGTACTATGGTAACTAGTCGGAATTTATATAAGATAAGAGAAATATATATATGGCTTTGGAACAAAAAAACACAAGAGGAAATAGGGGTATATAGCACTTTTTCAAAATGGATTTGTGTAACTACAACCACTTTAATAACTCATGTTTTATTAGAGCACCAAAGTAGATGATGAGACCAAAATGCCCCAACTTGCAAATTTTTCTATCTTTCTTCCCATTTTCATAGACTCTCTCTCTCTCTCTCATTGTCTAAAGAACGAACACTTCGACGGGGTTGGGTTGACGATTCGACAAACTCTTGCGGTTTTGGTTGACGATTCGACGAACGAACTCAATTTTTTTTTTTGTTGATTTTGTAATATTAATTTCGTTTTCATTGATTTTGAGTTTTTATTGTGATTTTGTTGTCGATTTTGATGTGAATTGTGAGTTTGTTGAATTTGAATGGGGTTGTTTGAATCTTGAATTGGTGGGTTTGGGTTTGGGTTTGTCAAATCGGAGAAGATAAACAGTAGCCGAAGTTGGGATTTTTTATGCTTATTCGAGACTTAACTGTTCCATTTCGAGACTTATTTATGAATACTCGGGACTTGTTACGCTTATTCGAGACTTAATTTATGAAGACTTATTTGCTCCATTTTCGAGACTTATTTTATGAATACTCGAAACTTATTCATGAGTTTTCAAGACTTATTAATGCGTTTCGAGACTTAATTCATGTTTTTTCGAGTCTTATTATGTTCGACCTCTATCAATGGTGAAAGTGATGAGCCGACGACAACACCGATTGACTCCAGAGATAGTTGGATCTGGAAGATCGAACGACGCCGAGTTCGTTGGCACCATCTGTTTCGTTAGATTCGCAATGAATCGTCATAGATTGAACGATGAAGATTCGATGACGGTTTGGTTTTAACTTCAATTCTCTCTCTACATATCTCGAAAATGTAAACGAACACTTTAGTTACAACGATTGGCACTCGACAAATGTTTTCCCAGTGGTTTTGCCAGTCAACTCGCCGGTCTGCGGTGGCACCTCCATTGAAGCTCCATCAATGGTTTTTGAAAAAAGAAGAAGAAAGAAAGTGAAGGACTCATAAAAGAAAAGAAAAGAAGCTAGGGGTATTTTTGTCCAAATTTCATTTTTAGTGCTATTAAAACAAGACTTATTAATGTGGTGCTATTTGCACAAACCCCCAAAAAGTGCTATTTAATTTTTAAACCCAATGATTTTGTTGAACATGATGTATGTAGTACGAAACCAAACACCTCATGCATGACGTAGGACAATTAATTAGCTCATGTGTGACATTGGACAATTTGGATACACAATGATGCTTAGTGAGCCAGGCCACTCATATCATTACAACTTAGAAAATTTAGGGTATAGATATCTCCCAATTGTAAGAGTAGATTCCAATAGTATATTATGAGAGTATATATCTCTGTATTGTGATATTAAATAGGCTTAATGGTACAGATGCCCCCGAATTGTTTGCGAATTATTGATGTGCCCCATGAATTCTTAAAATGGTCACTAAACCCCCTGAACTCTCTTTTCTTTGCAGCACAGGCCCAAATCCTAACGCTGTCCATTTTTCTATCATGGCAAATTGTAATAACTTCCCTTGATTATATAGATAATTGCATAAAACTAGAAACAATATAATAATATGACCTAAATACCCCTCTAACCAAATTTTAAAAATAAAATTTAGAAATTTAAAATTGAAATAATGGTTAAATAATAATTAATTCTGAATTTAATTTTTTGAATAATTAAATTATCTTTTTTATATAAATATCCCTAAATATTTAATAATAATAATAATAATAATAATAATAATAAATATTTGAAAGTCATGGTTATTAAGTCATAATTATTCCAATTCCATCTCATTAGTCAGTACGTGTGTTTTGGGTTTGTAGTTTATAACGTAACACATATGACAAAGGTTCATGACATATATTAATGACCAATTTATTCAAATATAAAAATTTACAAATTCAAAGAGATCTGGAAAACTTTAAAAAAAAATTTATATTTCCAAATTTTCAAATTGGATCTCCACCATCCATTAATAACCATGACTTTCAAATATTATTATTATTATTATTATTATTATTATTATTATTATATTTTAATATTTATTTTATTATTATTATTATTATTATTATTATTATTATTATTTAGGGATATTTAAATAAAAAAGATAATTTAATTATTGAAAAAATTAAATTCATAATTTTATTATTATTTAACCATTATTTCAATTTTAAATTTTGGTCAGAAGGGTATTTAGGTCATATTATTATATTGTTTCTAGTTTGATACAATTACCTATATAATCAATGAAACTTATTGCAATTTGCCATGACAAAAAAATGGACGACATTAGGATTTAGGCCTCTGCTGCAAAGAAAATAAGAGTTCAAGAGGTTTATAGTGACCATTTTAAAAATTCAGGGAACACATCAGCAATTAAATAACAATTCAGGAGACATCCATACCATTAAGTGTAATAAATATTTGGATCACGCATGTAGTGATTAGACCTCTAGCATATTTGGTGTCAGATTTAAAAAATAAATAAATAAACTCAAGCCATAAAATGGGTCCACCACAAACAAAACAGCCTATAAAGAGAGGAAAGAAATTATGCTTTCTGAGTGGTAATGCAAATTTGGATACTTGACATTACTTTTACATTGACTACCCTGTCCAATTTCTTCTTAAAAAATGAAGCAAACCCATTTGAGTTTTTAGAGATAAAAATAAAACAAGGACTCCCCATTAAAACGAGATTTCTCGAACGCAGTGCAGAAACTTCGTGGCAAGGGAAACCATACATCACGAAAGAGATTTCCTTCAAAATCACTTGAGGATGATATATATTCACTCCTCAATTTCCTCCGAACTCCTTCAACAATTTCGTCAACAAATTTGGAGTCAAGCCTACCAAATGAAATTACCAAATAATACTGAGCTATTCCTTTTGGTTTTCACCCAAGTGTCCCCACCCACGTTGGAGTGAGACTAATCTCGTCGAGTTCACTTTTGCTACCTCTCCCAAAAACATGACATGTGTCCATGGAAAGGGTAAATTTGTCTAAACCCTGTTATCTTTTTAGATAATTTTACCCCTCAATAGACATAAGTCATGCAGGGGTAATGCTCACCCCCTTAAAGGGGGGTGAGCAAAAATGGACTCAATCCTATCAACCCAGGAGGCATGGGACAAGGCCTGGCCAAGAGGTGCTCCAATGGTGGCTCGAACTTGGGCCCGAACGATTCAGCCGTGGTTGCAGAAAAAAATATCCCCAACGTGTGATTTGGACCCACACAGTTTGTAGAAGCAGCTGTAATAGAAAGTGCTTCCAATATATAAATCATTTATCTGATGTATTTTTTTTTTAATGCTTGTTGTAATCAAAGCTACAGGATCCATATATAAAAATTGAAATTCACATATAGTAAGACATTGCCCTTTTATTGAAAGTGTGACCCACATATCAATCCTTATCTTAAAAAATATTCCATAGTACTGCTAAAACATACAAGATAGAAAATCTAATATTATCATTAATTTGAATGAAAACAAAACAAAGAAAGTGAAATACAAGTCAATTATAAGCTAAATTTTGTCAATGGCGATAAGTGTTGTATTTTTTCTTTTACAAAAATTAAATTCTTGAATAAGGAGTTGCATAAGCCCATGCAGAGTCATGATATATGTGTTTTTTTTTTTTGGGAATTTGAGTATGTAACTATGTAACGTTACAAAATCAAAATTTCAATTCATCTCGACCTGTAACGTAGGTTACAGAGTTCATGGTGAAACATTACAAAGTCAAGATCTTCTACGATTATATATATATGGTAGCTAGTTGGCATTCTAGCTTCGAATGTGACTTGCTTTCTAGCTAGTTTCTATCAAGTCTTCAACTTTCTGCCCATATTGGGTAGGCCTAGGATGACTTTATAAGTCATCAACTCAATTTTTCTAAGGCAAATGGCACATCAAGTACCTAAACTAATATATTTTACTATTCGGCTAATTACAAAAATGTAAATTAATAAAAATTATATAAAGGAATTTGAGATAACGAATGATAAACTCCTCATTGGCTGTAGAAGGATATTGTCTTACAGAAAATGAAATGACCAGACCCACTATAGCATATATTTTGTCTGCAATCTTCACACAATTTTGTTTTCTGGATTTTCAAAACAAAATGTGCATGTCTACACCTGAAATGAGTAATATCTTTGGGGTATATCAACTAGCTAGTTTATAAACATTGCATTTGGTTAGGTTTTATCTTGGGTCCCCAAATGGGTTAGTTTTCAATAAAACACTATACTTTAAACTTGCAGTGCATTATCTTTTATTGAGCTATTTTTCATTAGTTCTTTTTCTATATAGCTTCTTAATCAAACCCTGTTGTGTGCAAACTTGAAATCAGTTTGCACTGGCTTTGCCTAATAAAAATATGACTAACAATATCAGTTTGAAATCCTAGGAAGAAAGACAATGTTAGAATAGCAACTTAAGACTACTAGAAAACTCATTTGAGGTAATAAAACTTTAATCTGTTAATTGATCTTGGGACCCAGGTAAAGCTTGGGATATATGAAGAACCTGACCACCATTTCAGCCTTTTCGGATGATAAGTCTGTGTTCTCCGGTATATATTCTTTTGATGCTTTGGCAATTGCTTGAATTGAAATAGCTTGATTAAGCTGAAAGAGAAGTATCAAAAAAAAAAAAAAAGTTTGTTACATTGAACCAAGAAATCATCATCTTCAATTGAGGTACATCCGTAAATTTCTAAATCCAAAATTACATATGATTGCCAGAATGTTAAGACTGTCAATAGAGATGCAATGAAGGAAAACCGTATTGAATATCATTCAATGCAAGGAGTTACCGAATTTGCATCATGATTGTCAATCAATGGTATGGATGTGACCACTTTCAGGATTGTTTCCATTCCCTGCACCAATTGCTTCCTCTTCGCATGCAAGAAAAAGGAAAAGGGGCATCCAAAATCAATGTTTATAAACAATATTGTAGAACAAATGTTCTAACATAATAACATTACTGATGAAAGTAAAACAAGAGAATAGCTTCAACCAACCTCAGCTCTCATTTTTTACATAGCATCATGCCGCTTGCATACTGCAATTTACATGGCATTCAATGAATTACTTGAACAGAATGATTAAACTGAAGAGATTTGAAGAATAAGATTTTTTACCCCCACGACAATGAGCTATTTTAACTATCTTTTCGAATCCCATCTCTATATCTTGAACAAGCACGAATGTTGGTCTACCAAGCTGCATTCCATATCTTCACAACATTCAAGAAGATATCAGTATCTTTAATATGAAACTCAGACTATCAAGAGTGAATAAAAATTGGACACTAGTTTTAAGTAACTCACTTGAAGTAAGACCAAACAAAAGACTCATTTAGCTCCCTTGTTGGGAGGGTGACAACAACATAGAGATGTGCAAACTGCTCCTTCAGTTTCTTAACTTTGTATAAGCAAAATCAAATCTTTCACAAACAATATATCAAAAGGCATGAATATGCAAAAGTTCTAGGCTATCTGTTGAAGATTGTGGCATTGTCGTTGAAATCCCAATTTGTTACAAAAACAAACGAAACTGGCAAGCCCCACAATTGAATATCAAGTCCTGCACAAAGTTGGCCATCAAGAATTGAGAGATGAGCAAATTACGTAGATAACAACACACAAATTGAAAAGGCAAAGGATTGATAATTACAGGAGCAATTAGAACGAAGTTGAGATGAAAAGAGTTTGCAGTGAGAAAGGAGGAGATGAAATTGATGAAGGATGGGTGTTGTTCGTCTCTCCACTTGGTTCTCATCATACAAACCCCACCACCACCTTCAATCACAACTCAAAACCACATACACAGATACAAGTTACAAGAAAAGAATGTTAAAAGCACTTTGGATGCAGAAACATATAATTGTTGAAATATTGGATGCATAAGCACTTTCTAACTAGTTAAAAGCACTTTTGGTGCACAACTATTGGATGCACTTCATAATCAAACTGCATAGATGCAGAAGCACTTTTGATTCACAAATATTGGATGCACCTCCATAATCAAACAACCTAGATATACAAGCACTTTCTAATTAGTCAAAAGCACTCTCTAACTAGTTAAAAGCACTTTTGATGGACAAATATTGGATGCACCTCCTTTATAATCAAACAACATAGATGCAGAAGAACTTTCTAACTAATCTAAAGCACGTTTAATGGAACCAAAAACTCTCCCAAACATACCATTACAATATCATTTAACAATTTAAGTTCTAAAGTTGAAATTGTAATCATAATCAAATTCGGTGACTAAATGTAATTGATGAACTTTTTTTCATACTAATTATGTATAATTTCAAGCAACAAAACTCACTTGATCCAAACAACTAAACAGAAAATACTAGCTAAAATCTATCAAAAACAATTTACTCTTCTTTGTTCCTTTACTCGTTTTCTCAGAAAAACAAGTTTCTCGGCAACCAAACAGATTAAAATCTATACTTCATATTCATATATTTTCTTTTCTCGTTGTACAATCAGCGAATCAAAAGCACTGAACTTCAATTTCATTTCATAGAGTTAAAAAAAAAAAAAAAAACAGCTAAGATTCCGTGATTTCTCTATTTGGCTGCAGAGAAAAAAAACAAACGAAAAATTGTCTAAAAAAAATACAGATGCATGAAAAATTGAAATAAGAAAAGAAAATGAACCTGAATTTGATGGACTTTGATGCGTTGGATCGCTGTAACTTGAATCACTTGATCTGCAACTCGACATTTTCAAAGCTTGTAAAATTTCAAATTTGTAAAGAGAGATTTTGATTTGCGATGGAAGCCAAAACGTCGACATTTATATACCCACAATCCACAAAACTTACCACCATCAAAGTTTATTTTATTTACCAAACAAACCTACTTCCACACTGCTTAGTGATTACTGAGTATTTAAATGGGCCTAACCGCCCCGGCCTGGCCCATATTTCATTCACATTATCTTTTCCTTTATTTCCTGCTTCTTCGAAGAGCTTTAAAATTAAAATATATAAAATAAAAAAACAACAATGGACTCCAGAAACTCAACAACATCGATGGACGATAGCAGTCTCTTCTTCTTCAAAAATTTTATTTTGTTTTCTTCGGCTACGATGAATGGACCAACCCAGCTAAAGAAGCTTTCGCCGGAAGCCGTGGAATGTGAGTTTTTCTTTTCTCACATATAAGTTTACTATGTTGCAAACAGTGTCCCGAAACATTAATTAATGTGAACAGACAAGTTAATCATGTCACTTAATTTAATGAATGTTCATGTCACTTGACTTGATGTGGACTATATTAAGATTTACATGTTAACATGTTGTTTACTTAGCTAGCCATGTAATGAGAAAAAGATGCTGTCTTACAGAAAATGAAATGACTAGACCCATCTAAGTATATATTTTGTTTGCAATCTTCACACAATTTTGACAATTTTGTTTTCTTACATGGATTTTCAAAACAAAATGTGCATGTCTACACTTGAAATGAGTAATATTTTAGGGGTTTATCAACTAGTTTATAAACATTTGCATTAGGGACATGGAACTTTGCATGACTCGGACAGCCCAACATAGGCCGAAGCCGTAGCAGCTGATAAGCGTAAAGAAGCTTCAAATAGGCTCTCAGGTGCGAGAACTGAAAAGCTTAACATCCAACTAGCTTACTAAGCATCAAGGTTGACACCATAAGTGTGAATAACAGAGGTCTACAAACAAATTAAGCACAGTAGCAACAACAGCAAGTCCCTGCTTGATCGTCTGATGATCATACCATGATCAACGATGATAGACTTTCATTATCCTCCATTAATGGATGGAGCTTCTCATAGCTCAGCTTTTGCTTTTGTTTTTCATTCAAGACTTTCATTGAACACACTTAGTCGTCTACATCTATCAAATACTTTTACTCTGTTTTAGCAGCACCATCACTACCATTAATTGAAGAACACAAAAAATAGGGTCACACTGGTATAAATCTGTTTCAACTTTGAAGAGAATGATATCTTGGATCCACAGCAGATCCTCCACTCCACTGCCTAACCACACTAGATAGATTCAAAACATAGCATCAGAAACCAATAAAATACTACAAATGGCCCTGCTTACTAGTAACTTGATACATATTTGTTTATAAAATTAACTACAAGTTAGTAATGGTAACTACCTGCTGTAGGCTGGAAACTTGGGCTCTATACATGTCAGGATCATCTTGAAGTACTTCAACATACATACCGTATCTTTCTTTATAATCTCTTGACCATCAATGAAAAAAATGTACCGATTAATAGTTGATCAATTCCATCAAAACAATAAACTTATTGATTTGGGATTAAATTAAAATTATAAAGGAACAACTAACCATACATCTAAAGTCTAAACACAAGAATTTGAGACAGAGTTGGAAAATCGCCTCTGTAATTCTACTTCCTTACAAGCTCTATCCATTTTCTCACTTCAAAGAAAAAAAACCTTGCCCAATGATAAGGACGGAAAATTTAGTTACATATACAAATCATAAAATCAACTTTCCAGCGAGTAGAAGAGGATCAATCACCTGTTTTGACTAAATCAATTGAAGTTGTTCGTAGAAGCAAAAACATTCGGTTGTGGAATTTGTTGTCAGGTTATCTACAATTTTCAATCTATCATTAAACAATAGAGTTCATTTCAAGTATCGTAATGCTCAAATCAATCATGTTTCTGGTTTGCGTTGCTTTTCCTTGTGTTCTGTTTGCGTGTGCCCAACTGCCCATGTTGGGGTGTTTGTTTTTTGCTGGCGTTGGTGCCTGTCTGTTTTCTGCTCTTTTTGGGGCGGGTCTGTTGTTGGCTTTTCAGCCTTTTTCTCGTCGGCTTTTTGCCGCTGTTTTTCTAATAAATTGCTTCTTCAAAAAAAAGTATAAGGCTAAGTTAAGTACAGTGCAGCAGAAGTGAGCAGAACTCACCTACGACCATGACAGCATCCAAAGAAACTTCTTTAAATTTCAATGCCTCTTGATGATAAAAAATCCTAACATGTGATAAACTGAAACATAAGAATTAAATACTACAATTTAATTGTGGAATTTGTAGTCAGGTTATCTACAATTTTCAATCTATTATTAGACAATAGTGTTCATTTCAAGTACTGTAATGCTCAGATTTTTTTTTACCAGCCTCTAGAATAATTTTGTACTCTCAATTATTTGTACTACTAAACTAGATTTTGCTAGGATATAAGAAACTATAAAAACCAGAAAAGGTCTAAAAATCTCAACCCACTGACAAGCAGTGAATTTTGTTTTTGATATATATATATATATGTGTGTGTATAGTTTGAACTAATAAAGTTCAGTACCGTGCAGCAGAACTCACCTATGACCATGTCAGCATCCAAAGAAACTTCTTTAAATTTCAATGCCTCGTGAGGATACGTCTGCATGACCTCTTGACGATAAAAAATCCTATCATGTGATAAAAAATAAACACAAATGAAAAACTGAAACTCAAGAATTAAATACTAGATATTACATCAATGACTTACCTCAAGATCAGGAAGTCCACCACATGATTGATCAAAGAACAATAGTAGAACAATAAGCCAATTGTGGAATGCAAAATGTGCTCAATGAAAAAGATCAAGGGGTCTTGAATGCTTGGGTGCAAATTCTCTTGGGATGTGGTTCCACTTCCTCATCATTATCCTCGTCACTTCTCCTTTTACTTGTTTCCCAATATCTTGAATGGTGGCACCAATTATCCCTATGGGCTCTGCATATATTGGATGTACTGCACAACGTTTCAGTTGGTTACGATGGTCTTTGGATGTGAACCGAATTGAGATATCCACATAGTCACTATCACCGGCAGGTAGCTTATTCTTGGGGTTTTGAAATGAGGAATAAAACGAACAATACCCTAGTAACATGTGATCCGAGTCAACGAATACTGTGGGGCGATCTGGTCTATAATGTGTGATGTAATACCGAATGCCTTCGCATATTTTGATTTGATCATAGTATGTTTCAAATTCACAACGAACACCGAGCGTATGATGCTCAACTCTACTCTTATATTCGTTACACCCCAAAACAGCACATATTACAAATCCCATGAACTTCCTATTAACCAAATCATTCCCAAGCACTTGAATATTTATCAAAGATTCAAGACTTTGGTAGCTGAACCATTCAAGAATTTCATTTCCAGGTAAATAAATGCTGAATTGATTTGATGGTTTTCCAGATCCCTGTACATAAATAAATATAATTGTTATTTCTAATGTGAGAGAGATGAATGGGATCGAAGAGCATATTAAGAATTAAGAGAGCAATAATTAACCTTTTCTGTACGCTGCATTATTCGTAGCGACTCTTCAAAAACATTGCTGACTGCCTTGATCAGATTTAAGGAATTAGTAAATAGGAAATTTACACAATGATTATAAGTAAAATGATGTGATTTAGAATTAATGCAGCAAACAAATTCAGATTCATCTGGTACTTGGCACAGCTGATCGCAATCCATGGCTTCCAAGCATTGTAAACCTGCTGGAAGCTCTGGTATTGATCGAAGCATTTTGCAATGACATAATGACAGAAATTCCAACTTAGAAAGTTGCTTGATGCTTTTGGGTAGACTCTCAAACATGTTTCCGCTCAGCTCTAACTCTTTCAATGAGGATAAACAGCCAATATCTTCAGGAATTTCCATTAGGCAGCAGTTATTTGAACGTAGTGTTCTTAAAGAGTGTAAACCCAATAAAGGAGGTAATATTGTCAAACCCCTGCATCCAGAACAATTAAGAAATTTAAGGTCCTCCAAACATGTGATAGAGGATGGTAGGTGACCTACGGCAGATCCCTCAACTTCAAGCCACTTCAAAGATTTTAAATCCCAAGTTGTCTGGCAATTTGTCCAATGTTGAGCAATTAGAAAGATAGAGCTTTCCTAGAGATGACAAATTACAGATGCTACTCAGAAGCATCTCTAGGTTTTTGCAATTAGACAATGTTAAGCTTTCAAGCCCATTCAGATGTTCAATTGTAGGGGGTAGCACTTTAATTGCCAATCCATTTAACTCGAGATTTCAAAGATTCCATGGTCTCCAAGATTTCTGGAAAAGTCTCAAGTTGGGAGCAATATAATCTCGAAGATATAGAGTAGAAAGTGATTTCAATTTACAAATTGATACGATCACAAAAATTATAAAATTATAAAATTAGAATTTAGGATAAACTGAAAATAATATTGATAAATGATGGTTGATTCGAGATAACCACTCTCCAGTCGGCTGTTTTGAGAGAACCACTATCCGGTGAATTTCAATAGAAAATCAATTACTCAATTGAGCAAAAATTATATTCTTATCATTTCATTAAAGGTACAATTAACAATATATATAGAAAAAGATACAGCTAACTGCTAACTACAATTTAGGAACTAATTACCCATTCCCTTAAAACAAGAAGTGCACTATTGAGATAAATAAACCACCTCCACCACAACCATTGACTTAAGCCTAAAGTTAAGGAGTTAATGGTGTTAATGACTATTAAAATAAAAATAAATATACTATAAAAATTATTAACAACTAAATATCTGTTGTAAATTAAATTGAAACACTAGATAATATAATAGAAACAAGATGAGAGAGTAATAATATGATAAAGTTATAATTAATAGGAGAGAAATAAAATAAAATAAGAAACAAAGAGAGATAGGCGAGAGAAAGAGAGTATATTGCCTTTTATTGATTTGAGTGAGAGTGTTAGTTTTTTTTACAACAACTTTTAGTAATTACAATGAAAGCCATATATATAGGCAAGAAGAGAGGGGTAATTGATGTAATATTCCACTCTTAAACATGAAGCAAATCATAGGAGCTTGCCATGTGGCATGGATTATTCAAGAAGCCGAAGAATTCATGTGATGTAAAAGCCACATACGTGTAACACTCCCCCTTGGATTTTTCACCACTTGTATTTTAATTTGCTAAGAAAAACCCAGTGGGACAAAAACCTTAGCAAATATATATATACAATGATCTTCTGGATCAAGTGATGTGAACGGGTTCAGAACTGCCTCATTAAAACTTTTCCGGTAAAACCCAATGGGACAAAATCCGGTAAAAGGAAAAAGAGTACAGTACCCATATTTATATTTAAAATTTTTCTCCCCCTGATTGAACGCTCCCCCTGAATGAAACTTCAATATCAATCATATAATTTACAAAGCCGACGCATGCCAATTCCGTATACCAGTTTCTCAAAAGTTGATGTAGGTAATGTTTTGGTAAACAGATCTGTAAGATTATCTGTAGACCGTATTTGTTTAACATCAATTTGTCGGCTCTATTGAAGTTCATGAGTATAGAAGAATTTAGGAGAAATATGTTTGGTTCTATCTCCCTTGATATATCCTCCTCTAACTTGAGCAATACAAGCCGCATTATCTTCGAATATTGGTGTTGGCATTTCTGTAGATAATGGAAATCCACAAGTATTTTGAATATGATAAATAACTGACCTTAGCCACACACATTCTCGGCTTGTTTCATGAAGTGCACGGATCTCAGAATGATTAGAGGATGTAGCAACAAGAGTTTGCTTTGTGGAGCGCCAGGAGATTGCTGTACCATTATATGTAAAAACATATTCCATTTGTGAACGGGCTTTATGGGGATAAGATAAATACCCAGCATCAGCATAACCAATTAAACCTGAAAAGTTGTTGGATTTTGAATAATATAATCCCAAATCTTTCGTTCCACGAAGATAACGAAAAAGATGTTTAATCCCATTCCAATGTCTCCGAGTTGGTGCTGAACTGAATCTAGCAAGCAAATTTACTGAAAATGCGATATCTGGTCTAGTACATTGAGCCAGATATAATAAAGCACCAATTGCATTAAGATATGGTACTTCAGGACCAAGTATCTTTTTACCATCTTCAAGTGGCCGGAATGGATCTTTCTTAGGATCAAGATTTCTAACAATCATGGGGGTACTTAATGGATGAGCATTATCCATATTAAATCTTTTCAGGATTTTTTCAATATATGCTGATTGATGGATAAGTATTCCATCTGATTTACGCTCGATCTCCAGGCCGAGACAATATTTTGTCTTCCCTAAGTCTTTCATTTCAAATTCCCTCTTCAAATATTCAGCAGTTTTCAGGAGCTCTTCAGGAGTTCCAATTAAATTCATATCATCAACATAAACTGCTATAATAGCAAATCCAGATTCAGATTTCTTTATGAATAACACATGGGTGTATAATATAATTATTATACCCTTATTTTATCAAATATTTACTGAGACAGTTACACCACATCCGTCCAGATTGTTTTCAATCCATATAAGGATTTTTGTAGATTCATCAAATACAGATTACGAGATCTCGGTTTACATGCTTCTAGCATTTTAAATCCTTTTGGGATTATAAATATCTGCACTGAGTGAACCACATTGATAAATGATTACTACGTTTAGAAGACGTATTTCAAGCAGTCAAATTTATCAAAAATTCAGAACGTAATCGTATTCATCTGTAGTGAATACCGAGTTTCTATAAGAAACCTTGTACTACTAGTCGTACCTCATATCTTACGATCTCGTTTTTCTCATTACGTTTCCATATAAAGACCTTTTAGTATCCAACTAGTTTGACATCTTCAGGTGTCTGGAGAACTATTGGTCTAAATACTTTATGTTTGGCTTATGAAGTCAATTCTTCTAGAATTGCGTCTTTTCATTTAGGCCAATCATGCCTTTTGTATACAATCATCGATACTATGAGTTTTATAATCATCATTTCAGTAGCTACTGTATTTGAAAATGTATCACTGATGATTGTTTCTTCACTATTCCACATTTCTCATGTATGATTTATAGAAAATTATTAATTCTTATATTCTTGTATCTCTGTAGAGATTACTTCTATTTCAATGGATTTAGTCATTTCATAGACTCGTGTCTCTTTATATATATCAAACTCTTATTGAGTTGATTTAGAGAAAGTGGATATATTTATAACTCGAGCTTTGTTTACATTGGGATCCTGATAACAATACCTTTCAAAGGTTTATAAGCTTATGATATGCATCAGATGATTTATTTGTTGCATTTTTCTTAGATCGTTCTTCAGGAACAATCACCCGGCCGGGGTTTATGAGATAGCAACTTATAAAATTTTGTCACTTTTAATATATCAAGTAACCGATTAATAATTATCTGATGATCAATTATCATTCGTATTTGAGTGATACGAAGACTGAAAATGAGACACTTTTATTACATATATAGAGAATTGAATTGGTATCTCTATTTTGTGTAAGAGTAACTTTTCATTTACTCCTTTCTTCTAGAGAAAATTCCCTTTCTTATAATGATATGAAAATTAATCAATATAATAATACGCAGGTCGTGCGCAAAAAGATAAACTATCGGAAGCATAGATGATCTGATGAAAGATTAATCAAAATCATCATAAATCTTAGAATGGAAGAGAAATGATAAGCAGTGGGTCAGAGATGAATAGAATGTCTCTATATAGAAATTGGTAATTGTATCGAAATAATAAAGTTCTCGCAATTACCTGGAGATGCTTGATAAGTGACTCTGCTAATCCATTATGAGTATGAACATGTGGAATGGGATGTTCAACATCAATCCCAACTGATTTGCAATATTCATCAACTAGGACCATAAAATAGCATAACAGTCCACTTGGTGGATGAATAGGTCCACATATGTCCCCTTGAATCCTTTGTAGGAATGATGGGGATTCAAAGCCAACCTTAGAGTGGGATGGTTTTATTACTAATTTCTCTTATGAACATGCAGTACATAAATTTTCATAGGATAAAAGAATCTTCTGGTTCTTTAATGGATGTCCATGAGAATTTTCAATGATTCTACTCATCATTGTAGATCCCGGGTGACCAAGATGGTTATGCCAAAGCATAAATATTTTTGGATCTGAGAACTTATGGTTCATAACTGCATAAACTTCTACACCTCTTATAAGAGTATAATATAATCCAGATGATAAAGCACGTAGCTTTTCCACAACGAGTTTCTGGCCTGAGTCATGAGAAGTAATGCACAGATACTCAATATTCTCATCATTTATACTTTCTAGGTGATATCCATTACACCGTATATCTTTGAAACTATGCAGATTTCTTCTGGATCTGCTTGAATATAAAGCATCATTGATACCTATTTTAGTATTATTTGGTAACAATATCATGACTCTACTGGAGCCTTCTATCAGATCTGCTGAACCTGATATTATATTAACATTTGCTTTAAGCAAGGTTAAATTCATAAAGTATTTCTGATTTCGTAGAATCGTATGTGTCGTCGCACTATCGGCTAGACATATATCTCATGTACCTTGCTTTTCAATATCACTCAATTTATCGTTTAAAGACATATCTATTCACAATGAAAAATAAAGTGCATATTAGACAAAGTGATTAAAAGTGTAAACATATAGATATGAAAATATATCACTTCATAAAACAAAATCATGAATCATTTTGATTTTTCGAACTTCCGGTTCGACCATGAACTGCGGGTTCATAAAATTCAAAAAACTTCAGGTTCTAAATAGAAATTACAAATTGACTTTCTAGATGAAAGAATCATAACTTGATCCAATTCAGAATTTCTGGTTCTGATAAACTTTGATATAAAAGTTTTAATATCACAATTTAAATTGAATTCAGAGCTTCAAGTCTGATTAGAACTTCAAGTTCAGATTCAATATTTCGCATTCAAAATTAGAACTTCGGGTTCTATATAGAATTCAAATTTTGTAATTTCAGGTCCCAAGTATGACATTCATGTATATAGTAATGAATCCAGAACTCTATATTTTTACTGAAATTAAAAATTTAGAACTTCAGATTCTGATCGGTTTGTAAAACGGCGCCAACTTAAATATTATAATGATAAATCCAGAAACTTCAGACTCTGGTTAGTCGGTCAAGCCGAGCTTGGTTTAAATTCCAGAAATTTAACGATTGACCTAGTTAGGCTTAACACATAATTTATACAAATCCAGAAACTTCAGGTTCTGGTTAGTTGGCATACTTAGATACATAAATTGCATAAAATTAAATAGATGCGTAAAATTAAAATAACAGATAATATGACAGAAATAAGATGAAGAAGAACGAGAGAATAACAGTATGAGATAAAGTGAAAAATGGGAGAAAATTTATTATTTACTTTTATTGATGATTTCGGATTACATCCTGACCACACAATTTCAGCTGTGTAATGATTTTGAATAAAGCAGAATTGTACTCAAAGACTGATCTATAGTTTTGAAAGCGTAAATGTTGCCACTGACACCTGGCATTTGGTAATGCAACATCAGGTTGGTTATCAAATCAATCTTTTAGTTATTGCCACAGAACTTCTGGTTCTGTGACCATTAGGTATTTGGGCTTTCAGATCGTAGTTGTCCCTGGACACTTCTAGTGCAGCAAATTTCAAATTTGCAAGCTTTGACATTATTACAACTTCTGGTTATCCGAAAATCACAATCGGAGTCAGAACTTCTGGTCTGATAGAAATCCAAGGAATTTAAACCTTCAAATATATAAAGGAATATTTGTAAGTAAATAAATCCAGAAGCTTCAGGTTCCGGTAATGATAAATAAATCCATAAACTTTAGGTTCTGGATGGGTGACCAAACTGTTTAAATAAAAATTACAAAATAAAATGCGTAATAATAAATGCGAAAAAAGTAAATCTAGACAATCTCATAAATTACGGATAAATAAATAAATACAGATAAATAAAGTGCATAATAAATAAATCCAGAACTACAGGTTTTGATAAGTTGGCCTAGCCAATCTCATAACAGCGTATAAATAAATAAATGTGAGAAAATAAATCACGTAAAAGTAAATAAAATACGAGAAAGTGAATTGCATAAAAATAAAATGCAGGAAAGTAAATTCAGAACTGCAGGGCTTGGTATTAATAAATAAAGGTCTAGAAACTTCAGGTTCTAGTAATAATAAATTCAGAACTTCAGGTTCTGGTAATAGATCTAGGAACTTCAGGTTCCAGTGGTAATAAATTCATAAGCTTCAGGCTTTAGTAATAATAAATTCAGAACTTCAGGTTCTGGAAATAAATCTAGGAACTTCAGGTTCTAGTGATAATAAATTCAGAGGCTTCAGGCTCTGGAAATAACAGCATCGTGCTGATAACGTGTTGTAAATTAAATTGAAACACTAGAAAATATAATAGAAACAAGATGAGAGAGTAATAATATGATAAAGTTATAATTAATAGGAGAGAAATAAAATAAAATAAGAAACAAAGAGAGATAGGCGAGAGAAAGAGAGTATATTGCCTTTTATTGATTTGAGTGAGAGTGTTAGTTTTTTTTACAACAACTTTTAGTAATTACAATGAAAGCCATATATATAGGCAAGAAGAGAGGGGAATTGATGTAATATTCCACTCTTAAACATGAAGCAAATCATAGGAGCTTGCCATGTGGCATGGATTATTCAAGAAGCCAAAGAATTCATGTGGTGTAAAAGCCACACACGTGTAACAATATCTAAATTAATTTGGACTAAAAAACACAATCGTAACATATGCTTGTTGAAATATGCTTGAGCCTTGTGCGTTCTGATAGATATAACTGAGTAAGGTTGGTTAGACTCTGAATTGACAAGGGAACTTTCTCTATTGCAGTCCCACCCAAATTCAACATTTCTATATTCCTAGAAAACAGTGGAAATTTGGTGACATTAATGCAGTTTCTCAGATCTAAATTCCGAAGGTTGTTGAGTTGTTGAACAGAGGAAGGAAAGTCAACCAAGCTCTTGCAGAGTGCAAGATCTACCTTCTCAAGCGAGGGGGAATCTGAGAGGTCTGGAATCCTAGTGAGACTTCAACAGTCCTTAAGAATAAGCCACTTTAATTTTGGAGCATGCTGTATGTTAAAATTTTTTTGGTAAAATGACTAGAATAAGTATTAATTGTTTTGTGAAGTAGACAAAATATATTAGAAGATTGAAACATATAATTAAAGATTAAATTATACCTTAATTCCTTCCCAAAGTTGTTCGATATTGCTACCAGAAAGATCAAGTTTAACTAGCTTCTTTGGATTAAAATTTGATAGTACCGCTCTCAAGGGATATTTATGCCAACAGAGAGTCGTTAGTTGATCTGGTAGACAATTTAGACTGTTGGGAAGATGCACATTATTGGACGTATAAAGAGAATTATGAGATTATGCATTTTATCAAAGACTTGCAAACTCAAATGTATATCCTCTAGATTGTCCATATTTAGGGATATCACTTCAATTGCGTCAGTCCCCTAACAACCAAAAGTTAAGTTCACAAGTTATAGCATAAAATGCAAAAAGACTATGAAATTGTTGTACATTTCTTAAAGTGGACAAAAAAATTTGCAGGTTAATTTTGTTAAGAGCAAAACTTCCTCTTCTAAAAAATCACGTAGAAGTGAAGGTGCAGTGAATATTCAAGAATGTTTTGCCTCTGCTTGTTTTTTTAGCTAGTGAGGATTTGATAGCGGAGCATGGTACAAGAATATGAATCACGTGTGAGTGTGAGTGTGAGAGAGAAGGAGAACAAAGAAGAAGTGAATGAGTGATTGAATTTTCTTGTGCAGTGGTGATTGGAAACACAATACTCTAGTAAAGACAATTTGTAGCAAGAGCTGCATTCTGCAGATTCATCAGTTTTATTTGGGGACATCTAATTGTAAAAGCAATACAAAATAATTGTATACTTACAGTATTGTTCTTCAGTGTCCGAATAACATCATCTTGCTCCCACAGCCTGTTGCGCTCGCCTAGTTTTTTAGGGGATTCTCTGCGAACTATTTCCCTACCCATTTCTTGCAATAAGTCATGCATTTTCATATCAATTGTTACCAGTGACTTGGCAATGAGGACACTCAAAGAGTACTCACAATCTAGTAATTCTTCTTTTAACTTGCCACTACTATAAAGACTATTAAAACATGCCATGTCAAGAAATAAATTCTTCTCTTTCTCCTTTAATCCATCGTAACTAATTTTTAAGACATCAAAAATTTCAAAATTAACAATTTCTTGTAAGTTATCCAATGCACTTTCCCACTCTTGTTTACTCTTTCCCTTCAAAGACGATCCCGACACTTTGAGAGCTAATGGATTGCCTTTAGCATAATTTACTATCTAAAAGGAATTCAATGTTCTACGGTGTGTTTGATATATAAAGCTAGAGGGGGGGTGAATAGATTTTATCTAATTATTACCCAATTTTCGCGTGCATGTCAATTTTACGAAAATACCCCTAGCAAGTCAAAAATACATATAAGTGTAATAAGATGCGGAAATAATAAATGACACTTGATGTTTACGTGGAAACCCTCACGGGAAAAACCACGGGCTGTTTAGTGCGCCACACTCGGACCTCGAAATCCACTAATTGAAATGGAGTTTACAACCTATGTAGACCTTGTCTAACACTCCGGTCAATAACCCCCCACTTCTACCACTCGGGCCTTTAAAAGTGGTTCTAGTCCAATCGCTTATGTGACCACCTATTCCCAGTGTCCAACCTAATCCCGGTCAATCACACAAGACTTAAATCTCTCAAAAGAGATGCACAACCCTATGTGAATATGCAATGATATCCAAATATTGCAATAAGAGTTAGGGTACTCTAGATGCTTACCTAGGATTATAAGATGACAATTTAATCAATCCTAGATATCACATATAGCTATATGTCATGGCATATAACTTTAGCTAAGTAAAGGATAACCAATCCTAGATACAAAGCTATCACAAAACAACACTCAATCAATTCATCACAATTAATTCTCTTTTCTTGTATTTAGCATATGATCTAAAACATACAAGTAATTTAAAAGAGATGGCTTGGTAATAAAAATATTAAAATAAGATGAAGTTAATCAAAATCTTACCAAGCTAGTTGTGATGATGCAAACCCATACATGGATGCACTCTATATAGACATAGGAGATGCAATATGAAATTTGATGCAAAAAGGATTTGATTTGAGTGGTTAAAGGTGAGTTCTTGATTTGGATTTCTCTCAAATTTCTTTCTTTTAAGATTAGGGTTCTAAAGAGTTAAAGAACTGATTCAGATAATGAGAAAGTATGATATTTATAGACATCAAGAACAGGGCAAGTGAAAAGACAATTTTGCCCCTGAAATCGCACGATTGGGGGTTTCAAACGGTGGCCAGGCCATCGAATTGAACCGCCGAATTGCTCCTGAGAGGATCAGGAAACATCGACGACTTCGTTCGGCGGTTTCAAAACCGTCGATCAGAACCGCCATTTTGGACCCGAGAGATATTTCAATCAAGTCTCAATCGGCGGTTTAGAACGACGGCCAGGCCACCGAACGGAACCGCCGTTTCACCAAAAATGGTGAAACCAAAGGAGAAGCCAAAGGCATCTCCACCGGCGATCATCGCGCAAAACAAAGCACATCAACGTGCACGCGCGGACGTTTCCGAACAACCTTCGGGAAACGAATTACTCCACACTAAAAGCTAACATGCATGAAGTGCAAGTGTGGGTATTGAATGCATCATAATGCCTATCATGTCATGGCATTTCATAGAACAAGATGCAATCAATTAAATGCAAGAAGAGATATTGAATAATCAATAAAGCACAATGCACACAAAATATAAACAAACATTCAAGAATAAGAGTTATGCATGTTGTTTGTGTGTGCAACTATATCTCTTCAAGGCCAAGTAAGCACTAGATATACCTTTGGTGCTTGTCCTCTTGAGGTCTTGGAAAGGGTCTTTGATCTTCAACTAATCACCTAGACTACCCTTACAACCAAACCCCAACATTTGGTTTGACCACGAAATAAGCCAATCAACTAAAGGGAATCCTTACACTATCTTTTGTGAGAGTGCCATAAAATCTTCAGTGGGGTTTGCATACTTACAAAAGAGCTCAAGAGCTTCATAATCATTAAATCCCTCAGCCTCATATATTTCATGATCATCTACATTACAATTACAAAGTACTTGTTTATCTCTTGAAGTTATTATGATTCTACTTCCCAAGCCACATCGATTAATTCATTCAACTAAAGTTTCCAATTGTAAAAAATTATTGACATCGTCAAGAACAACAAAAACTTTTTTTTGATTGAGCATTTCCATGATAAATGGGCGAATAGTAGGAGTGCCTAATTTTAGATTTTCTTCATGCAATAATTCAGAAAGAACTTCAAGTTGCAGACGATCTGATCCGTCATTATCTAATCTTTTCCCAACTCTTTCAATAAAGCAAGCACCATCAAATTTATATGAAATAAATTTAAAAACAGCGTGAGCAATAGTTGTTTTACCGATACCACCCATGCCCCAAATCCCAATAATTCGAACATCCTCCATATCAAGACATAATAATGATATAACTTGCTCAATTCGTTTATGTATTCCAACTAGTCCTTCAAAATCACATGAGGATGATATATATTCACTCCTCAATTTCCTCCAAACACCTTTGACAATTTTGTCAACAAGTTTGGAGTCAGGCCAACCAGATGAAATTACCAAACAGTAAGGAGCAGGAATTACCACAACATAAGTATACTAACATAATTGAAAATATTTTGTCCCCTTTAACACACAGATAACTGGAAATAAAAAGGTAATTGATCATATAAAAATTGTGTAGTGGTAATCTAAAGCACATACCATATAAATTATCATAAACTGTACGTAGTTAGATAGATGGCGAGACCATGTACAGAATTATTAATTGACAAAATAACATTTAAATATAACAACTTGGTCTCTGTTTGGAAAAAGAAAAAAAAAACATGAAAATTAGGAAATTTAATTTTGTAAATGGATAAAGTAAGAGTAAGGGGCTGTTTGTTTTTTTCACAATAAAACTTATTGCCTCTTATATCTTAAATAAGATAAATAAATTTGTTTGTTTTTCCAACTTATATCTTATTTTAAGACATATATGTCTTTTAGAAAAAGTAAAAAATTTTGACTTATCACTTATGAAATAAGTTGTAATTAATACCTTCACAATTACTTCCACAATTAACCTTGTAAATTAGTCTATTACCAAAAATAACCTTGAATAAAAAAAAAATCCCCAATTTCCTAACCTTAACCCTAACCTAAAATTGACCAAGGAGGAGGCAGCGCTGGGATTTGACCGGAGGATGTCGGCCGGCCTCCTCCTTTCCTCCACCATGGAAGGAGGAACAATGAGAGGCTGTTTATAGGGTGGAGGAGGCGCGGTAGTGGAAGTGTTGTGGCGGAGGCGGGGTCTGCAAAATCGAATCTTCACGGGTTTCATTCGCGATTAAGCGAACAAATCAGTGACTTCAATTGCAAGGGTTTGGTGATCGGTGGCGAATCTTTCTAGATCGGACGTGATGGGTGACTTGCGACGACGGCAGCCGTGAAGGGTTGGTTGTGAATTGTGAGAGAGACTGATGGCTGTTGGTTTTTGTTTTTGATAATATACAATATTTTATTTTATTGTTTTTCAATAAATTAAAATATTTTATATTATATTTTATTTTATTTTAAGTAAAACTGTAAATGAAAACAAATAATTTTTTATATAAAAATAAATATTTGTTGAAAAATGAAAATACATTAAAAAATGAAAATAAAATATATTAAAAGTCAAATAATTTGTTAAAATAGGTGTAGAATAGTAAAATCAAAACCACTGAAAATTTAAGTGGAATACTTTCAAATAAAAAAACAAACAAATGAGAGTGTCTTAAATATTAAGTGATATTACTTTACTTACTTAAAATAAGGTCTTTTAATACTTGAGACAAAAAAACAAACACCCCCTAAGAATTACCTTATTACAAAAGAATCCCATCCAGATAGATTGGATGTTTCAGTCAAAGCTTCTCTCCATTTTTGCACCTCTTCTTGTAATTCTTTTTCTTTATTTGCAAAGGAACACTTGAAACTCCCAGTCAGTTTCCGTACATCCGATGGCTCAACGTGGTAAAAAACAGGCATGACAATTTGCTTATTCAATTTCATGCACTTGATAATCTCTATAAGCTCACGTAAGCACCATTTAGAAGAAGCATAGTTTTCCGAGAAAATGACCAAGGCAATCTTTGATCCTTCAATAGCTCTCGAAAGAGCCGGTGAGATTGAGAGTACGTAGATGGATGGAATGTAACACTAAACAACAATTTGTATAGTTAAATAACTAGATTAGTTTTAGAGACCCATTTATTACAAGAACTCTTCACGAACTTTCTTGCCTCTTTCCTCCATGTGGGTCAGCAAAATTCTTAATTGCAGAGAGTGATGGGCAACAACAATGTTGAAAATTTTGCGAGACCACCTGGAGAAGGAAGACTTTAGAAGTCTTCGATTGTTGACAAAGAGTGATTGCCAAACCACAAATCCTGTTTATGTCTTTTTTGCATTGAATCATGGATGAAGACATTTTCTCCCAGTAGGCCACTTTTATGGATCACAAATTGGTTTCCAACTACAAATTTCCAAGCTATACCTGGACTCGGATTGGCTCAACCCATCGTGCACGATGCTTCATGCAGGCAAAAATTCCTCAAACGCGCTACAGAAACTTCTTGGCAAGTATAACCATACATCATGAAAGAGACTTCCTTCAAAATCACTTGAGGATGATATATATTCTGACTCCTCAATTTCCTCCAAACACCTTCGACGATTTCGTCAACAAGTTTTTCGTTTATGTATTTATAATACTAGTTATGCTATTATATTTCATTTTTGTAATTTATTTTATTTTATTTTTTTCATTTTGTCTTATAATTTGTCTCCTTTTCATTGTTAAAAATTACATCGTCCACAACCTCAACACGTAAGTGTAGGGATTTACTACTGAATATAAGTCGATGAATTAATTAATCTGATTGCAAATTATGAGAAAAATATAAATTTAGTTCAAAAGTTAAGGTCTTCACATACTAATTCAATTAAATTTGTAAGTGATTTTCAACATTAAACTAACTAAAACGTATCCAATTCGATAACCCTTTTGAATTCAACAATTAAAATCATAAAGAGAAAGATAATATTAAATAAGATAAGGTTAGTCCAATGGTAAAACTCATCACACCCACACCGTGATAAGTCTTCACATACTAATTCAATTAAATTTGTAAGTGATTTTCAACATTAAATTAACTAAAACATATGCAATTCGACTACCCTTTTGAATTCAAGAATTAAAATCATAAAGAGAAAGATAATATTAAATAAGATGAGGTTAGTCCAATGTTCTTTCTAACATTTTATTTTTTTTGTAAAGAAAATGTAATATTTTGTAATGTAAAAAATAAAATAAATAAATAAATAAATAAATAAATAAATAAATAAAAGGTTAAAAAAAAAATGAGGTTAGTCCAATGGTAAAGCCCTTCACACCCACACCATGATAAGTCTTCACATACTAATTCAATTAAATTTGTAAGTGATTCTCAACATTAAATTAACTAAAACGTATCCAATTCCATAACCCTTTTGAATTCAACAATTTAAAGCATAAAGAGAAATATAATATCAGACAAGAAGAGGTTGATCTAATGGTAAAACTTGTCACACCCACACCACGATGTTGTAGCTTCGAGTCTCTCCCCTTTCCTTATAAAGCCCCGAATTATTGTAATATTTCAATAATAATAATAATAATAATAATAATAATAATAATAATAATATAACAATTTAGAAAAAAGATTATAGTTGTTTAAAAAAATGATTATAGTTAATAAAAGTTAATTAGCTGTTTAATTAACAAGAGGGTAATTTGGTAAAAGATGTGGCCGACAGAAAAATAAAATAAAATAAAATAAAAAATAAAAACATCCCCACGTGTGATTTGGACCCACACGGTTTGTTTAAGTAGATGTAACGAAAAGTGCTTCCAATATATAAATCATTATCTTCTGTATTTTTGTAAGGGAAAATCGTATTTTAGTCCCTGTAGTTTTCCTTAATCTGCGTTTAGTCCACGGTTTTTTGGTATTATAATTTTTAGTCCATCCTTTCTCTGACGTATTTTAGTCCCTACCGTCCAATTTTGTTAAGGTTCCATCAAGTCAACGAAGGTCAACGAGGGTAAAAAGGTAAATAACATCAGATGTTCTAGAATCTTATATAACTAAAGGGTATAATAGTAATTTACAAATTAATTTAAAAAAAACAAATAAATATTATTAAATTAAATAAGTATTATTATTATTATCAAAAAATTAAATAATAATTAAATTTTAAAATAATTAAATAATATTAAAATAATTAATAAAATATACAAAAAAATATTTACAAAACAAAATAAAATAATAAAAAAGCATATTGAAAAACAAAAAAATATTATATTAAAAAACATCAAACATCAAACATCAAACCATAAAACAAAAACCATTTAAAAAATAAAAAAATAAATAAAATAAAATAAAAAACCATAAAACATAAAAAAAAAATAATAAATAAATAAATAAATCAAACCAAATAAAAAAAATTTTCCAATCTGTCTCACATACCACCACCGTCTCTCTCACCATATTCACACAACCACCATCTCTCTCACTATATTCACACCACAACCATCTCTCTCACGCACACACCACCACAACCATCTCTCTCACTATATTCGAACCGGATCTGGGTTGGATTTAAAATCGACCACCAACCCCAAACGAAACCCAAATCGCCGCCGATCGAAACCCAAATCCAAATCGAAGTCAACCAAACCATCTCTTCTTGCCACCGCTCCTCTCAACCTCATCTCTCTCCATCGATCGATGTCGAGTTGACTCAAGACTCACTTGGACTTGAGTTTCGAAAGACTGGGTTGAGTTATCGAGTTAAGCAGTTTGTTACAACGCCGAAAGTGTTCAGTTGTGGGGATCGATTTCAAGTTATATACTGGTAAGAAAGATGAGCTGATGATTCTCTGTAGTCTGAATGTTTGCTTGATAATAAAACTAGCTAAACTTCACTCAATTCCTTTCAATCTCAAGTTTTTTTAGTTGTTTTTATTATTTAATTTAATTTGATTTATTAATTTAAATGCATTTAATATATATATGTATATATATATATATATATTATTTCAATATATTTTATTAGTTAGGGTAAAATTGTAAATTTCCATTATATAAATTTTGTCCATAAAGGTATTATAATCTTTTCAGAGGGAGCAGCATTCATCAGGGGCAGCAGAGTCATTTTACATGCCTGACATGTCAGATTCCGTCCTTTTAACGGATTCTATTACAGAAGGACTAAAAATTATAATTCCAAAAAACCGTGGACTAAATGCAGATTAAGAAAACTACGGGGACTAAAGGCAATTCCTGTTTTTTTCAATGCTTGTTGTAATCAAAGCTGCAGGATCCATATGTAGCTGCAGAAGAACTTTCTAACAAATCAAACGCATGTTTGATGGAACCGAAAACTCTCCCAAACATACCATTACAACAATTTAAGTTCTAAATTTGAAATTGTAATCATAAACAAATTCAGTGACCGTATGTAATTGATGAACTTTTTTTCATACTAATTTCAAGCAACAAAACTCACTTGATCCAAACAACTAAACAGCAAAAACTAGCTAACATCTATCAAAAACAATTTACTCTCCTATGTTCTTTTACTCATTTTCTCAGAAAAACGTGTTTCCGAGGTTTCTCGGCAACCAAACAGATTAAAATCTATGCTTCATACTCCGTGTCAAAAACAATCAATATTCATATATTTTCTTTTCTCGTTGTACAATCAGCGAATTAAAAGCACTGAACTTCAATTTCATTCGTAGGGTTATAAGAAAAAAAACAGTTACGATTCTGCGATTTCTCTGTTTGGTTGCAGAGAAAAAAAAACTAAACTTTTGTTTTTTCTTAACATTGTCTATGTTTTTTTAGCTATCAAACGATCAAATGAAAAAAAAAAAAAAAAAAAAGACTCAACAAACTCAATAACGTCGATAGAAGTCTCCTCTCAGCCGGCGGCCGTGGAATGGGTTATTAATCCAATAACTAGTCGTCAAATGGGTTTTTTCATACAACATTAGTGGTGATTAAAAAATTTGAATTCAAAAGACCCCCCATTTCATAAGGAGAAAAGAAAAGGATTTGTATATTATATGGTCCTTTAGGATTTAATTGGATATCAAAAAGAGTAATTTGAATTTAATTAATTAAATAGAAAACAATCTAATTATATAACAAATTGATTATTAATATTTAATATCATTAGTTTTGACATTTTAAAGGGTGTAGAAGAATGTAACTTTCGAATTTTAAGTGGGTGTTTATAATATTACAAGTGTGGACAGAACTTTTTCGGGTGGTAAAATAGAACCCATCTTCTGGTTTCTGTTGTTATATAAATGTATTTTCATATTTGAAATTGAAGCATTGTGATCTATATTAAGGTTGTTTTCCCTATCTATAACAAATAAAAATTCACTTCAAAAAAAAATAATAAAAAAAATTCATCATCATATCATAAATTAAAACAAATTAACATCAGATAACATAAAACAAACATTACACTTGTGTGTAATACATTACAAATTAAATTAAATTAACTATAAATTGATTGATCACTAAAGTAAGAAGAAGAAGGGCTTGGACAGGAGCCGCAGCTCATCGCCAATGCGCGCCAACCAATATGGTGGTGGCCGGCCAGAACATCTTCAACTGGTCTGGGCAGCGTGACAGCAGCAGGCTGGTCCTATCAACAAAATCATAACATCCCACTTTCACATTATTCAAAAGGAAGTAGAGTTAGGTATTCTTGAGATTCCAGCAGCAGTAGCAGCACCATCACCGTCATTAATTGAAGACAGCAAACAAGAACACAAAAGCATAACATGGCCGGCGCGGCCCCAAAAATACTACAAATCTGTTAGAAGAGAATGATATTTTCGATCCGCAGCAGATCGTACACTCCACTGCCTAACCACACTAGATAAATTCAACAGACAGTATCAGAAACCAATAAAATACTACAAATGGCCCTGCTTACTACTCAAAAACCAAGTTTTTAATAAAACACATCTTACATGACTAATTACTTGGGAAATTGGGAGGATTTTCTTCTGACTTGCCGGTTGGCAGGCACTCAACAACACAATCATCCACAAACAATGCAATCTGTCCAATTCTGGAGATGATCACAACTGCACAGATTATGTAATGTTTCACCAAGTCATATATAACAATGTCAATTTCACTACCCTTTTCTCAAGCATCAAAGGAATCAAAAGGGTACTAAATATTTCATTAATAAACATTATTCTATCAGAACTATTGGATAATACTAATTAATTCCACCATTAGGTAAGAAAGAAAGAAAAAGTCTCACAACTTGATACATATTTGTTTATAAAATTGAGGGAAATTATTATTCTCTCCCTTGTAGTTTGCCGTATTCTCTAGTCTGCCCCATCTAGTTTTAAAATTCTCCAATTTCCCCCCTCCCATGCACAAATACAACCAATCTCACCATATAAAAATAGGCATGGGAGGGGGGAAATTGGAGAATTTTAAAACTAGAGGGGGGAGATTAGAGTATACGGCAAACTACAGGGGGGAGAATGATAATTTCCCTAAAATTAACTACCAGTTAGTAATGGTAACTACCTGTTGTAGGCTTAAAACTTGGGCACTGTACGTGTCAGGATCATCTTGAAGTACTTCAACATCCATACTGTATCCTTCTTTATAATCTCTTGACAATCAATGAAAAAAATGTACCCATTAGAAGTTGATCAATTCCATTAAAACAATAAACTTATTGATTTGGGATCAAATTAAAATTAAAAAGGTAAAACTAACCTTACATCTAAACAAAAGAATTTGAAACAGAGTTGGAAAATCGCCTCTATAATTCTACTTCCTTAAAAGCTCAATTCATCTTCTCGCTTCGAAGCAAAAAATCTTGCCCAATATAAGGATGGAAAATTTAGTTAAATATACAAATCATAAAATCAACTTTCCATCGAGTAGAAGAGGATCGATCACCTATTTTGACTAAATCAATTGAAGTTGTTCGTAGAAGCAAAAACTTTCATTTGTGGAATTTATAGTCAGGTTATCTACAATTTTCAATCTATCATTAAACAATAGTGTTCATTTCAAGTACTGTAATGCTCAGAGTTTTTTTGACCAGCCTCTAGAATAATTTTGTACTCTCAATTATTTGTACTATTACAACTAGATTTTGCTAGGATATAAGAAACTATAAAAGGTCTAAAATCTCAACCCACTGACAAGCAGTGAATTTTGTTTTTGATTCCTATGAATCTCCTTACCTTTGGATTGTAAAGAGTGGATTATTGCAGGACACTACATTAATCTTTGATAGTCAAACAAATATTAAGCAAAAATTAATGCTCTACCCTCGAAGTATGCCCCTTAAAACTTAAATCGAGCAGTATATATATATATATATATATATATATATATATATATATGGATCAGGCTATAGAACACTGGTGTACCCATACACCGTGTAGAAAATATTGTGATTGTAATTTGAAAAGGGTGATCTAACGTTCGATCATAATATTTTCTACATAGTGTATGGGTACACCGGTGTTCTATAGATTGTCCCTGTATATATAGTTAATTAGAACTAATAAAATATAAGGCTAAGTTCAGTACAGTGCATCAGAACTCACCTATGACTATGATAGCATCCAAAGAAACTTCTTTAAATTTCAATACCTCTTGAGGATATATCTGCATGACCTCTTGATGATAAAAAAATCCTAACATTAGATAAAAAATGAAAACAAATGAAAAACTGAAACTTAAGAATTAAATACTAGATATTCCATCAATGACTTACCTCGAGATCAGGAAGTTGATGACGTAATTGATGAGATCACAAAAGTCCAACAATAGTAGAACGATAAGCCAACTGTAGAATGCAAAAATGCGCTCAATGAAAAAGATCAACGGTCTTGATTGCTTGGGTGCAAATTCTCTTAGGATGTGGTTCCACTTCCTCATCAGTATCATCAGATCGGTCACTTCTCCTTCCACTTGTTTCCCCAATATCTTGAATGGTGGCACCAATTATCTCTATGGGCTCTGTATATATTGGATGTACTGCACAACGTTTCAGTTGGTTATGAAGGCCGTTGGATTTGAACTCAATTGAGATATCCACGTAGTCACTGTCACCGGCAGGTAGCTTCTCAGAGTTTTGAAATGAGGAATAAAATGAATAATACCCTAGTAACATGTGATCCGAGTCAACAAATACGGTAGGGCGACCTGGTCTATATTGTGTACTGTAAAACCGACTGCCATTGCCTATTTTGATATGATCATGGTATATTTCAAATTCACAAACCGAGCGGAAGATGCACAACTCTACTATAATATTCGTCAAACTCCAAAACAGCACATATTGCAAATCCCATGAACTTCCTTTTAACCAAATCATTCCAAAGCACTTGAATATTTACCGAAGATTCAAGACTTTGATAGCTGAGGCATTCAGGAATTTCACTTCCAGGTAAATAAATGCTGAATTCATTTGGTGGTTTTCCAGATTCCTGTACCATAAATAAATATAATTGTTATTTCTAATGTGAGACAGATGAGTGGGATTGAAGAGGGTATTCAGATTTAAGAGAGAAATAATTAACCTTTTCTGTACGCTGCATTATTCGTAGTGACTCTTCAAAAACATTGCTGACTGCCTTCATATTTAAGGAATTAGTAAACAGGAATCGTACATAGTGATTATAAGTAGAATCATGAGGTTTAGAATTAATGCAGCGCACAAATTCAGATGCATCTGGTACTTGGCACAGCTGATTGCAATCCATTGCTTCCAAACATTGTAGACCTTCTGGAAACTCTGGTAATGATCGAAGCATTTTGCAATGACTTAATGACAGAAATTCCAACTTAGAAAGATGCTTGATGCTTTTGGGTAGACTCTCAAACATGTTTCCGCTCAGCTCTAACTCTTTCAATGAGGATAAACAACCAATATCTTCGGGAATTTCCATTAGGCTGCAGTTATTTGAACATAGATAACTTAAAGAGCATAAACCCGATAAAGGCGGTAATATTGTCAAACCCCTGCATTCAAAACAATCTAGAATTTTAAGGTTCTCCAAGCATGTGATAGAGGATGGTAGTTGACCCACGGCAGATCCCTCAACTCTGAGTTCCTTCAAAGATTTTAAATTTCCCAAGTTGTCTGGCAATTTGTCCAGTTTTGAGCAATTAGAAAGATAGAGCTTTTCTAGAGATGTCAAATTACAAATACTACTTGGAAGCATCTCAAGATTTTTGCAATTAGACAAATATAACTCTTGAAGCCCATTCAAATGTTCAATTGAAGGGTGTAGAACTTGAATTGCCGATCCACTTAAGTCAAGAGATTCCAAAAATTCCATGGTCTCCAAGATTTCTGGAAAAGCCTCAAGTTCGTAGCAATCTCTAAGATCTAGAGCAGGAAGTGATTTCAATTTACAAATGCTTGTTGAAATATCCTTGAGCCTTGTGCATTTTGATAGATCTAACTCATAAAGGTTGGTTAGACTCTGAATTGATGAGGGAACTTCCTCTATCGCGGTCCCACTCAAATTCAAACTTTCTATAGTCCCTGAAATCAGTGAAAATTTTGTGACATTAATGCAGCCTTCCAGAGTTAAATACTGAAGGTTGTTGAGTTGTTGAACAGAAGAGGTTAAGTCAACCAAGCTCTTGCAATCTGTAAGATCTACCTTTACAAGCAAGGGGAAATCTGAGAGGTTTGGAATCTTAGTGAGACGTGTACAATAGCTAAGATTAAGCCACTTTAATTTTGGAGCATGCTGTATGTTTAAAAAAAAAAAAAAAAGGAATTAATAAAATGACTGGAATAAGTAATAATTGTTTTGTGAAATAGACAAAATATATTAGAAGAATGAAACATATGATTAAAGATTAAATTATACCTTGGTTCCTTCCCAAAGTTGTTCAATATTGCTTATAGAAAGGTCAAGTTTAACAAGCTTCTCCGGATTAAAATATGATGGCAGTGCTCTCAAAGGATAACCAGGCCAATGGAGAATCATCAGTTCATCTGGGAGACAATTTAAACCGTTGGGAAAATGCACTTTGTTGGATTTACGAGTACGATTAAATAAGAGAAATCTGAGATTATGCATTTTATCGAAGATTTGCGAACTCAAATGTATATCCTCTAGATTGTCCATATCTAGGGATATCGCTTCAACTGCATCAGTCCCCTAACGACCAAAAGTAAAGTTCATAAGTTATAGCATAAAATGTAGAAAAGACTATGAAATTGTTGTACATTCTTAAAGTGGACAAAAAATTTGCAGGTTAATTATGTTAAGAGCAAAACTTCCTCTTTTAAAAGAATCATCTACCGCCTAAAAAAATCACATAGAAGTGAAGGTGCAGTGATTATTCAAGAATGTTTTGCCTCTGCTTGTTTTTTTAGCTAGTGAATTAGTGAGTAAAATATAACTATTAAGATTGAGGATTTGATAGTGGAGCATGGTATAAGAATGCGAGTCACGTGTGAGTGAGAGTGTGAGAGAGAACAAAGAAGAAGTGAATGGGTGATTGAATTTTCTTGTGTAGCGGTGACTGGAAACACAATACGTACTCTAGTAAAGACAATTTGTAGCAAGTGCTGCAATTTACAGATTCATCAATTTTATTTGGAGACATCTAATTGTAAAAGCAACACAAAATAATTATATACTTACGGTATTGTTCTTCAATGTCCGAATAACATCATCTTGGTTCCACAACCTGCTGCGCTTGCCTGGTTTTTTTGGGGATTCTCTACGAACAATTTCCCTACCCATTTCTTGTAGCAGGTCATGCATTTCGATGGCATATGGTTTCATTGTTATTAGTGTCTTGTCAACGATGACACTAAAAGAGTACTCATGACAATCTAGGAATTCTTTTTTTAACATGCCTTTATAAAAATCATTAAAACATGCAATGTCAAGAAATAAATTCTTCTCTTTCTCCTCTAATCCATCATAACTACTTTTTAAGACATCAAAAATTTCGGAATTAACAATTCCCTTAAAGTTAACAAATGCATTTTCCCACTCTGATTTACTCTTTCCCTTCAAAGACGATCCCAAAACTTTGATAGCTAATGGATTGCCTTTAGCATAATTTACTATCTTTTTTGAGAGTTCCATAAAATCTTCAGTGGGATTCGCATACTTACAAAAGATCTCAAGAGCTTCATCATTGTTAAATCCCTGAGCCTCGTATATTTTATGATCATCTACTTTAAAATTACAAAGTACTTGTTTATCCCTAGAAGTTATTATGATTCTACTTCCCAAGCCACATCGATTAAGACATTCAACTAAAGTTTCCAATTGAAAAAATTTATCGACATCATCAAGAACAATAAAAACTTTTTTTGATTGAGCATTTCCATGATAAATGGGCGAATGGTAGGAGTGTATAATTTTAGATTTTCTTCATGCAATACTTTAGAAAGAACTTCAAGTTCCAGACAGTTTGATCCACCATTTTCTAATCGTTTCCCAACTTTTTCAATAAAACAAGCACCATCAAATTTATATGAAATAAATTTAAAAACCGCTTGAGCAATAGTTGTTTTACCAATACCACCCATGCCCCAAATCCCAATAATTCTAACATCCTCCATATCAAGACATAATAATGACATAACCTGCTCAATTCGTTTATGTATTCCAATTAGTCCTTCAAAATTACTTGAGGCTGATATATATTCATTCCTCAATTTCCTCCAAACACCTTCGACAATATCACCAACAAGTTTGGACTCATCCCTACCAAATGAACATACCAAACAATAATGAGCAGGAATGACCACAACATCAGCATACTGCATACTAACATAATTGAAAATATTTTGTCCCCTTTAACACACGTATATAACTGGAAATAAAAAGCTACAAGGAATGAAGTTAATTGATCATATAAAAATTGTGTAGTGGTAATCTAAAGCACATACCATATAAATTATCATAAATTGTAGTTAGGTGAGGGGGGACCATGTACATAATTATTAATTGACAAAATAACATTTAAATATAACAAGTCGGTATCTGTTTGGAAAAGGAAAAAAGAAATAACATGAAAATTATAAAATTTAATTTTGTAAATGGATAAAGTAAAATAAAGTAAGAGTAAGAATTACCTTATTACAGAGGAATCCCATCCAGATAGATTGGATGCTTCAGTCAAAGCTTCTCTCCATTTTTGCACCTCCTCTTGTAATTCTTTTTCTTCATTTGCAAATGAAGACTTGAAACTCCCGGTCAGCTTCCGTACATCAGATGGATCAACGTGGTAGAAAACAGGCATGACAATATGCTTATTCATTTTCTTGCACTTGATAATCTCTGCAAGCTCACGCAAGCACCATTTGGAAGAAGCATAGTTTTTTGAGAAAATGACCACGGCAATCTTTGAGCCTTCTATAGCTCTCAAAAGAGCTGGCGAAATTTCATCTCCTCTATCAAGTTTATCATCAATGAAGGTTTCAATTTTTTTCCGGCACAAAGCATCATAAAGATGACTAGTAAAACCATAGCGGGTGTCTTCACCTCTGAAACTGAGGAAGACTTCATGTTTTTTTGTGAGGGTGGTGATGGAAGAAGAAGGAGTTGAAGAACTGGCCATAGAGACGAATTAGAAGAGAAAAAATTACAGGACACAATACAGGAGATTTTGAGAGTAGATTGATGGAATGTAACACTAAACAACAATTTGTATAGTTAAATAATTACGAACAACTCTTCCATTACAACAACTCTTCCACGAACTTTCTTGACTCTTTACTCTATGCGAGGGAATCTTTGATTTTTTTCTTCTTTCGTTGTAACTTCACTGATGCAGACAAGTGAAGAGAAAAACATTAAAAGCGAGTAAATTAAAGCTTTTGATCAAGTCTACCTCCTTTGCTTTTAATACATTATTAGGGGGGTGTATTCAATTAGGATTCTTGAGGACATTTAAAGACATTTTTTAAGTGATAGATTTTCATGGATTTCTACAGACTTTTATAAATCCATATGGACTTTCATTGATTTGTTTAGACATCCATCTCAGACTTTTATGGATTTGTTTAGACATCTATTTCAGACTTTTATGGATTTGTTTAGACATCCATGGATTTTCATGGATTTGTTATCAGTGACTTATCAATAGTAAGCTAATTATAGCTAATTATCAAAAAAGCCTTTGAAATTGGAATGAGCAAAATTTGATACACCAGTCAATCTATATTTGTATATATATAAAGTCTGAGGCTGTTGCTAATGCAAACATAGCGATTGAATTGAACCCAAAATTGGCTAAGGCTTATCTGCGTAAAGGCACTGCTTGCATGAAGCTAGAAGAATGTTACATTGCTAAATCAGCCCTTGAAAAAGGTAGCTCTTTGGCAGAGATTGACTTGAGATTTACCAAGTTGATTGAAGAATGTGATAAGTCTATTGTTGAGGAGAACAACGATCTGGCTAAGCCATTGTCACCAGATTTGACAAGAAGCTTCACTTTTAACGAAGCCAGTCACATCCGTCAAACCAAAATACAGACATGAATTCTACCAAAAGGCAGATGAAGTGGTTGTGACTATTTTTGTAAAAAGAATACCAGCAACGAGTGTGACTATTGAATTTGGCGAGCAAATTTTGACAATAAGACAATCTATACACTTAACCAATATGATCCATTAATACAATTTGTAGTACTAACAACAATCTCTGTTTTCTTTTCACCGAAAATTCAACAAAGTTCCACCGAAACATAATATTTTTTTTTAGCCTGTATGAAATTCCACCGAAAATTCAGCAAAGTTCCAATAATTAAAGTGATCCATCGCCCATCAAGCTAGTCAGATTCACATGCTGTGCCACAGACTTTTGCTTGAGCAGTCAACTATATTAAAGTGATCCATGATTAAAGTTCCAATAATTAAAGTGATAAAACATAATAAAATATGGTGGAACTTTGTTTTATTTAATTTATTACTATTATATAATAAATTAAGGGGGGTGTATTCAATTAGGATTAATTAGGATTCTTGAGGACATTTAAAGACATTTTTTAAGTGATAGATTTTCATGGATTTTTACAGACTTTTATAAATCCATATGGACTTTCATTGATTTGTTTAGACATCCATCTCAGACTTTTATGGATTTGTTTAGACATCTATTTCAGACTTTTATGGATTTGTTTAGACATCCATGGATTTTCATGGATTTGTTATCAGTGACTTATCAATAGTAAGCTAATTATAGCTAATTATCAAAAAAGCCTTTGAAATTGGAATGAGCAAAATTTGATACACCAGTCAATCTATATTTGTGTATATATAAAGTCTGAGGCTGTTGCTGATACAAACAAAGCGATTGAATTGAACCCAAAATTGGCTAAGGCTTATCTGCGTAAAGGCACTGCTTGCATGAAGCTAGAAGAATGTTACATTGCTAAATTAGCCCTTGAAAAAGGTAGCTCTTTGGCAGAGATTGACTTGAGATTTACCAAGTTGATTGAATAATGTGATAAGTCTATTGTTGAGGAAAACAACGATCTGGCTAAGCCATTGTCACCAGATTTGACAAGAAGCTTCACTTTTAACGAAGCCAGTCACATCCGTCAAACCAAAATACAGACATGAATTCTACTAAAAGGCAAATGAAGTGGTTGTGACTATTTTTGTAAAAAGAATACCAGCAACGAGTGTGAATATTGAATTTGGCGAGCAAATTTTGACAATAAGACAATCTATACACTTAACCAATATGATCCATTAATACAATTTGCAGTACTAACAACAATCTCTGTTTTCTTTTCACCGAAAATTCAACAAAGTTCCACAGAAACATAATTTTTTTTTTTTAGCCTGTATGAAATTCCACCGAAAATTCAGCAAAGTTCCAATAATTAAATTGATCCATCGCCCATCAAGCTAGTCAGATTCACATGCTGTGCCACAGACTTTTGCTTGAGCAGTCAACTATATTAAAGTGATCCATGATTAAAGTTCCAATAATTAAAGTGATAAAACATAATAAAATATGGTGGAACTTTGTTTTATTTAATTTATTACTGTTATATAATAAATTAATTAAAGCAAACACAGGAAATCAAATTGCTTACAATTGACATGAAATTATGTACAATTAGGTCTAAAAGATTACATTGAATCAGGTTAAAAAAAAAACAAATTAATTCAAGCAAACACAAGAAATCAAATTGCATATAGTTGACATCAAATTATGTACAATTAGGTCTCAAAGATTACATGTAATTAGGTCTAAAAAAAAAAAATTAAAAAATTCAAGCAAACAAAAGAAATCAATTTGTCAATCAAATTGTTAGGGTTTTGCTATTTTAGACAGCAGTCTTGCTTCTTCCACGCTTCACCAGAAAGCGTGTGTTCTAACGTACTATTTTTATCTTTATCACAAGCAAACAAAAGAAATCAATTTGTCAATCGAAGAAGAAAAACTATTGAAAAAAAAAAAAAAAAAACAAAAGAGAGGGATTTGACAAGTTATCCGTTATTCACTAGACCTGGTGAAGAAAAATCAAAGGCGAAGGCTATTCGTAGAGAGATGGATGAAGGTCGTTCATCTTTTGTAGAGAGCTAGGTTGTCTGATGAAAATATTTGGGGAGAAGGCCGGACATGTTATGACATTTGATATTTATATCTCTCACCATCAAGTCCACCAAAATCCACCAAAATCCATGACCTAAGAAAATCCTTTAAAATCCAGTCCTAATCGAATACACCTTGATTCTTGTAGACATTTTTAAAGTCTCAATTCAATACACCCGGATTTGGAAGGATTCTTTAAAAGTTCATAGAAATCCTAATTGAATACCACTGGATTCATATAGACTCATTTAAAGTCTTTAAATGTCCGAATTGAATACACCAGGATTTATAATGTTTTTAAATGTCCCCAAGAATCCTAATTGAATACACCCCCCTTTAAGTTTCATTCTGTTTTTTTTCAATTCTTAACTTCTATACACATGTTAACGTACAGCACAGTCAATTTATAAAATTACACATCCAGTCTTAGCTTGTACACATCCTTGTTCATAAAAGTGGTGGGGTTCAAGTCCCACATCTATGCCCATTAGGCATTATGTAGCATGTGTAAGGGAATAGATATCTCCTAATTGTGGGAGCAGATATCTAGCCCACGCATGTAGTATATTATGGGAGTATATATAGCCCAATTGTGATAGTAAATATTTGGACCGCGTATGTAGCGATTAATCTCAACTAATCTAAACAACAGACCTCTTACATATTTGGTGTTGGATTTTAAAATAAATAAATAAATTCAAGCCATATTTGGTGTTGGAAGAAGGAGTTGATGAACCGGCCATAGAGACGAAGGAGTACCGGACCACATGTCCACTTAGTCGGTAAGTTTATATATATATATATATATATATATATATATATTAATTCCTCCATCACTCCATGTTCTTCTGCATTTGTTTATTGGTTTATTAATTCATGTATCGATCATCCACCGGAGTTATTTTAATTACAAAGGAGTACCGGACCACATGTCTTGTCTGCTATTTTATCACCTTTCATTTATGTCATCAAAATTCCAACAATGAGTTACCATCAAAATTCGAAACCATATAATTATCTAAAAAGTTTCTGGCTACCAAGTGCTTTCAAGAGTTTTGATAAATGAAAACTATTGCAATTGTCATCAACTGTCTATGCCTTATCACAAAAGCTATGACAATAACCATGTGTACGTTAGTGTGTTACCTATCACAAATATCGACAGATTCCTGGTAGTTGAAAAAGGAAGTTACTAGTCAAATTATATTTAGCTTATTTTTTTATTTTATTTTTTTTAATGGATATAAACCAAAGGCTTACAACACTTGGAATTCAGATCCAGGACTGGAAACATGAAAAACATGTCTTCAACTACAACTGGGACTCTTTAGCAAATGACACACAAACACAGCCCAGACGAAATTCCCACAAACGGGAAAAAACCCACACACAAAGGTGGGACTTACACCCTCACGAAGAGGGACTACAAACATACAAACCATGGCTCTCTGGTGTTGGAGGATCCAGTAGAAGGGCCAAACACACGGGCTAACAACTAGCGGCCAAATCGGTTTATATAAGAACTGTACAAACCCAACAAAACCTTAATTAAAAGGAATAAAAGCCAATCTGAAGGAGGGAAACCAAGGCAGCCGGAGAAGACCAACATCAGGACACCGCCGAACTGCTGGATCGGGATAGATCTGGATGGAAACGATGATGAACGGTCCGAACCAAAGGCCAGCCGACGACGACTGAGATGTCGACCATGACCCGACGCTGCATCCCAAGCAAACTACCACCAAATCGGGAATCCGCCGTCGAAAAAGCAGTAAAAACCGCCGGGAAGCCGCAGAGAAGAAAGAGAAAACCTCCGCTAAGCTCACCGGACCGTCGATTATCCCGCCAACATCCCTTTTAGCGGTAGGATGTCGGCGGCAAATTGAGAAGAAGGGTGTAGGAGGTTCTGCCTAGAGAGAGGTTAGAGAGAAAATATCTTGTCTCTTTTTTTTATAAAATATATATATATATATAATTTAGCTAGGAACTTTAACGTGAACTGAAAATATGAGAGAGAAAGTTAGAGAGAGGGGATCTGAGTCAGCGGGTTTGAGCGGATATGGTAGAAGGGAGGATTTCAGAAGCAAGCTTTTTTCGGTCCACATTGATAATCTGAACCCAGTTATGGATCAAATAGGCCTGTGGGGCATCTTCAAACCCTTCGGTAGGGTTCGAGATGTGTATCTTTCGTCAAGGAATAGTTCTAGGAGGAGCTTATATGCTTTCATCCGATTTGAAACCATGGAAGAAGCAACTAAGGTAGCTAGATTGACAAACGGTATGCACGTATATGGATGGCCGATTGTAGCAAAGGTTGCGTCTTTCGGATGGAACAAAAGAAGGTCGATGGATGGTCATTGGCAACAGCCGGAAACCAAAAGTTGGGAAAAGGGGAAGCAGGAGAGGAATGAACAGAATGGCAACAAGTCTTTTGTGGAAGCTTTAAGAGGAAACAGAGTTCAGAAGGGGGATCAGGGTAACAATGACAATGGCAGGAAAGAAGATCAACAAGGAAGCAAGTTATCCATGTTTTGGAGCAGTCATCAGAGAGAGGATCTTTGGTTAAGAAGATGTGCGATTGGTGTCTTGAAAACTTTCTCTAATGTAGAATGTGTAAACATCAGGCTTTTAAGCAGAGGTTTCCATTTTACTTCTCATTTCGTGGGAACCAAGAGTGTTTTGTGGCTCTTTGATTCTGAAATTGACAAGGAAGGTTTTATTAACAACAGGTTCTTTTGGGAAGATCGATTTGTCACAATGCGTAATTGGTCAGAAAGTCACAATACTAATATGCGTATGGCGTGGATTCATTGTATGGGTGTTCCTCTTAGTTATTGGTGTTCTGACTTTTTTATGAAACTTGGCTGGGGGATTGGGGAACCTTTAATGGTGGATGAGGAAACAACTCAGAAGAGACGGTTGGATAAGGGAAGAATTCTGGTCCTTCTCAAGCAGGAAGAATGTGTTTCAGCCAAGGTCTTGGTGGACACGGGGATAGGCTCATTCACAGTCACAGTCAAGGAAGAAAATTCTGAGATAGATGGTCCATGGATAGATAGTTTCCTGGGTTTACAAAAAGATACTGCTGCAACTCATCAGAGCAAGATATCGTGTGAGGAAGAAGATAAGGGGGCAGTAGTTGAGAAAGTAGGCCTGAGAGGACAGTCTAGGGAAGAGAACCGTGAGGCTCTAGATGTTACGGGAGAAGGATTCAAAAGGTGTCAGAACAAAAAGTGGAAAGCTACTATTAGGAAGGAAAGAAAAGAAGATCAATCCAGCTGGGAATTGTCAGAAGTAGATAGAAGCTTTTCAAATATTCCTAGGAGGAAAAATCACGAGAAGGGCAAAGTGAAATGGGTCCCCAAACCAAGGCAGTCAGTACAGAAGAGAAAGGATGGGAAGTTGGTAATTGGCATGAGTCAAAGTCATATGGGGAAATGCAGGGTGTCAGATAGCACAAATACTTCTGAAGAAGAGGGGTTGATTTCAGATTTCAAAAGTTGGAGGGGTGAGAGAGGGGAATGCTCAAAGCCAGTGGGTCAGAGTAAAGAGAGACATGAAAAGGGTGATGGGTTGGATGTTGGCGAGCTCACTTTTGGGCTTCAGAATTCCAATTTTTCTAGAAGCCAGTCTTTAAGTGGGCCTTTAAAAGAATTTATGGATAGAGTGGAAAGAGGTGTGGGGATGGTTGATAATGAAGTTAATAATGGGCTACAGAAAATAATAGTCTCAAGAAGCCAATCTTTGGATAGGCCTATTAAAGACTATCTTGAGAATTTGGAACAGGCTTTTATTATGGCTAAACTGAAAAGCAGTGTGGGTTATAAGGGAGAAGATAATCAGCTAATGGGGAATAAAATAGCCCACAACCATAAGAGTTCAGTTGAGGAAACCAGTTCGGCTAAGTCAATCTCGGTGGTCAAAGAAACAAAAGAGTTTTCAGACTCAAACTCTTCAGAGGATGATTCAGAGGAGGGCATAGACAGGGAAGAAGATAGTTTCAAGTCCATTTCGGCCACTAGAGAGGCCCGTGAGGAGGAAATTGAACCCCCTGTTGCAGCTGAGGGGTTAAATAGGAACAATCAAATTCAAACTTCAAAGTTTCAGCATAGGAAGAAAAACAGAGGAAGCAAGATTTCTTGCGCAGAGGTTTGTGATGAGGACGAAGAGGTGTCTATGGTAATGGACATTGGTGCCAGGTTGGGTATTGATTTCAGAGGAAAGGAAGCTGAGGTTGCCGAATATATCAGAAGAAGGGAAAGAGAGGATGCCGATCGGTGTGGTCGGAATGGAGAGCAGTAGTTTTGCTTGGTGTGGTCAGTTTCTGGGTTGCTTCATTTTTAATGTTAGTCATCTCTTGGAATGTAAGGGGTTTAGGTAGGAAGGAGAAAAGAAGGGTGGTGAGGAATATGGTCTTGAAATTCAAACCTTCAGTGTTGTTTCTTCAAGAAACAAAATTGTGTTCTATTGATAAAAGTATTTTTAACTCTTTGGGAGGGAGTTGGCTCTCAAAAGGAATGGGAATGGAGGCAGAAGGGTCAGCTGGGGGAGTGATAACTCTATGGAATGAGGACATTTTTTCAGTTACGGCGTGCATCAACAATCAAAGATGTATTATCATTGCTGGAGAGCTGTTGAAAATTAATAAATACATGGTCTTCTGTAATGTTTATGCAGCCAATTTTGAGAATGAGCGTAGAGAGCTGTGGGACTTCATTCTCCAGGCTCAGGTTGTGTTCCCCTTCCCGTGGTGTATCGGAGGGGATTTTAACACTGTGTTAAGTCCTTCGGAAAGGAGAGGGAGGGTCTGCAATATGGGTTCGATCAGGAATTTCAATGACTTCATTCTTCAGGCTGGTGTCGTTGATCTTCCTATGCGTGGGGCGAGTTTTACGTAGTCCAATAATAGGGAGGAGGCTGCTTGGGCGCGTCTAGACAGGTTCTTACTGTCTCCTGAAATTTTTAATTGGTTTCCCAATTTGATTCAGATGGCTTTACCTAGAAGTGTTTCGGACCATTTTGCGATTACTTTAGGCGAACCTAAAGAGGATTGGGGGCCGGTTCCTTTCAGATTTTATAATAGTTGGATGGAGGACAGGGATTTGATGATCAAAGCCAAAGAGGGATGGCAGGGGTGTATGGTTAAGGGCTCTGCGGGTAAGGTTTTAGCTACTAAAATTAGAGCAACAAAACTGTCCATTAAGAGATTTTTACCTGGGAGAAAATCAGATTTCTTCTCTTTAAAGGAGTTTGAAGATAGATTATTAGAGGTGGATAGAAAAGCTGTATTGGAAGGCTGGACTGAGGGGTTGAGGCATGATAGGTTGGTTATTTTGGGAGAGATGTGGAAAGGGATTAGGAAAGAGGAACAGATGTGGAGTCAGAAATCCAGAATTCAATGGCTTAAGGAGGGGGATAAAAATACCAAGTTTTTTCATAGCTTGGCTAACGGAAGGAGAAGAACTAACTTTGTGGGGGAAATCATGATTGATGGGATCAAAGTTACAAAGCCTAGTGAGGTTAAGGAGGGGATAGCAGAATTTTACAAGAAACATTACAGTAAAGCTGCAGTTTCTCGACCCACTATGAGAAACTTGAATGTCAAGAGGCTCTCTGACCTTGAGGCATCAAAGCTTGAAGAGCCATTTTGTAATGAGGAAATTAGGGAGGCGATTAGAGGTTGCGATGGTAACAAAGCTCCGGGCCCGGACGGAATGAACATAAATTTTATTAAAGCAAATTGGGAGGTGATTCAGGAAGATTTTGGGAAGTTCATCAATGAATTCTACCAAGATGGTTCTATTGTCAAAGATTTGAACAACACGTTCATCGCTCTTATCCCAAAATGTGGGAATCCGGAATCTATGAAAGATTTTAGGCCGATAAGCCTCGTGGGAACGCTTTACAAAATTTTGTCTAAAGTTTTGGCTAATAGACTTAAATTAGTCATGGATTCGGTTATAGGGGATTCTCAGATGGCGTTTGTTCCTAATCGCCAAATCACGGATAGTTTCATCATAGCGGAGGAGGTGATTCACTCGTGGAGGAATGATTCTGAGGGTGGTCTCATAATTAAGCTTGATTTCGAAAAAGCATATGACACTGTTGATCACGAATTGCTTGACTCTATGTTGAAACTGATGGGTTTTGGCGAAAGGTGGAGGATGTGGATGAAAAGTTGCATCTCTACTCCTAGGCTTTCTGTCCTTGTGAACGGCAGCCCTACGGCCCAATTTGGTCTTGAGAGAGGACTAAGGCAAGGTGATCCCCTATCCCCCTTTTTATTTAATATTGCTAGTGAAGGTTTAAGTAGTTTATTTAGAAAAGCTACTGATTTGGGTTTGTTGAGAGGAATGGCGTTTGGGGAAAGTGAGGTCCATTTGACTCACTTGCAATTTGCCGACGATACAATTCTTTTCCTCAAACCGTGCTTGGAGTATGTTAGAAACACTAGGAGAATCCTAAGATGTTTTGAGATGACTTCGGGCCTCCAAATCAATTTCCACAAATCATGTGTGGTTAAAGTGGGGAAAAAGAGATCTTTTGATCATGACTGGGCAACGGCTTTTAGATGTAAAAGTGCTAATCTTCCAATTACGTATCTTGGGTTCCCTCTTGGAGCAAAACCTCGCCTCAAATCCTTTTGGGATAATCTTGTGCTCCGTGTGGGAAATAGACTTGCGCCGTGGAAGAAAAAATTTCTTAGTAAAGGGGGTCGTTTGGCTCTCATCAAATCTGTTCTAGCAAGCATCCCAAACTACTTCTTGTCCGTTTTTAATATGCCTATTGGGGTGGCAACTCGTTTGGAAAAAATTCAGCGTTCCTTTTTTTGGGGTGATGAGACTGTTAAGAAGAAAATTCATGCGGTGGATTGGATTTCGATGTGTAGAAGTAAGAAAAATGGAGGGTTGGGAATTGGGAGGATGAAAGACAAAAACAAAAGTTTGTTGGCTAAGTGGGTTTGGAGATTTGGAAATGAGGAGAATAGTTTATGGAGAAGGGTTTTTTGTGCCAAGTATGGTATTAAGACTGGTGCGTTGAGTTGGAAGTGGAATTGTCCGGGGTCGGCTGTGGCGTCTTACTTTGTGCAGGCTGTCAAAGGGCTGTTTTCCAATGATTCTAATTGTGCGCAGATTCTGAAGGAGGGTTTGATAAATGTTTTAGGCAATGGCAAGAGGATAGATTTCTGGAGCGAGTTGGGTAATACAGAAATGCCTCTTTCGAATGCCTTTCCAAGAATTTTTGCGATTTCCTCTAAGAAGAGTGGTCCGGTTGAAGACTTCGGCACCTGGAATGGTCAGACTTGGGTGTGGAAGGTGCCCATGAGGAGACAATTGTTTGATTGGGAAAGGGATCAATGGAACACCTTTGTTTACAGACTTGAACAATTCAAACCTCGCCCTATGATAAAGGATATGCTTGCTTGGTCCTTTTGCTCTAAAGGTTTGTTTTCGGTGAGTTCGTTTCGTAGAAAACTGGAGGAGTTGGGTGTAGAGGCTGATTCTGTTGACCCCTCTCTTGTTTGGCAAGGAATTTGTCCAAGCAAAATCGAGATCTTTACTTGGCAACTTTTAAGGGGCAGAATTCTCGTTAGACAGGTGCTGAACAAGTTTGGTTTCAGCATCAATACGCCTCAGGTTTGTCCCATGTGTAAGCTGACAGAGGAATCTGTCGACCACCTGTTTTTGCATTGTAAGTGGGCGACTTCTGTTTGGTGGCAGTGCATGGCTTGGTGGGGTGTGAATTGGTGTGCCAATAAATCCCTCATGGACTGGGCTTTGGGATGGTTTGGTCTTTGTCCGAAATCCAGTCAAGGTAGAGCTTGGAACACTCTTTTCTTTGCTACGGTTTGGACCATATGGGACTCAAGGAATCAAGTGGTGTTTAGAAATTCCGATCAAGGGACTGCTCATGCTATTGACATGATCAAAATCAGAGTCGCTTGGTGGTTCAAATATCATGGTAAGGGATGCACGGATTCAATCTCTGTTCTGTTACAAAACATAGCTGAAAGGTGTTCTGTTTCAAGACCTGTTAAGGCTGTTCGCAGAGGCGATTGGACCCCCCCTTCATTAGGAGCTCTGAAGTTCAATGTGGATGGGTCGGCTAGGGGCTGTCCCGGGTCCGCGGGCATTGGTGGAGTCTTGCGTGATCACTGTGGCAAGGTTATGGGATCTTTCTCCAGGTATATTGGCAATGCGGAAGCCATCACGACTGAGATCATTGCAATACATCAAGCTGCTGTTTTATGCGCTAATTCTCAGGTTTTGGTGGGGAAAGATATCACAATCATAAGTGACTCGAAGGTGGCTGTGTCCTGGGTCAATGGAGATGGTTTCGGAAGTCTGAAGCATTTAAATCTTATTTATGATATTAGATCGCTTCTGTCGGTATTGGGCAGAACGGTGGTCATCTTTAATCCTAGGTCCACCAACTGTTTTGCGGATTCTTTGGCGAAGAGAGGTTCTAATTCGGAAGGGGATTTTATTTCGTGGGAGGTTCATTGATCCCTTGGTTTTCAGTGCCTTGCTGCTGTCTTTTTGAGCTGTCTTCTGGTGCTCCGTTTTTTTTTCTTGTCTTCCTCTGGCTCCTGTCTGCGTGTGTTTTGTTTTTTCTGTGTTGTTGTGGTGCTTTTGGTTCCTTTTGTTTGGGACTCTGCCCCTCCCCTGCGGTTTGGGGGTGTTGGTTGCTTGTTGCTTGCCTTTTGGCCTTTGTTAATTCCAGCAGTTCAAAAAAATATATATATAATTTAGCTTATTCAACTGGTTACTTTGACTGAATTTTTATCTCTTGAAACCAACGAACTGATCATCAATCATTTTCTTGACTCTTTCCTCCGTGTGAGTGGAACATAGTTGTCAAAGCTTTCTTTTTTCGTTGTAACTTCACTGATGCAGACAAGTGAATAGAAAAAACATAAAAAGCGAGTAAATTAAATTAATAAAAATTATATAAATGAATTTAAGATGACCAATGATAAACTCCTCGTTGCTAGTAGAATGATGCTGTCTTACCAAGGCCGGCTGGACCTCTAGGCAACTGAGGGCACCATCTAAAATTAAGGCCTCATATTTTCATTATCAATACTGTATATGTATTTTAACAATTAATATTTAATATTTTTCTTTTTTCTTTCTATTTATTATTTAAAAATATCTCTTTAAACTTATAAATTAATGATCATTCCTATTTTCAAGTCAACAATTCATATTTTCAAGTAAACCACATTTAAGTGGACTCAAATACTCATTAATGTTTTCCTAAAAAAAAATTACATGTTATTCTTTTTCTTTAAACAGTTAAAGTTTTTTTTAATTATATATTCACATTAAAATATATTATTTTATATCTTCTTCTATATTCAATCAAACCATTATACTTCAAAATAAAACTCTCCACCTGCAATCAAACTCTCTCATTGTTTCTCTACGTACTCTTTCATAAACATTCCAAGTTCAATTATTTCAAACTCTATTACTTTAATTTTATTCATTTATTTATTTTATTTTCAACTATAACATAATTATTTAATTTTTTTAAGTTTTAATAACTGATAATCGGATATTAGACATGTCTAGTAGAATATACAAATCCGGATATGGAAAAAAAAAAAAAAAAGAATGGAAAAATTAATATTTGAATCATAAAAAGGTGGTCTTGATAAATTTGTAACCAATAGCAAAAAAAATAGCAAAAAAAGAAAAAGAAAAAGGTTGTGGAATCATAAGGCCTTGTTTTAAATTTTCACCTAAGGCCCCGGTTACCCTTGGGCCACCCCTATGTCTTACAGAAAATGAAATGACGAGACCCACTCTAGCATATATTTTTATCTACAATCTTCACACACTTTTGACAATTTTGTTTTCTAGATTTTCAAAACAAAATGTTATATAATTTTTCCAATTAAGGAAATTGCATGGAGAATTTAGAAGGCGAATAGAAAAAGAAGCTCTTAGAAATAAGAAGATTAATAAGAGAGGAGGATATTTGGTTGCTTAATAAATCGATGTTTCATTGAATTCAAAGTGAGCCATTTTATAAGCTTACAAAAGGCAACACAACCTGATAACAAATACTCACTCTTAATAAACTAAACATCCATTAACCATAAACTTAGGGCCTGTCCTGTATCGTTTTACAGGGCTGTTTTTGTTTTTGTTTTCCAAATCTAATTTCGAATACGCGTTCGTTATCATTTTCCATTTTGTTTTTCATTTTATTTTGCAAAACAAAAACAAAAACAAAAACAACAACAGTGTTAAAAGTGAAAAATTTCCAAAACAACTTTTTGATGTTTTTCATTTTGTTTTTCATTTTGTTTTTTAATCTAAATAAAAAACTAATTTTTTTTTTTTTCATTTTTTCTTCTTTTTTTCACTTGCTCGACAGCCATCAGGTTCTCTTCCTTTGCTTCTCTTCTTCTTCCCATGCTTCTCTCTTTTTCTTCTTCTTCTTCCCATGCTTCTCTCTCCTTCGCCGATCTCTCTTCTTCTTCTTCCGATCTTCCTTCTTCTTCTTCCGATCGCCGTCGATCTCCGTTCTTGTTCTTCCGATCGTCGTCGATCTCCCTTCTTGTTCTTCCGATCGCCGTCGATCTCTTCTCCTTGGCCGCCGATCTCTTCTTCTTCTTCTTCTTCTTCCCTTCTTCTTCTTTCCGATCTACTTAAGAGAGGAAATCTGGAAATTTTTTGAAAAATTTTCAGATTTCCAGAATTTTTAATTAATAAAATATGGTATTTTGTTTGATTTGAATGGGTTTTTGGTGTTATGGATTTTGATTTCAGATGTTGGTGTTGTTGGTATTTTGATTTTGATTTTGATTTCAAATGTTGGTGTTGATTTTGTTGGTATGTTGATTTCAGATGTTGCCCAGAATTTTTTTGTTTGTTTTGTTTTTTTTTTTTTTTTTTGAAGCTACAGGCAGGAAGGCCATCAAATTTGAAGTAACACAATAGTAAAGAAAGCAGAGTAAATATGAAGAAATGAACATTTGGTCCAGTTCCGGCACCATGATAATTAATCGATTGAAAGAATGGGTTACATTTTCTTCAAACAAACATATTACAGCATTGAAACCTACATCAAAAGTGAGACTGCAAAATGTTGATCTCCCAGTACATGAACCTAAGGAAGTTAACAGCAAATAAGCTTAGTATTTAAATGCAGCTAGACATTCACACAAACACAATTGGGTATTTAAATGCAGCAAATAAGTTTTGTTTTTTTTTTTATGCCCATAAATTATTTGGAATACAAGTTCCAGGATTTGCTACCAGACGCGTTTTTTACGTTTTCATATTTGGAATACAGGTTCCAGAATATGCTACCAGACGTGTTTTTGAATTTCAAAACTGAAACCAAAAACACTGTTTTCATTTTCGTTTTTATTTTTGAAAAACAAAAACAAAAACAGGCTTTGAAAAACATTACAGGACGCACCCTTAATATCCACTATCACAAAACAATGAGCACTAACAATACTTATTAAAAGCAACATAATGGGAACATTGAGGGAACATAAAGTAAGTGGTGATGCCCACTTATGCACACATCACAAAATGTTCATGTCTACCCCTGAAATGAATAATCTTTTGGGGGTATATCAACTAGTTTATAAACATTGCATTAGGTTAGGTTTTATCTTGGGTTAGTTTTCAATAAAACACTTTACTTTAAGCTTGCATTGCTTAATCTTTTATTGAGCTATTTTTCATCAGTTCTTTTTCTACATATATAGCTTCTTAATCAAAGCCTGTTGTGTGCAAACTTGAAATCAGGTTCAACCAACCTCAAGCCATTGTAACATAATAACATAATAACATTACTGATGAAAGTAAAACAAGAGAATAGCTTCAACCAACCTCAGCTTTCATTTTTGATATAGCATCACGCCGCTTGCATACTGCACTTTACATGGCATTAGAATGATTGAACTGAAGAGCTTTGGAGAATAAGACTTTTTACCCCCCATGACAATGAGCTATTTTAACCAGTGTTCTAGTAGGCGCTAAGTGCTAGTCGTATGGTGGACCGGCGCCTAGCGCCTAGACCAGGCGCCACCTAGACGGATTTTTTTGTGGGGTAATTACTTTGGTGGCCATCAACTTATACCACCACTATCAAAATGACCATCGGATGGGGAATTAGTTTCAAAATAGAAAGACTGTATATATATATATATATTTCTTTTCAACTTATCTCAAATATATTTTTTAGAATTTTTAGATTTTATAGCTTTAATCTTCTTAAAAAAGAATATATAAAATATATATATATATATATATTTTTTCTTTTCAATTTATACCAAATATATTTTTAAAATTTTAGCCTTAATCTTTTTGAATATATTGTGGTAGCCAGAAATGGTCCATAGGCCCAAACGTAACAAAGCCCAGACCTCATATCAAAAAGACCCAACCCAGGCCCGTTGGGTTGGTCGATCCAACAAGTGTCAGCAGCATGACTTGGTCTTCGAATGACCAAGTCAAGTCTTCAGTTAGCTTTGGTGGGTAACTGGAAGAGAGAATCTCTCCCCGTATCCCCCCCAAATCTCGCCCACGATCATAACATGATCAGTGAACGTTGGAGTCACTTCCACTACTATAAATAAGAGGGCTTCTCTACTAAAAAGCTCTCTGAATGCTTCCGAGAAAATAGATATTAAAGTCTTGATCTTAACTCCGATCACCAGAACCTATCTTTCAGTCACCTAATTGCTTTGCTCAGCCCAAGCATACCTAAGGCTAACGTCAAGCCCCAACTTCTCTTATTTCTTTATATTATATTACTGTTTTCAAGTTCTTTTGCAGGTTCAGCTGATCCCAGACGACCATCCTTAGATGACAGCCGACGTCATTCATCCAATTTCCAGATCAGTTGCTTTGGGCCTGATTCTACCCGACCCATTCGACATACCAGTTCGATCGACCACCTACAGTTTGGCGCCCACCGTGGGGCCCATTGCAACTACCTTTGAGTCCAAATCAATCAATCCTAACTACAACTCAACATGGCCGGAAATGGATCAAACCCAACCGTCGAAGAGCAGATCGCTATGCTGAACGCCCAAATGGCCGCCAGCGCCGAGAGGCTACAAGCACTCGAAGCGGAAAATACGGCGATCCGGGCGACAAACGAAGAATTGAGAATGCTGGTCGACGGAGTAGTTTCAGATTCAGCCACTTCGGAGCATCCAGTCCCTACGTCAAACGACGATAACGACGTCGACCGACATATTCGGAGAGTTCCAGGGAACCCCATCGCACCAGAAGCAAATCCGGTCGACCGTCAGAATCGACCAACACCTCAGACGGCAAGGGTTGAGATCGACCTCAACGACATACCCGCCAGAAACAATGCTGTGAACGAACACGAACAGCCAATAGATCAACAACCGGACAACGTCCCTAAGGCGGTTATGTCTCTCCAGTCGACACCCGGAGTGGTAAAACCGGGGCCAGACTTACATTTATCTGCTAATCTAGAATTCTCTCGCAGGTTTGCAGAAATGGAAGCTCTCATCCAGAGAATCCCAGGAGTCCCAGCTCCTATCAAGAAGAGTACCGCAAATAGCTTCGCTGACTCGCCCTTCGTCGATGCAATAGCTCTTATGGAGATGCCTAAGAAGTTCAACTTCCCAAACATGAAACAGTACGAAGGGACGACCGATCCGGACGACCATATAGCACAATACAAGCAGAGGATGTTCACTGCCGCAATCCCACGCGACCTTAGAGAAGCATGCATGTGCAAGGCCTTTGGATCCAGCCTTAGTGGTCCTGCCTTACAGTGGTACACAAATTTACCTAATAACTCTATTGATTCTTTTGCACAGCTGACGGACACATTCGTGGAGCAATTTGCAAGCAGCCGCAAGTTGGAAAAGCTGTCGGACGACCTCTACACCATAACGCAGAGAACCGGCGAGAATTTACGAGCCTACGTCGGACGTTTCAACAGAGAAAAAGTGCAAATCCCTCACTGCAACCAGGCGACTGCCATCTACGCCTTCAGAAAAGGTCTCAGGTTTGACTCTGATTTATACAAGTAACTTACCAAATACCCTTGCAGGACAATGGAAGACGTATTGGCCAAAGCATAGGCCCAGATCAAGTGGGAGGAAAATGAGGCAAACTTCGTTGGAAAAGCCAACAGCAATTACTATGGAGGTCGTCGAAACGAAAGAATCGATAGAAAGTCAAACGACAGACGGTCGGAACCGTACCCGACAAGCGACATAAGAAACATCCAGTCGCGGCACGAAAGCTCAGGTGAGAGAAGCACTTACGGGCGCGGTATTCCAAGGTCGAGTCGACCAAAGGTGGAAGCACCAGAATACCTCCTCAGCATCGAACCGGTCGACCTCGTTGCAGTTATGAGAGAAATGGGCAAGACAATCAAGTGGCCACGGAAAATGAACGCCCTTCCCGAACATAGGGATCCAAAACTTCGATGCGAGTTCCATGGTGATCACGGCCATCGCACGGAAGATTGCATCGCCTTAAAATTCGAAGTGGCCGAGCTCCTGAAACAGAGACATCTACGGGAGTTCCTGACCGACAAGGGAAAGCAAACTTACGCCAGACGTGACGACCAAAGGCAAACCGGCGCGGTCGACAGCCCACCAGATCCTCCTAGGCAAGACAGGGTGATTAATTGCATTTCCGGCGGATCTGAGGTCAGTTGTGTAAGCTACTCGGCAGCCAAGAGACACACACGACAAGTGTCAAACGCAGAGATTCAGCCAAATCGAGAGCACCCATCCAAAGTCGACGAAACCGTCACCTTTCGGTCGACAGACAAATCAGATTTGTTCTCTCCCCACCATGATGCTTTAGTTATTTCTTTGCATATCGCTAATTGTTTAACTAAACGCATTTTAATTGATAATGGCAGTTCATGCAACATTTTGTTTAATAGTGCTCTGAGAGAAATGCAGGTCGACGAATCGAAACTCAGTCGTCGAACGACTATGTTGACCGGGTTCAGTGGAGAGCAAAAGAGTACGCTAAGCGAAATTGTGCTACCAGTCTACGCCGAAGGAGTCAACCTGTACATCAACTTCCTAGTGCTCGATTGCCAATCCCCTTACAACGCAATACTCGGCAGACCCTGGATACACGAGTTAAAAGCAATCCCGTCGACTTACCATCAACTGATCAAGTTTCCAATCAAGTGGGGAGTTAAGGAAATTAAAGGAGAGCAACGAGCCGCAAGAGAGTGCTACCAAAACGCTTTAAAAAAGAAGAAACAGAAATTATAGCAATTACAGGAAGCCACGGTCGAGTCGACTCCAACCAAGCAAAAAATGGAGGAACTCGACGAGGTATCAATCGACCCAGACCAACCAGATCGTAAAGTATTCATCGGGTCGAGATTGCCAGACGACATCCGAAAGCAGTTAGTCGAGTTCCTGAGGGAACGCCGCAACAGTTTTGCCTGGTCGCACGAAGACATGATCGGAATCGACCCAGAAGTAATGGTTCACCGACTACAAGTCGACCCAGACCATCAGCCAGTTAAACAAAAGAGAAGAAAATTCGCTCCCGAAAGGAACAAAGTGATCAACGAAGAAATACAAAAGTTGTTCGACATCGGTTCAGTGAGAGAAGTAAAATATCCAGACTGGCTGGCCAACGTCGTCTTGGTAAAAAAGAAGAACGGGAAGTGGCGAGTCTGCATCGACTTCACTGATCTCAACAAGGCATGTCCCAAGGATTCATTTCCGCTTCCACACATCGACATGCTGGTCGACGCAACTGCAGGGCATGAATTATTGAGCTTCATGGACGCTTACTCCGGCTACAACCAGATTCTGATGCATCCAGACGACCAGGAAAAAACAGCCTTCGTCACTGAAAGAGGTATTTTTTGTTACAAAGTAATGCCCTTTGGTTTGAAAAATGCAGGTGCAACGTATCAGAGGCTAGTCAACAAAATGTTCGCCAAGATGCTTGGATCAACGATGGAAGTCTACATCGACGACATGCTGGTCAAATCATTAGTCGCCCAGCAACATATCGACCATCTTCGGCAGTCGTTCGACGTACTCGACCAATATGGTATGAAACTGAACCCTACTAAGTGTTCTTTTGGTGTGTCTTCAGGAAAATTCCTAGGCTACCTAGTCACTCAAAGAGGCGTCGAAGCCAATCCAGATCAAATACGGTCGATCAAAAATATCGAGTCGCCTAAATGCATGAAGGACGTTCAGAAACTAACCGGTCGAGTCGCAGCGCTGAACCGATTCATATCGAAGTCGTCCGAAAAATGCCTCCCATTCTTCAACATCCTCAGGAAGAACAAAGCGTTCGAATGGAATGATGACTGTGAGAAAGCGTTGCAAGATTTGAAAACCTACTTGAAGTCGCACCCATTACTGTCGAAACCAAAGGACAACGAAGTACTGTTCATATACCTGGCCGTGTCTAATACAGCCGTAAGTGCAGTTTTAGTCAGAGAAGAGGAAAGTAACCAGCATCCAGTCTACTATGTAAGCAAGACTCTGCTCGACGCCGAAACCAGGTATAGTCGATTGGAGAAGCTAGCTCTTGCTCTTGTGATGGCAGCCCGCAAACTCAGACCATACTTCCAATGCCATTCGATTAAGGTACTAACCGCTTATCCACTCAAAAATATACTTCATAAACCTGAACTTTCAGGTCGACTGACGAAGTGGGCAGTAGAACTCAGCGAATACGACATCAGTTTCCACCCGCGATCAGCGATGAAATCACAGGTATTAGCCGATTTTATTACGGATTTTACCCCTGGTGAAAGTGTGCAGGTCGAACAGGAACTAGTTGCACTGACAGAAACGGCTGCACCCGGTAAATGGATCCTGTCGGTCGACGGATCAAGTAGCATCAAAGGAAGCGGATTAGGATTGGTACTTGAATCCCCACAAGGGGACATACTGGAGCAGTCGATCCACTGTGGATTCCATGCAACGAACAACGAAGCCGAATACGAAGCCTTAATCGCCGGGCTCGACCTCGCAAAAAACCTGAACGTGAAAATCATTAAAGTACGAAGCGACTCCCAATTAGTCGTTCGACAAATAAACGGCACATATGAGGCTAGGGACCAGAGAATGTCGGCCTATCTAAACAAAGTCAAACAGCTGCAGTCGACTTTCGACGAGTTTTCAATCGAGCAAATACCCAGGTTCGAGAACACACGAGCAGACGCACTAGCAAACCTAGGTTCGACGACGACAAACAATTCAAAATCGGTTCCAATAATCCATCTCATGTCTCCATCAATTCAAGAATCAGAAACAGTGGCACCGGTTGACAACGGAAGAAGTTGGATAGAGCCGATCTTCAATTACCTCCAGACGACAGGGTAGAAGCAAGAAGAATCAAAGCAAAGTCAGCCAAGTTCTGCATCCTATATGGTAAACTTTACAAGAAATCATTCACAGGCCCATATTTGAGATGTGTGACCCCTCGAGAAGCGTACGACGTCCTGAAAAGTTTACACCAAGAAGAATGTGGAAATCATTCCGGCGCCCGTAGCTTGTCGAACAGAGCCATCACAGCAGGATACTACTGGCCGACTATGCGAGTTGACTCTCAAAATCACATCAAATCATGCGACAAATGCCAACGCTTCGCACCAATATCACATCTCCCCCCAGGTATGTTGAATTCAATTTCGGCCCCTTGGCCTTTTATGAAATGGGGGATGGATATTGTAGGTAAGCTACCAGCTGCGCCAAGCGGTGTCGTCTACATGTTAGTCCTGACAGACTACTTCACCAAATGGGTTGAAATCGGGGCGTATCAACAAGTACGCGACACTGAGGTACGCAATTTTATATGAAAAAATATCATATGCAGGTTTGGGGTCCCAAAGGAGATAGTGACCGACAATGGATCCCAGTTCATTTCGTTCAACTTCAAGAATTTCTACGACAAATACGCCATCAAGTTAAGCTTCTCAACTCCACGATATCCCCAAGCGAATGGACAAGCGGAATCGACCAACAAAACAATCGTCAACACATTGAAGAAGCGACTGGAAGCCGAAAAAAGCCAGTGGGCAGAGAAACTTCCAGAGATTTTATGGTCATACAGAACTACCCCACGACGGTCGACAGGAGAAACCCCTTTTTCACTCGTCTACGGGTCAGAAGCAGTCATCCCAATAGAAACCAGGTTGTCGACCGCCCGCAGCGAGAATCCTAATGAAGAACAGAACAACTTGGAGCTCAGTTTCGAACTTGACCACCTCGACTAACGACGAGATCGTGCAGCCCTTCGAACTCAATCGTACCAACAATAAGTCGCTCGACACTACAATAAGAAAGTTAATGTCCGAGTCTTCAAACTCCACGACTGGGTACTACGACGAGTGTTCCAAAATACAAGGGAGGAAGGCGCTGGCAAGTTAGGGCCTACATGGGAAGGACCTTATCAAATAACAGATGTCGTCGGACGATGAGCATACAAAATACGAGGCCTCGACGGTCGAGAGCGACATAACAGCTGGAATGCGCTACATCTAAAACAGTACCATTTCTAAACTAGTTGTTTCAATTTTTGAAATATTATTTTTATCGACAATTCCCTATTAATGAAATCGACTCACGAGGAGCAATGATGACTACTTAGTGCAACTAAGTGCAAACCTGAGCTCACAAAATTATATATTTTAACTGTCGACATCAACAAGCAACCACTGTCTTAGTTCAGGTACGATGCTCGCAACCTTCAACCCGGCGTGAAACTCTCAACAAACTGTTATGCCAAACACATGTTAAGAGTTGGGGGAGTAGCACTGGGGACAAGACAAATGACGATTTGTTTCATGTCGACTGAAAACGTGTCGACTGACAACAAGGCGTGCCCAAACATGCATAGTATTGGGGACAGATGTCGAATGAAAACTAAAAAAAAAAAAAAAAAAACGCATGTACGCGATATTATCTGTAACAAAGTCTTGTCGACCAAAATACGCATGTACACGATATTATCTGTAACAAAGTCTTGTCGACCAAAAAACGCATGCAAGCGATATTTTCTGTAACAAGGTCTTGTCGACCAAAATACGCATGTACGCGATATTATCTGTAACAAAGTCTTGTCGACCAAAAAACGCATGCAAGCGATATTTTCTGTAACAAGGTCTTGTCGACCAAAAAACGCATGCACGCAATATTTTCTGTAACAAGGTCTTGTCGACCGAAAAACGCATGTACGCGATATTCTGTAACAAGGTCTTGTCGACCATGAACACGAGAAATCGAATCTAAATTACAGTCATCGACAATGAAATCATACTGCAACTTTTTCGATCGACTCATTTATGGGCTTAAGTTTACAGGCTTATCTCATACAATTTTTTCACAAGTCAACCGACTCATTTACATGTGTAAGTTTACAGGCTTATACATTTTTTACCCAAGTCGATCAATTCATTTATATGTAAGTTTACAGGCTTACGCAATTTTATTACCCAAGTCGATCGACCCGTTTATAGGCGTAAGTTTACCGGCTTATCTCATACAAATTTTCTATAAGTCGATCGACTCATTCATGGGCGTGGGTATACAAACTTATATCATACAAGTCCAAAACCATCACTGCATAGAAGAGTCGAAACAAAAGCGAAAGACTTCAATTAAATAAAGATAGAAATTCTTTTTCAAATGGTCGAAGTCGACCATAAACATTCGTTACAAATGCAAAGTAGGGGTGATGACCAAATCATCGACAAATTACAAAAAATATTTTGAAGCATCATTCAAGTGGTGGATCAGCAGCATCGTCGTTCAGGCTGGTCGACTGTTCGAGGTTCTTATCAGCGTTCTCCCCTGCGCCTGCCTCTTCTTCAGGTGAAGGCTCCTCCAGCCTAAGCATTTCTTCGCAGGCGTCGATCACCTCTTGCATCTCTTCTTGCTTCCAGTCGACATGCTGGCCTGACAGATATTCTTTAAACAACTCTGCCCTGGCCTTGCATATCGCTATGGAGGCGATCGACGTGAGCTCATCCTCTAAACTAGCGACCACGCCTTCCTTCTCTGCGACCATCGCCCTCGCAGTCGTCGACTCTTCAAGGTAACGATCTCTCTCTTCTTCCGTGCTCTTTAAGTTATTTTCTAGAACAGAAACCTTCTGCTCCAGATCTTTCAGGCGAGCAACAGCTGTGGCTTTCTCTGCTCTGAGAGCTTCGTTCACCTTCTTTAGCTTTTGGCACTTGTCGTTGGTCGACTTGTACCTGTCACGTAGGTACAACTGTGTCTGCAAAGCCTGCAAAAACCAAATATCATGAGTAAAAAATAAAAGGAGGCGGTACCAATTGAAACGACATGTCAAAATAAACTACCTAGAACGCTGAGAGTACGCCCGTGTCAATAACTTCCTCAGGCTGCTTCTTCTTCAAGATCTCCTCATCAGCGTCAAGGAGGAATTCGTTCGACCTGGATAGAAATCCAGCAGGATCCCCGAACGACGAGATGCAGGAAAAAAGCAGCACCATCGATGAGTCAGGCTCGAAGATGTCGGTAGCCTTCTTTTTCGAGCTGGACCCAACCTTCCTCCCAGCGTCGACCGACGAATCCTTTCTTTGCCTCTTCCGTCCTACAGGATGCTCAGGGGAAGAGGTGTAAATATGCACATCTTCAGCAGCCTCACTCTCCTTTGCTTTGTCGGCCGACGGACTCTTCTTTGATGCCCGCTTCTTTGCCATTTCCTCCTTCAGACGCAGCATGGCATCAGCATTTTGAGGCAGGCGTGTCTTTGCGTTCGACATCGAAGTTACTGCGAAACGACGTTCAGTGTCAGTAATAGGCGGCAAGAAAATCATTTTACAGCCAAGTATTTCAAGACTCCTCCTAATCCAAACATAGGATGCGAAGTCCTTCACTAAAGGATACGGTCGCCGCGTTCTATTCAAAGTCGACCACCGCCACAGACAGCTGTTCCTAAGCTTACCATCCGCAAGCAATACTTTGCAGCTCCGTTGTTCAGGAGGGATGCTCAGTATTTTTTTAGTGATGTCTGGGGCACTCTCGCTCGTCACATCATTGTCGGCGCGCGTAATTTCTGCAATAGAGTTTCATCTACTGTTATAACGACTATCATACTAGCAGATATATTCATAAAAGAAATATCGTACGACACTAACCTTTCCGGTTCCAAATTCTCCTCAGCACATATCGTGATGCTCCCCAAGGGCCATCAATTGGCGGACCCTTCGTAAAGAAGTATGCGTCCTTCCAAAACCGGTCGTTCGAGGTCGTGTCAATAATAAGCCTATTGGCGAAATTCCTGGGAGTCAATATGTAACAACCCCGGTCGCCTACATGCTCCTTTAGAAAGTAATTATGCAGCAGACACCCCAACCCAAATCTGATATTGTGCGTCTCTTGCAGAACCGTCAGGCTCAGCAAAATTCTCCAACTATTTGGCATCAGTTGGCCAGGGGCAAGATCAAAATATTTCAGCAGTCGACGCACCAACTCAGGGACTGGAAATCTGAAACCTAGACGTAATGTGTATTCGTAAAAACATGTCCACCCAGGTATATCCCAATCTGCTCGTTCACGACCTAGAGGGGCACGTAGTTCGACCGACTTGGGAATACCATACATCGTCCGCAAGCCGTCCAAATTCCTATGGGCAATTAGACTTACTGGATTTACATCTAAGACTCCTGTCGCTCGACCGGAAGTAGACGCCTCCGCATAATTCCTACTCGGGGGAAATTCGACCGGTGTTGCTATCGCACGAACACCACCCCCGTCTAAAATACCCGCGACATTTATGTTGACGATTTCTGACGGATCGCGAACCGTGACTCGTCTATCGACACTCGTCGCCCCACTCTCAACACCTTCAGACCCAGTCCCCATGTCACTATCAGACCCTGATTGAGACGAAATCGAAATTGGCTCGTCGCCCGACATATCTCCAAAAAAATAACTGACATGCAAAAAAAAAAAAAAAAGGGGCGCAGGTCAGTCAAACCAAAACGCTACTATCACAACCTAAGGTTTCTAGATCATAAAAAAAAACCTGGTAGTCTACATCACGAAGCCTTAGATGAATATCGATCTAGAATCTCATAAAGGCAGTCTACTCACAAAATGGGTACTCTATCAAAGCTAAACGACGGTCCTAGTCACGACGACACCCACGCAAAGCAGAAACAGCATATATATTCAAAATCAACATGGCAGCGAATCAAAATATCAAGAGCTATCAAGAACATCAAGAAATATCAAAAACAAAGAAAAAACACCGATAGATATCAGAATCCAAGATTCACATACAGAATAAAACGCAAATGAGTAGAATGTATACTAACCTTGAAGAAAATGAAGGAATCTACTGAAGAAGGATCACCGGCACTTCGCAGAGAAAGAAAATCAGCGAGAACAGCAAATGGAGAGAGCTTTCAGAAAAAGAAACCAACAGAAACGTACAAGGTAAGATCTTTTTTGAAGAAGAGAGGTTTACTTATAAAACCAACTCTCCCTATAAACCCTAGTTAAAACGTCAGTGCCTTTTCAACTACTATTTAACCCAACATAACTGACGTGTCAACTCCCCGTCAGTTTGATTAACCCAGGTGAAGTTACCAGTTTTAAATTTTAAACGCCTTTATCGAGAACTGCGCATGGGTTTAAAAGCACCTGACGTCATCATGGGAAACCTAAACGTTCCCACCAAAACGATCCATTTGCTGCATCTCAAGACCATCTGCTGTACCTCGAGATGATAGTCGAACGACAAAATCCTCGATGACCGTCGAACGACAACCCCCTCCTTCGTAGCGTCAGTCCCCGTACGGATACGTCGAATAGCGTCCCAAGAACGTCTACTCGACTCAATGAGAGGAGTCGACCGACAAAGTAATCCATCCAGCGCAAGTCACTCTCTAAACCAATAGGTTACTTCTTTAGAGAGTGGGGGACAAACTGTGGTAGCCAGAAATGGTCCATAGGCCCAAACGTAACAAAGCCCAGACCTCATATCAAAAAGACCCAACCCAGGCCCGTTGGGTTGGTCAATCCAATAAGTGTCAGCAGCATGACTTGGTCTTCGAATGACCAAGTCAAGTCTTCAGTTAGCTTTGGTGGGTAACTGGAAGAGAGAATCTCTCCCCGTATCCCCCCCAAATCTCGCCCACGATCATAACATGATCAGTGAACGTTGGAGTCACTTCCACTACTATAAATAAGATGGCTTCTCTACTAAAAAGCTCTCTGAATGCTCCCGAGAAAATAGATATTAAAGTCTTGATCTTAACTCCGATCACCAGAACCTATCTTTCAGTCACCTAATTGCTTTGCTCAGCCCAAGCATACCTAAGGCTAACGTCAAACCCCAACTTCTCTTATTTCTTTATATTATATTACTGTTTTCAAGTTCTTTTGCAGGTTCAGCTGATCCCAGACGACCATCCTTAGACGACAGTCGACGTCATTCATCCAATTTCCAGATCAGTTGCTTTGGGCCTGATTCTACCCGACCCATTCGACATACCAGTTCGATCGACCACCTATATATATATATATATATATATATATATTGAGAAGATTTATGCAGGAAAACCGAAAAGACAAAAAAAACCAATTTATTATCCTGAATAATTGAATACATAGGACGGTGTGACACCCTGACACGCGTGTCTACATCACCGGTTCACCACCCACTATCTTAATTCTTATCCTTTCTTTTTTTTTTTTTTCTTTTTTTTTTATTATCATATTTATATGTTTTATTAATTTTTTATTTCTCTCGATCAGTGTGTATGACTTTATCTTCTCCTAGATTTTGTGTTTTTTTTCTTATTTCAATTTTTCAACATTCTCTCTCTTTCTTCAGACTCCATTCTTTCCATTTCTTAGTTTTCTCTGCAACTCATGAGTAACTCATTTTCATCTTCTTCTTTTCAATAATCTTCTTTTAAATTTCTGGTCGGTTCAGCTTCTTCTCTCGCTCTGGGTTTATCGCTCTCGAGTTACAGCAAGATCGGCCGCCGTTTCATCTCTTTTTTTTAATATCGGTCTCCGCCTAGTCCGCTGAGGGCGACTAGTCGGCTCGAATAATCGCCATCGTCGGACTAGGCGGAATCAAAGCCGTTGGCTAGTCGCCCTCCGTATAGTAAGGCCCATTTTCGGCTTTTCGGTACGGCAGACGGCCGCCTAGCTACTTTCCGGCGATTAATCGGCCGATTTTTCCGATTACTAGATCACTGATTATAACTATCTTTTCGAATCCTATCTCTATATCTTGAACAAGCACGAATGTTGGTCTACCAAGCTGCATTCCATATCTTCACAACATTCAAGAAGATATCAAAATCTTTAAATGAAAATCAGACTATCAAGAGTGAAAAAAATTTGGACACTAGTTTCAGGTAACTCACTTCAAGTAAGACTGAACAAAAGACTCATTTAGCTACCTTGTTGGCAGGGTGACAACAACATAGAGATGTGCAAACTGTTCCTTCAGTTTCTTAATTCTGTATAAGCAAAATCAAATCGTTCACAAACAATATAGCAAAAGGCATGAATATGAAAAAGTTCTAGGCTACCCGTTGAAGATTGTGGCGTTGTCATTGAAATCCCAATTCGTTACAAAAACAAACGAAACTGACAAGCCCCCACAATTGAATATCAAGTCTTGCACAAATTTGGCCATCAAGAATTGAGAGATGAGCAAATTACATAGATAACAACACACAAATTGAAAAGGCAAAGGATTGACAATTACAGGAGCAAATAGAACGAAGTTGAGATGAAAAGAGTTTGCAGTGAGAAAGGAGGAGATGAAATTGATGAATGATAGATTGATAGGTGTTGTTCGTCTCTCCACTTGGTGCTCATCATACAAACTCCACCACCACCTTCAATCACAAGTTTCACAACATAATATCAGGCTCAACTCCATCATCAAAAACACACACTGATACAGTTAAAAGAAAAGAATGTTAAAAGCACTTTTGATGCAGAAGCACTTTCTAACTAGTTAAAAGCACTTTTGGTGAATGATGCACAACTATTGGATGCATTTCCATAATCAAACTACATAGATGCAGAAGCACTTTTGATTCACAAATATTGGATGCACCTCCATAATCAAACAACCTAGATATATAAGCACTTTCTAATTAGTCAAAAGCACTCTCTAACTAGGTTAAAAGCACTTTTGATGGAAAAATATTGGATGCACCTCCTTTGTAATCAACCAACATAGATGCAGAAGAACTTTCTAACTAATCAAACGCAAGTTTGATGGAACCGAAAACTCTCCCAAACATACCATTACAACAATTTAAGTTTTAAATTTGAAATTGTAATCATAATCAAATTCAGTGACCATATGTAATTGATGAACTTTTTTTCATACTAATTTCAAGCTACAAAACTCACTTGATCCAAACAACTAAACAGCAAATACTAGCTAACATCTATCAAAAACAATTTACTCTCCTATGTTCTTTTACTCATTTTCTCAGAAAAACGAATTTCCTTTCCTTTACCGATGTTTCTCGGCAACCAAACAGATTAAAATCTATACTTCAATCTCCGTATCGAAAACAATCAATATTCATATATTTTCTTTTCTCGTTGTACAATCAGCGAATCAAATGCACTGAAATTCAATTTCATTCATAGAGTTAAAAATTAAAAAAATAAAAAATAAAAACAGCTAAGATTCCGTGATTACTCTGTTTGGTTGCAGAGAAAAAAACAAACGAAATAGTTACTATTTTTCTTAACATTGTCTATTTTTTTTAGCTATCAAACGAAAAAAAAAAAAAAACATTAAAAAATTGAAATAAGAAGAGAAAATGAACCTGAATTTGATGGATTTTGATGCGTTGGAGAAAATAAGAAGAGATTTTGATGCGTTCGCCAGTTTCAAAGCTTTTAAAATTTCAAATTTGTAAAAGAGAGATTTTGATTTGAGATGGAAACCAAAACGTCGACGTTTATATACCCGCAATCCACAAAACTTCCCACCCTCAAAGTTTATTTTATTTACCAAAAATACCTTCTTCCATACGGATTACGGGATTAGTGATTATTGAGTATTAAAATGGGCCTAACCGACCTGGCCCGGCCCATATTTCTTTCACATTATCTCTTTTAATTTATTTCTTGCTTCTTCCAAGAGCTTGAAAAAAAAAAAAAAAAAAAAAACAATGGACTCCACAAACTCAATAACGTTGATAGCAGTCTCCTCTCAGCCGGCGGCCATGGAATGTGAGTTTTTCTTTTCTCACATATAAATTGCTGTTGTAAACCATGTCCCGAAACATTAATTGATGTGAACAAATACGTTACTCATATTTAGTTAATGGATGGTCATGTCATTTAACTTGAAGTGTGCTATATTAAGATTTATGTGTTAATCCATACATTTGTTTACTTAGCTAGACATATAATGAGACGTTTTGTTGACATGGCACACTACATTAATATCTATTAGCTAATGTGACATTGTTACTTACCTACTAGGCTACTACTATTAATATGGTTAGCCAAGTCATGAACTACCTTGCTAATTTGACATGCCATATTAGTATAGGTATAATCTAAGATGACCCATCACGCCATGAGGTAAAATTTGATGTGATCAGCCATGTCACTATCAACGTACGCACTTTATGCATACGTTCATATCTCAGAAATAGTGCACGGTGTGGCATGCAACGTCAACTCTAAATTCGTCGATGTAATTAGTTAAGTCACTATCACGTAAATGCATTTGTTATCCACGTCGTAAATGTTTATTAACGTAGCTAGACACCTCATTTGTCACTTATACGTGGTTTATGTGGTTGGCCACGTTTCATATTAATGCTTGACGTGGCCATCCATCTTAACAATGTATGGTGATGTGGCTGCTCATGTCAGCCACCCGACTTGTGACAAAGATACCCCCTCATCAGCTAACTCTCCACGTATAATATTTCTTAAGATGTGGCATAACGAGATTCGTGAAGCATGATGTACTAAACATTTGATATTCTTATAAAAAATCAAATCTAACAAGAAGAAATTAAAGATCCAGAATCCACTCCACAATGTCAACCATCGTTTTCATGCGATCCAGCATCAAGTATTGTATCAAGTTGTTTTGTGAATATGATTACACAAGTATTTGCAACATTAATATGTGAAGTTGATCAAACTTCAAGAGTTCTTTGTTCCTACAATATTTTCATGTTAAATCAGTTTTACACTTTTACCTATTCAAAATCAATTTCATTTTGGGTTTAGCTACAGCAGGTTCTATATAGATATAGAGTAAACAAACAACAAGAACTCTACTACAAGTAAGCAGTGTTCAAAAAAACGTTCTAGACGGCTGCCTAGACGTTGTGCGGCGTTTAGGATGAGCATTTATCCCCGAGGACCCAAATTCCCACATCCCCAACCCCATTTGGGGGAGAATTTTTGAGGAAAATTGAGGGAGGGGGGGCGCAGGAGATGGGGATGATTTTTATCCCCAAATTAAAATGGGGATGGGGATGGGGGGACCCTCCCCATCCTCATTTCTCTATTTTCCCCACAAATTTATGGAAATGGGGATGGGGATGGGGGGAGGTGCCCCCATCCCCATTTCCCCAGTTCCCCCAAATATTATATATAATATAATATAATATATATATATATATATAATATTTTTATTCTTCTATTTTACTAAGTATATATACATCTTTTAACATAAAAACCTAACCCTAAATCATAAAACTTGTCTAATAGACTTTATTTTGTAATGGATTAAAACGCTTTCATTTGAAATTGTAATGGACTTTATTTTGTATTTGATTTTATGATGGATTTTGTGTTTTTTCTAGTATGTAATTTTTAGTTAAACAGGGGAAATGGGGAAGATGGGGAAACGGGTAAAACGGGGGAAAACAAGGAAACAGGAAAAAACGGGGGGAAATGGGGAAATAGGGATGGTGATGGGGGGACCTCCCCCCAAAACTCCCCCATCCCCATTTTCTCCAAATGGGGAAATGGGGAAATTGGGGGGATGGGAAAGGGTTTTAAAAGTGGGGATGGGGATGAGGGGACCTATATCCATCCCCATTCCCCAAATGCTCATCCCTAGCAGCGTTCCACCGTACCGAATCTAGCAATTTCTATCATAAAAATCGGTCAACGACAATCAATAGTAGTCAATGAAAAATCGGCCGAGTTGGACCAATTTTTAAAGGATTAATCAGTCTAGGCGGGGTAAAAATCATTTGACCCTCTTAGCTGGTTTTTAAAAAAACGGTCTACCAAAATGGTGAAAATCAAACCCAAAATCCACTTCCCAGATTGTGAAAATCACAATCACGTACCAAAACCCAAAATCAAACCTCTGCTAGTCACCGATCATAGCAATAGTCCACCTAAACGGCACCGAGATTTTATGGTGTTCTTGCAAATTGAATCAATGGAGAAAATATGGGCAAAATCAACACACAAATTATATTCGAGTGCTATTAACAAACAAAACCCACCAAGATTTAATGAAAAATAGCTCAAAAACAAGCTTTAACGGAGGAGTGAGAAAGCTTGAAATGAGAGAAAATGGTGGAAGAAAATTTGGCCATAGTTGACGTAAAAGAGAGAGAAGAAGAATAAAGATTTTTGACTTAAAAAAAACACATTTGTAAAATAACAAAACAGACCCTCTCTCAATGTAAAAATCTAAAATATACAATAGGAAGTAAAACTATATTAAACAAGTACAAGACATAAAAACAAAAAGGGACATAAAAACAAAAAGGGAATTATGTTGATGATTTTGTTTGAATTTCATAATATGAGTTTTACTATTGGTTTTATAGATAGGGAAAAAAAATACTCATCTACAACTGCAACCAAACCAGAAAGAAAATCTATTAAAAAATTCAATTCAATTCAATTCATACAAACTTGAATTTAACACAAAAACGTTACAAAATAAATTATTGACCAAAAAAAAAACAAATATAACACAATTATAAATAAACATCAAGTACATGGAGAAAGTCTCATCAAACAAGTTAGTATAGTCATTAACAATAGAATAAAAACTCATGAATAAAAGAGCTTCATAAAATTTCAACAAAAAAAAAAAAAAAAAGAAGAAGAAGAACTTCATGAAAAAATAATCAAAATGATTAGTAGAAGGTTTCATTTGTTATATTAAGGTTTTATTTGTACTACAAATCTAAAAGAAAAAAGAGACTTAAAAATATAAAGTTAGGGTTTAGGGTTGTCCGGTATCATCTTTCAAGGCTGTTTTGTTTTTGTTTTTCAAAAACAATTTCAAATTTGTGTTTGTTTATCATTTTTCATTTTGTTTTTAAAAAATAAAAACAAAATCAGTGTTAAAATTGAAAAATACGGAAAACATGTTTGAGATGTTTTTCATTTTTTTTTTTTTTCTCTTTGACTTCTTCTTCTTCATCTCTTCTTCTCCTCTTCCTCTTCTTCTTCTCTTCCTCTTCTTCTTCTTCCTCCTCTTCTTCCTCTTCTTCGTTTGCTATTCTCCAAGAAGCATATTTGGAGGAGCAAATCGGCTGCCCCTCCATCAATCTGCTTTTGATTTATTTATTTTTAGTTTTTTTCTTTTAATATTTTAAATTATTTTTCTAATGTATATTTAATAAAAAAAATTAATAATTGTTTATTAATTATGAGATTTTTTTAGAAATATTAATTATGAGTTTAGTGTTGAATCCTTGATAATTATATGCGATGAATTTACAAATTACAATAAGAAAATTGTATTGACCAATTATTTACAAAATTGTTCTACAATTTTAGGTTGTAATAAAAAAAAATATACAGATTAAAAAAAAAATTTAATATATTTATCTAATAATCTATCGGACGTGTTTTTACCGTTTATATTTTCAGTATATAATTTTCAGCATATGCTACTAGACGTGTTTTCAAATTTTGAAATAGAAACCAAAAACATTGTTTTCATTTTCATTTTTGTTTTTAAAAAACAGCAAACGAAAAACAATACCAGACGCACCCTCTTAAATTTTTTGAGTTACCTTAACTTTTTATTTTCCCTCTTAAAATTTTGAATTACTTTTAACTTTTTATTTTCTCTCTTTAATTTGGGTTACACTTTTTTACTATAGAATTTTTTTGTTGTTGATAAATTTACTATAGCATTCCTAAATGCTACATAATCTATTTGTATCATTACTTATTTTTTTTATTATATTTAAATAGAAATAATTCATTTAATAACATAAATATAAAATGCTATAAAAATATTATATGAAAAGTTTATATTTTTAATATATATTATAGCATATCTAAAATGCTATGAATTTAAATTTGAATAAATTGTTAAATGTTATCTTGTAACATTCAGAAAGTGCTACCTTATTTACATCAAAATGTTATTAAACGATAAAATGTTATCGAATAGTATCTTTTATAGCATTTTATTATAGAATGCTATTATATGTATATATTTCATAGCATATTCAAAAGATTGCTAAACTTGATGTTATAAAAAACCATATTTCTTGTAGTGCCCAAATAATGGTGTAAATATGGGCCAGCATGGCCCATTTGTGCCGGGCCGATGAGGCCCGTTTTTGTAAATGGGTTCAACCTGGCACGGCACGGCACGGCAAGTTGCCGTGCCGTGCTAGGCCTGGCCCGTTTACAAAAATGGGGCCTAGCATGTGCCGAAGACATGGGCTTGATGTGCCGTGCCGGCACACAAGATTGTAAATTTTTTTTAATAATTTAAATAGTTTAATTCAATTGTACTAACTTATAATATTGTTTTAACAATTTAACTTATGTATTTTTAATTGTAATTTGTCTATCTTATATTATTTTAGTCTAATAAAAAAAATGTAGAAAATAGATAAATTTATTATTTTTTTAATAAAATAATTCAAAGAATAAATAAAGATAAAAGATTTAAGAAAATTAAAAATACATGAAATTATGAAATGAAGAATTATTTATTTATTTCGGACTTTCAGTATTATATGATTGCCTCATTAAAAACCTTACCAAGAAAAACTCAGTGGGATTAAAAACTTGGGAAGGGAAAAAGAGTGCAATCTTACTAGTTAATGTATATGTTACATGTATAACCGGCCTTGCATGCCGGGTCGGGCCGACACGGTGTGCCTCGACCCAAGGCCCGGAACGTGCTAGGCATGGGGGCCGTGCCTGGCCTGGCACGCCCTAGAGGAGGGCCATGGCGTGCACGGTCCGCCATCCTTGGCCGGCCGACCGAGCCAGGCACACTAGGCCTGACCCATATTTACACCATTAGACGCGCATAACATGCGGACGCGATTCCCTCTACTGATTTTTTTTTTCTGGGACCACTTCTAATGAAATTAATTTCAATGATTCGGGGAATGATATATATTTAGTTTGCTTAAATATCTCAGCGAATTTGACAATTACGAAAGATGACACATGTTACTGTCTAACAAAATAGTATCCAGATCGTTCTCACCTTAATTGTCTCCACCTCCATAATCTATTAAAAAAATCAAACAAAATAAATAACTTACCCAATCTAGAACAAGTTCAATGAAAATAAAATCCGAAGATTCTTACATTTTCATCCAAAGTGGCTGTTACTTTCATCACACATGACAACAATTGTTTCAATGTCTTTGTCTAGAGTGACATCTGGTGGCATTACAACTTATTCAAAAAGACCCAAGTATCAAAACTTTTGGGCATAATAGTGTAAATATGGGCTAGCACGGCCCATTTGTGCCGAGCCGATGAGACCCGTTTTTGTAAACGGGTTCGACCTGGCACTGCACGGCACGACAAGTTGCCGTGCCATGCTAGGCCTGGCCCGTTTACAAAAATGGGGCCTGGCATGTGCCGGAGACATGGGCTTGATGTGCCGTGCCGGCACACAGGATTGTAAATTTTTTTTAATAATTTAAATAGTTTAATTCAATTGTACTAACTCATAATATTGTTTTAACAATTTGTATTTTTAATTGTAATTTGTCTATCTTATATTATTTTAGTCTAATAAAAAAAAATGTAGAAAATAGATAAATTTATTATTTTTTTTAATAAAATAATTCAAAGAATAAATAAAGATAAAAGATTTAAGAAAATTAAAAATGCATGAAATTATGAAATGAAGAATTATTTATTTATTTCGGACTTTCAGTATTATATGATTGCCTCATTAAAAACCTTACCAAGAAAAACTCAGTGGGATTAAAAACTTGGTAAGGGAAAAAGAGTGCAATCTTACAAGTTAATGTATATGTTACATGTATAACCGGCCTTGCGTGCCGGGTCAGGCCGGCACAGTGTGCCTCGACCCAAGGCCCGGAACGTGCTAGGCATGGGGGCTGTGCTTGGCCTGGCACGCCCTAGAGGCCGGCCATGCCGGGCACGGCCCGCCATCCTTGGCCGGCCAGCCGAGTCAAACACACCAAGCCTGACCCATATTTACACCATTAGACACGCATAACATGTGGACACGATTCCCTCTACTGATTTTTTTTTTCTGGGACCACTTCTAATGAAATTAATTTCAATGATTCGGGGAATGATATATATTTAGTTTGATTAAATATCTCAACGAATTTGACAATTACGAAAGATGACACATGTTACTATCTAACAAAATAGTATCCGGATCCTTCTCACCTCAATTGTCTCCAACTCCATAATCTATTAAAAAAAATCAAACAAAATAAATAACTTACCCACTCTAGAACAAGTTCAATGAAAATAAAATCCGAAGATTCTTACATTTTCATCCAAAGTGGTTGTTACACATGACAACAATTGTTTCAATGTCTTTGTCTGGAGTGACATCTGGTGGTATTACAACTTATTCAAAAAGACCCAAATATGAAAACTTTTGGGCATAATGGTGTAGATATGGGCCAGCACGACCCATTTGTGCTGAGCCGATGAGGCCCGTTTTTGTAAATGGGTTCGACCTAGCACGGCACGGCACGGCAAGTTGCCGTGCCGTGCTAGGCCTGGCCCGTTTACAAAAATGGGGGCCCGGCATGTGCCGAAGACATGGGCTTGATGTGCCGTGCCAGCACACAGGATTGTAAATTTTTTTAAAAAATTAATAATTTTTTTTAATAATTTAAATATTTTAACTCCACAATGACGGTTGACATTGTGGAGTGGATTCTAGATCTTTAATTTCTTCCTGTTAGATTTGATTTTTGATAAGAATATCAAATGTTTAGTACATCATGCTTCACGATCTCGTTATGCCACATCTCAAGAATTATATGCTGTGAGTTAGCTGATGAAGGGGCATCTTTGTCACAAGTCCGGTGGCTGACATGAGCAGCCACATCATCACTATACATTGTTAAGATGGATGGCCACGTCAAGCATTAATATGACATGTGGCCAACCACATAAGCCACATATAAGTGACAAGTGAGATGTCTAGCTACGCTAATAAACATTTGTGATATGAATAGCAGATGCATTTACGTGATAGTGACTTAACTAATTATATTGACGAATCTAGAGTTGACGTTGCATGCCACACCATGCACTATTTTTGAGATATGAACGTATGCATAAAGTGCGTACGTTGATAGTGACATGGCTGATCATCACATTAGCAAGGTAGTTCATGACTTGGCTAACCATATTAATAGTAGGTAAGTAACAATGTCACATTAGCTAATAGATATTAAATTATTAATGTAAGTTTGGCATTATTTGTGGATTAATGAACTGCAACAAGAGGGAATTTAAAAAACAAACAACATGAACTCTGCTAGCAACAATATTATTCACTCATGTGATAATAAAAACTTCCCACAATCAATTGTTTCTTTTCCTCTAGCTTCATATATGGTAGAATTAAACCAACTAAAATGTAAATCAAAGCTCCACTTATATATAGACTACAGTTCAATGAAATCCATGTTAATTAAACACCACCACGAACCAAATCTTGCATTTATCTGCAAATTAAACATAGATTGAATATCACAAAAAGAGTAGATTGAATTTAATTAAATAGAAAACAATCTAGTTATATAAAATGATCATTAATATTTAAGATCATCAGCTTTTACATTTTAAAGGGTGTAGAATGTAACTGTGGCAAAATAGAACCGCCTTATGTTATTATATAAAAATGTATTCTCATATTTGAAAATTGAAGCATATCTATATTAATTAAGGTTAGTTTTCCATAGCTATATCAAATAAAAATTCACTTTCATAAAAAATAAAAATAAAAATTCATTATCATATCATAAATTAGAACAAACATCAGATAACATAAAACAAACATCAGTACACTTGTGCTAATTAACTATAAATTGATAGATCAGTAGCGTAAGAAGAAGAAGGGCTCGGACAGGAGCTACAGCTCATCGCCAACGCCAACCAATCCGGCGGTGGCCAGAACATCTTCAACTGTTCAGGGCAGCGCGACAGTGGCAAGCTGGTCCCATCAACAAAATCATAACATCCCACTTTCACATTATCCAAATCCCGGATAGCATACTCGAATTCCTCAGGAAAATTATCAACGTCATCAAAATCACCATCTTGGTACTGATACACAATCTCATCGACATAGATGATGTAATTCCCTCCGCACATAGGAGGACAATCTTCGGCTTCTATGGCAAACGACCTGTCACGACTCACCACAAAGATGTAATCAGCCAAATCATTGACCTCAACCCATTCTGGCATCCGAGGATCCTCGCAATCCAGGACATAGACATGAAATAATATAGGGAGTGGTCCGCAACCGGGACGTGCCGTGAAACAATGTGACGTGTCATCATAATCAACTTTTTTTCCGCAAACCCTAAAATCTCTACCCACCAAATAAAGATCATCACCAGCCTTCACCAAATACCATTCACCGAAAAATGGTTTCGGAGATGGAATCACAACAACATCGTCATCGTCACCATATTTACCACAGTCGATGACTGTTCCATACCGATCAACGCAGTAGAAGCAATCATCGTAAACCGCCATGTCGCAGTAGTCTACTTTGCTGCACTCGCCAACTTTTTCCCAGCAATCATTGCCGACCGTCACGCTTCTCACTCTCGCTTGATCGTTGATGATCAAGAATGATCCGATATCTTCGAAATCGTCCTCCATCACCATCGCCTTGAAACACACATCGATTCCCAACTGGGTTTCATCTACCAACTTCAAATCCAACTCCATGTTTAGATTCTCACGATCCTCACCGTCTTCATCAATCTCCTCCATGAATCTGAACCCGTAACGTTTCGACACTGGAGTGACCCGTCTGTCCAGAAATTTCAACGTCTTATCCGGGAAAGCATAGAGAGGAAAATCACCACCTCCGATAGGACGCAAAGTGAAAGGGTTCAAGAGTTGCATTTTGCTTTCGAAATTCGGTTCTCCGACCGTGACCAACCATTTAGCATTTGCACCAATTTCAGAATCTTCAAGGAAGAAGACGGTGGTTTTAAAGAGCTTGTAAGCACTCAAAACATGACTTTTAACAGGATCTTGATTATAAAAATAGAGCAACATTGGGAGATTTGATGGTGGTGGTGGTGGAACATTTTGTCTCCAATTTCTACAAACCGATCTTAAACGAACGACGTCGTTTAGAGGATCGGTGAAGAATTCAGTGATGGTGATAAGAGCTTGTTCTGGGAGATCTGACCAAGAAAAAGAAGGTCTCAACTCTTTTCTAGGCAAGACCATCTTCTTCTTCTTCTGTTTTGAAAACAAACAAAAATAAACCTTAACCCTAAATATAATAGTTGCAGAGAGAGAGAGAGAGTGATGAGAAATGGGTTGATATTTGTAGGGAGACTGGGACAATAAGAGACAAGAAGTGGGGTCCCACATACACACTGGTTCAGATTTTGACAACAGTTGGTTATGAGTTGTAAGAATGTAAGCGTTTCCTTTTTTTGGTATATTACTCATGATTTTTCGTGTTTTTTTCTTCTTCTCCAAATCTCTAATGATTCAAAGTTGGTAGCTTTTTTTTGTCTTGCGTTGTAACTATTGGTCTTATCAATTTTTTTTTTAAAAATTAATTAATTACCATCGACTTTTTTAAGTCAAAAGTTATGTTAATGGTCATATCCTTTGGTGAAAACGAAGGAAAATTTGTGATTATAATTAAGATTTCTGTCTGTTTGTGTTAATTTGTCACCCTTGGACGAAAAAGGGGAGCAGTTCTCTTCTTTCTTTAAAATTTGTGATTATAATTAAGATTTCTGTCTGTTTGTTTTAATTAGAGGGGGGGTATAATTAACTTTAATTGTCTGTGTTGGGTACGTGGTGATGAAAGGTGGTGATAATGGCAGATGAAATGATACAGTAAGTGATGTTGATGACGATAACGGTGATAGAAGAAATAATTATAAGTTTTCAAAGTACATTACGTTCGCGCTTATTTTGTAAAATGTCATTCATGTATTGATGATCCAGTGTAAAAAATTGGGATAATTACCTCGGTGGCCATCGAATTGATGACACACTATCAAAATGGCCACTGGATTGAAAAGTTGTTCCAAAATGGTCATTTTTGGCGAACTTTATGACACTAATGGTCATTCCATCCAATGAGTGGCATTTTGGTAAAGAAGGGGATGCCGTTAATTTATTTTAGATGTTTTTTGGAAATCAATTTTTTCAATGAGTGATATTTTGGTAAATAAGTAGATGACATTAATTTATTTTAGATATTTTTTGGAATTCAATTTTTTCTTGTTTTGAAAAGAATAATTATATTTATTGTGTGTAAATATATATATATATATATATATATATATATATATATATATACGGAAATTATCCTATCAGTGCATCCTGATAGAATTATATAAGGATATTAAATGTGAGCCACTCGTTTTACATACTTTGACTTGGTATGTATGCACTTGGTATATATATATATATATATATATATATTTACACACAATAAATATAATTATTCTTTTTGAAAAACAAAAGAAATGGTTTAAATCAATAATATATCCATATCAAAATATGAACACCATTAAATATTATTCATTTTTTCTATAAATTATTTTTTTGCTATAAAATGACCAACTGTATAGCATTCATGCTCTGCTCAAATTCGAAACAGGGAGAGAAAAGAAGAAGAAATGAGTTTTCAACTTTTTTTGTTATCATCATTCCTATTATTATTATTTGTAGCTTATGCTCAAGAACAATCAAATATTTTTAATGTGATAGACTACAGTGCACACGGTGATAGATAATCGTGTGTGTGTGTGTATATATATATATATAATCTAAAAAAACTGAAAAAAGAACAAAGAAGAGACACATGTATTGATCTAAACTATTTCTTTTGTTTTTTGAAAAAACATCTAAAATAAATTAATGTCATCCACTTATTTACCAAAATGTCACTCATTGAAAAAATTGATTTCCAAAAAACATTTAAAATAAATTAATGGCATCCCCTTATTTACCAAAATGTCACTCATTGGATGAAATTGGATGGAAATAGATGGAATGGTCATTAATGTCACAAAGTTCGCTAAAAATGGTCATTTTGGAACAACTTTCCAATCCAGTGGCCATTTTGATAGTGTGTCATCAATTTAATGGCCACCGGGGTAATTATCCCTAAAAAAATTTAAATGTTAACGAGAAAGATACAACGATCTTAACTAACAATAACGGAATAATTCAATAACGGGATTATGAAAAATAATACCATTATATATATATATATATAAATATACATATACATATATATATATATATATATATATATATAATCATTGTTAGAATAAAAAATTACACTTCAAATTACATTTAAAACCTATAATCATTATTTTAAGTAGATTTGATATACAGATAGTTGAAAGTTGAAACACTAAATTATACCGGTAATAATATCAATTTATACTAACACTTTAATTATTATTATTTTTTAATAAAACATTAATTATCATTGACTGTTAAGTGAGTACAAATAAGAGCATCTCCAATGCAACAATGACTTGTGAAAAAAAAAAAAAGTCATATAGGATAAATAGACAGTCTATTGCAGCTATGCATATTCAACCTCACTGATGTGGCAAAAAAATATATATTAGACATTGTCAACATGACCGTCTATTTTCAAACGGCATGTTGCATAGCTATTTTTTCGTTTGACTCAGCAAGCTAGTATTTAAAATTGACATTAATTTTTCATCTATTAATTTGGTAAGGAAATTAAAAAAAAAAAAAATGGACACATCATTAAAAATAAATGTGTTTTAAACAGAAGAATTGAAAACCAAATTTTGAGTTGATTGTATATCAATAGGGATGACAAAATAACCCGCGGGTACGGGGACCCGCACTTATAGGGTGAGGATGGGTTTCAATTTGACGGGGATGAGGCGGGGATATGATGGAGATAAATAGTAAAACCTACAATGGGTATGGGGCAAAGATGGGTTTTATAATCCCCGTCCCACCCCGCTTAAAATATAATCTTTAATATATTTTTTTTAGTTTTTTTAATTGTTATGTTTTAAAATTATTGAGTTTATTTGTTTAGTTGTCAGATTTATGTGTTTATTTTTAATTATTATGAGATGATTTTCAATATTTTTTTTGGAATTACTTTATATATAATTATTATATCAAATGGGTTAAATGGGGTAAATGGGTGGGGATGGGAAAAGCATACCCTGCTCATCTCTGCTTCACTCCATATATTGTGGGGGTTTTATGTAGGGATAGGGTTTCAAAAGATAAATGGGGCGGGGTGCGGGGAAGTGTCACCCCACCTCAAGCCCGCCCCACTTCCATCTCTATGTAGCTATCAAGTCTATCTTTACACCAAATAGGAAGTAAGCCTCTTGACATTATTGTCATATCAACGATTTTTAATATACAATCTAATTTTGCATTTGAGATGCTCTAACAAGGTGACAAATTAAAAGTAAATAAAAGAATATTTTTTGTTGTAATAAACCTAATTAGACACTGCCAATTAAATTTGAAATTACTATATTGTTCTTTTAATTTTTAAGGTAATTAAATATATATATATATATATATATATATAGCAACTTGAGACAACACAACATGCATGTACAATTGTACATGAATGAAATTTCCTTTAATTTAAATTATGTACTAGTGTTGCCTATGCTGGTATTATTATTATTATTATTATTATTATTATTGCATTTTAAGTACTTTTAAACTATTCGATTTACAATTTTGACCACCGTCCAATATTGTTTGGAGATAAAGAACACTCATTTTTCAAACATTAATTATTTTTTTGTTTTTTTATGTATATTATTCATGATTTTTCTTTTTTTTTTTTCCTTCTCTCTGATGGTTCAAATTTTGAAGATATTTGTCTTGGGTTGCAACTGTTTGGTTTTTATCAACTTTTCGCTTTTTTTATTTATTTAATTTGCCATCAACTTTTTAAGTTACTATTTATATATGTAAAATTATTAACGGTCATATCCTTTGGTGAAAAGGGATGAAATAATATTATATTGTTCGAGATTAAAAATAAGATAATGTTCTTGTTTAGAAGGGCTAATTAACTTCGGCGGTGTAATTATATCAAGAAGCAAAAAAATAAAAAATAAAAAAAATTGGGAGGGTGGCGATGAAGCCGGGACAATGACGGATTTGAGTTGATATAACAAGTGATGTTGATGATGATAATGGTGATTGAAGAAATAATTTCAAGTTTGCATGTAAGTAGTACGGATTCCGTAAAATGTCATTCATGCCTTATCCCGTGTAAATTTATTAAATGTTAACGAGAAATATACAACGATCTTAACTAACAATAACATAATAACCGGATTATGTACAATTATATATATTTAATTCAAGTATTCATAAAAAAAAGTTTAGAATTCCTACTTAGAATCAACCATTACACTTCAATTTAATTTAATTTATTTATTAAAGTACACTTCAATTTAGATTTAAAACTTTGAACTTAATTTATCATTATTTAATTGGACTATATTCAAACTTATAAGTACATATATTTGATATGAAGATAGTTGTGTGTGTAGTGTACAGGTGAAACATTAAAATATTAATCCATACTAATTAACAAATTAAAAACATTAATTATCACTGACTTTGAAATGAGTACATATAATAACAAGGTGACAAATTGATTATAATTGCTAAGTAAATCAAAGAATTGAAACATTAATTATTATTATTTATTTTTTTGTAATAAACTTAATTAGACACTTCCAATTAATTTTTAAATTAAATTTGCAATTAATATATTGTTCTTTTTAAGGTAATTAAACTAAAATATCTACATGTATGAAATTTCCTTTAAAAGTATGTATATTGGGTTGGCGCCTATGCCCAAATGGTTTTTTTTTTTTTTTTTTTTTTTTTTTTTTTTTTTTTTTTTTTTTTTTTTTTCAACTTTCCAGCTATTCAACTTTACAATTTTGGATTATTAACGATGGTACATTGTATAATATAATAATATCATATGATAATAAGAACATATTAAAAAATAAAAATGACAAACATAATGACGAAATTAAGCCGAACAAGATTGTTTTAATTGGTCAACGCTCATTATGACGAGCGTTTATTCAGTTTGACAATATACAAAGTTGAAGTTGTCGTTGTCGCACCACATATGTTATTTAAAAAAATTATTGGATTGAGAAAGTATTCCTTTGCAAATACCACATGATCGATCAGTCCATTTAAATATGTAAATCACTGATTTTATTTCTGAACTATCAAAACATTTTTACAAGATTATCCATATATATATATATATACATATAATAATTATCAAGTGCAAAATTTCATATATTTTTTCGTGTGGAATCTCAACTACATACGTTAATGAATGACATGACATTGAGTGAGCTTAATTTGTAACATTATATAAACGAATCACACACAAAAAATACAACGTTCAAGATTCTCGTACATCTGATGGTTCCTATATATATATATATATATATATATATATATATATACATATTTGCTTCTCAGCTCTCACAAGAGAATTTATAACTATATAAGCTACAAGACTATGTGGTCGATCAGCTACCATCTAACCAGTGAAGAATCTTTTCCAAGACTGCCATGGAAGAAATCCACCTACAAATTAATTAACAAATTGTGGATAAGCAATTAAAAGAAAATAATAAACAAAGTTAATTAGTTTACAAAATTGTTGAAAATCAAAATATATACATATATAATACAATTAATTGCAGACATATACATATACAGAACCAATCTGCAGGTAAGAGATCCTGTGCATCTTTTCTTGCAGAATCTCTGATTGGAACAAAAGGGTAAAATACAATATATATATATATTTTTTTCATTTTACATCGGTACCAATTGGGATCCTGTACTAAAAAATGTACGAAGATCCCGTCGTAAAAAATGTACGAATTTCTCATATCCGATAATATTCATATACATATATCAAGATGATTTCATAAAAATTAAAAGCATGTGTGAAATAAAATCATACCACACTCAGGGCACTTGTAATAGTCTTTCTCTTCTAAAATAAGTCCCGACCCTCCACACACCTCACATCTTCTTTGTGCAATCTGCCACACAACTCAGAAGTTGATAACTTTGAAAGTACTTTAGGATAAAAGCACTTTTTATAATGGAAAATTAAACACTACGGGTACTTTTTCCCTCTAATTTAACAAAATTTAAACCTATGAAATTAAGATTGTTTCTCTAATTAGGATGTATGATCCTGAAAATAAAATTCAGAACCTTTTTGTTTTGTAACGGTACTGATTTTTTTTATCAGGACCGGTCTGATTAAAGAATTATTAACTGTATTATTAAGTACATACAATTCTTTTGCTGAACTCGATTCCGGCAACCACAAAAGGTGTGACTCCAGCTGCACCATAAAATTGGGAAAAAAAAAACAATATTTATATAATTAATGAATCAAATTCTATTTTTATTTTTTTATAAAAAAAGAAAAAGAAGAATTTATGTACCTATAGTACCGACGATGATCTGCCATGTGACCTCAGCCTGAGCAGGTTCCGTTAAGCTAGAAACATCGTTAATGCCTGAAATTGCGGTCAATGATCTTCGATTGCCGATCGAATTATCGCATAATCTTCTTCTGCAGCAACCGAATTCGACCCTCGATTTCGAATAGTTTATGAATTTTTTTGAGATTGGAGTAGTACTGATGGAGGACAGAGGTGGAGGAGAGATTGAAGTTGCTTCCATTGTCGAAGACAATTGAAGAAACTGATGAGAGTCACATTACATACAAGAGTTCTTGAGAGAAGAAAATGACCCGTTTAAATTGGGCCACGTTGGCTCTATTTGGGTCGGGTTCGCGCCAACCACATATAAATTTTGTGGTTTATATAGTTTGTGTGTGTGGGTCAGTGGGTGGGACCGGTGGGTGGTCTTCCAAATGTTTGTCTAAAACGTCACGTCGTTTTGACCCACACGTTAAACGTCGCCGTTTTCGTAGAGATTGGATGTAGGGATTTCAATTTTTTTTATATTTTTTTTGTACAAGGATATCAATTCTATTTTTATTTTATTTTTTGATAAAAGAATTACAATTCTATTTTTCACCTTAAAATGGAAAAAAAAATGATATCGTTTATTATTATTATTATTATTATTGAAGTAATTCATAATTATTTTTATGTTAATTAGTGGATTAAAAAAGTTTTTTTTTTTTTTTTTTTTTGTTTACTTGGAAAATCTCATATTTAAGGATTTTCTGAAATAAAAACCTTAATAAACTTATTCGATCATAATTCTTATATGTCATTTTAATAAACTAATAATTATATAAAGAGTAATGCTAGACATCCCAATTTTTTTTCCCAAATTCTGTCCCAAATGATGTGGCACGTGAGGTATTAGCATCTTCTAAATCATATGATGTTGACACCTCACGTACCACATCATTTGAGATAAAATTTAGGACTTAGAGCTTGTTTGGTTGTGCTTTTGAAAAACCTCTATTAGTAAAATAATATCTACTTACAATAGATCTATTACAAATAGAGATTTTGAAAATATATATATATATATATATATATATATATATATAGTTGTTTGGTTGGTAGACTTTTTTCTAAAAAAAAATGTCTATTTTTAGAAGCACCTCCTCATGAGCTTTTGCCTAGTAGAGGTTTAAACTTTACTAACCTCTACTCAATTTAAAATAGACAATCTCAAAAGCCTAACCAAACAACTCTAAAAAACTCAAATAGACAATTATAGATCTTTTGATGCAGTAGAAAGCTCAACCAAACGAGCACTTACTCTTATATAAAAGCTCTTTCAAAATGGAAAATATGTGGTTGCCACTCCAATCATAATTTTTCCGTATAAACTTAACTTTTTATCATTTGATTGTCACTCCAACCTTAATTTTTCTTTATCAAATGATAAAGTTGATAGCGCAATTTCATATACAAGTACATCAAATGTTTGAGGATGTTTGTGTAATTTTCCCTATTATTTATCATATTTCCGTTTGAATGGATAGTTTCACACTTTTTCATTCGAAGGGTAGCAAATATCTCAATTAAAGCTCCTATAGAATTAGTTATATCGTCCTTTGTGGAAATCGATATACGATATTTAGATTGTGTTCATTACTGTAACCAGGGTGAAGCGAAAGATTTTGGCTTTGAGAGGGCTAAGACAAAAACAAATATTCAAGTTGACGGAATGACGAATATACTAATATTTTTAAAAAATCAAATGTAATAATGTATAGTCTCGTATGTAAATTGTAATAGTATAACAAATAAATAAATAAATAAAATAGGCATAGCTTTATGTATCAAAATGGATCCTGGCGCTCTTTTAAATTTATAAAATCTTCTATAATTGAATATATACTAAGCTGCTATGTGATTTTCCTTTCAATATACATGATCAAAGAGTTTGTAAGAAATTCATCTTTCATGCATCTTGTTACGAAATCTAATATTGACAATACACATAGCTGGAAACGACATCTAGTTGCAGTTGAAAACGTTTAAATAACAAACTATATAATAAATGTAGCAAAATCATATTAATAACCTAAAATATTTATTATTTTGTAATCTAGTACTTGAAATTATTCGGATAGAGAATAAGAAGAATTTAGTTACAATAGCAGGAATAAAATTGCTTAATGAAAAACATAACATTTTTATTAATTTACAATTCCCAACCTAAAATCTTGAAGAGTCATAAATATATTGTGAAATGTCAAATTGAATAATTACTAATAAAAAAACTATTTAGAGTAAAGAATTGTATCAACATAAGATAAGTAATTTAATGAAATGTTTTTCTTTCCTTTTTTTTTTTTTTGCATTGGAAATTGAAATTAAGGAAGGAAAATAGATTGATTTTATCTCCTAATTTCATGGACAATAAAATAGGGAAGATATTTATTAGTTAATTTATACTAATAATATCATAATTTATTGTCTATATACTATAATATCAAAATTTATGTATAATAAATACATGTAACAATTTCATTGGTTGGGGGGCTATAGCCGCATTTAGGCCCGACCTGATTCGGACCAAATAGTTCTTAAGCCATCATCCGACCCGTTCCGACAATAAATAGATCGAAAATTCTCAACTGACACCTCTAGATGGGCCTGAATTTTAGTTATAACCCATAAATAATTAGTTTTCAAAGCCCAACCCGGCCCCGTCCAACAACGAAAAAATTAATTGATTTTAAGTCTTTAAATTAATAAATTTCAATCGCGAATTTTTATTTTTATTTTAGTCTCATCAGACTCGTCACTCTTGAAGCTGTTTGCAAACCTCCTCTCTTTTAGATTCTGGAGACGGAGACAAATTACCGGTCAATGTAAGTTTCTCGACGCCGCCTTGGATCACCGTCGCGGCGGCGGCGGAGGAGATGGAGATCCGTCGATCTACTCCTCCGCTACATGCCACCAACTGAAATCCACAATTCTAGTTTTTTTTTTTTTTTTAATATATAAAATTCAAGGCTTTTTTGACATTTCATTGACACACTGTGTCTCTCTTTTCACTCTGCTAGGGTTCCAACGTCGCTGGTTCTTCTCTAGAAATCGATCGCCGACTCTTTGCGGTTCTCTGAGTCGACTCATCATCAACTCGCTGTGAGTATCTCTTTATTAAATTTTTAGATCACAGTCAGGATTTGTTGATCTTGTTATTTATTTATATTTATTTTATATTCAGTTTTTAGTACTTAGTAGATTAGTTGTTTTCTGCTTGGTTACCGAGAAAGAGTTGGGAGATTAGTTGTTTCAGGATCACAGTAGTTCTGACTTAAGTTTCTGATAAAATTAGCTATACACCGTGTGGTTGCTGAGGATTTCTAATTGGAAGGTGTGCTTTTCCGAGGTAGACGTAAACAAGTGAATTAATAGAAAGTTGAAAGCTGAAAGCCAGTAGCCAATGTCAAAATACTCCATCTCGAAACACAGGGATCAGCATTGATTTGAAACTGTAGCTAAATATACTCTTCCGTATGTTGCTTGCGATACTTGTTATATGAATACCATAGGCACTGACCTCTCAATGACACGAATTTGCGAAAAACTATCAATAACCTCCTGTCAATGGCTTCTCACTATTGGAAATTCAGTCCAACTGCAAGTGCAAGCAAACAAATGAAATGTAACAACTTGCTAAATATTAGGTCTGATAAACACTAAAATAACATCATATACACAATCATAAATCACTGAAATCTAGACAAACCTTAAAAGACGAAGATCAAACGTAAAATCACTCACTCTCACACACACTGCTAAGTAACCATTACGTTGAGGATTTCTGATTTCTATAGTTACCTGATTGGAGATAAGTAATGTGATCTATCCTATACAATTCTATACGAAAAACATCCAAACCCAAATTAGAAAAGTTCTCTTCTAGATCTAGTAGCCTTGAAATATAAAGACAGAATGATGGTGATTAAATTTAGGCTCTGTGTTACCCAAATTAGAAAAGTTCTCTTCTAGTACCCTCAAAATATAAAGACAGAATGATGGTGATTAAATTTAGACTCTGTGTCATATGTATTCCAAGTGTATATATGGGAACCTTTTTCAACTTTAAATCCAACGAAGCCACAAACAAAGCTAAAGACAAAAGAAAATTGAGCTGAGAGAGAGAGAGAGAGAGAGAGAATGTTGAAGTGAGAAACAATGATGAAGCAAGATTCAAATTGTAATGGATCTGCTCATCTGGGTATTTTTCCTTCTTTTTTATTCGGAATCATTCTGGCTAAGTTTCAATTAGGATTTTTGGAAATATTAATAAATAATTGATTATTTAAAATAAATAAAAAACCGACCGTGTGTAAAAAACACATTGGATAATAGTTTTCAGAAATTAGAATACAAATCAAATTCTCGAGCTTTCCATTTTAGTATTCAAAAACGTGTTGCATATAGTGTAAGAAACTATTTTTTAATTTCAAACAACTAAAATTCTGACATTTAGCATTCAACTGGCATTATTGATATACTCTACCCTCATCCCTTTATTTTTCGTTCTTTTCTCCATTTTTGGTGGAATATATTTGGGTTTCCATTGTTGGATGCCCATTTATTGTGGGTGTCATTCAAATCTAATAAGCTATTGTGAAATGAGTCCTATCAAAAGAATATGTACTTATCTTGTTAGCCAAATGTTGTATTGCTTGTTTTTGCAGGTTTAGCTCATGGAAGCTTGATTGTAGCAGTTAAACCAAGTACTTTTAATCAAATCCATGGGGACAGAAAATCCTGGTCGTCCAAGCTTCCCTGCAAGACCTTCCGCTACACCATTTGCTGCTGCTCCTCCAGCTGTAACACCATTTTTGTCATCTGGTCCAGTGGCTGGACCAGGGGTCTCTAGTTTTAGACCTCCACCAGCTGCTCCCCCAAATACATTACCTTCTGTGTCATCTGCACCGCCAGCTGGATCAGATGGCTCTGGTTTTAGACCTACACCACCGGCCAGGTTTAATGATCCATCAGTGTCTTCTCCACGAACAACGCATGTCCCACCCACTGGTGGGCCTTTCCAGCGTCTTCCAACACCACCATTCCCCTCAATGGCCCAAGCTCCCCCAGCACGTGCTCCACCTGTAGGCCCACAACCAGGTCCATATTTTCCAGGTCAAGTTTCCCACTCTCCAGCTTCCTTCCGTCCACAGCCACCTGCAGTGCCAATGGGATCTCCACCTCAAAGAGCATCTTATGCACCACCTGGTGTTAATTTTCCTCAACCCTCATCTGATTCATCTTTCTCAGCTCCCAGACCATATTCTCAGCCTTCATTTACTCCTGTGGATTCAACTTATCCTTCTGCAAGAGCCACTTTGCAGCCACCTATGCCTGGATATGCAACCATGCCGCCTAATGCAGTTTCCCAAATGCCAACTACAGCATCTCTGTTTCCGTCTCATCAGGGAAGTTACGTGCCTGGCCCGCCAGGCCCGCCACCAGCAGCATCTCCATTTCCTGCTCACCAGGGAGGTTTTGTTTCATCTTCGCCATTAGCAGCCACACCAGGCCTGCATGCACAATATTCTGCACCTCCTGTTGGTGTCATGCAAAACTTAGCTGAAGATTTCAGCTACCTCTCTATGGGGTCTATTCCGGGATCAATTGAACCTGGTCTTGACTTGAAAGCACTGCCAAGGCCATTGGACGGTGATGTGGAACCAAATTCATTGGCTGAAATTTTCCCCTTGAATTGCCATTCTAGATATCTAAGGCTTAGTACTTCAGCTATACCAAATTCCTCATCTTTGGTTTCAAGGTGGCATTTGCCACTTGGAGCAGTGGTTTGCCCTCTTGCTGAAACTCCTGAGGGGGTTAGTCCGTAACCAAACTAGTTTAAGTTTAGAAGTGCTATAATTAACATTTACTATATAATTTGTATAATATTTTTAATCAATTGAAGCTCTTTTTGTATTCAGGAGGAAGTGCCGATAGTTAATTTTGCTTCAACCGGCATTATTCGTTGCAGAAGATGTCGTACATATGTGAATCCATATGTGACATTTACTGATGCTGGACGAAAGTGGCGTTGCAACATCTGTTCTTTACTCAATGATGGTAAATTTCTTAAGATTCTTACAATCAGAGATCTCATATGAAACAAAGAAAATTTCCTTGCAACATCTTTTTACCTTTAGTTTGATTATTAGTTGGTTTAATAAGAACTATTTCATGTGAATAGTTGTCACATACTCGATACTTGCTAGTTAAGTATCAATTTTGGTGGGATTTAATGGTTTTATCTTGTAAGTTTGAATGCTATGAGCCTATGACCATCTGGGTTTGCTAAAGTATGATTATTAGATTAAATTGTTGTTACTGAATCAAATTTGTTTGTTCAAGATCTATTTGTATCATAACCTTATTTCCCACTTTTAAACATGCAATTCAACTTTTTATGATAAATTTATTTGGGATTTGTTTTCCGACTATAGATGATTGTGCATAGTGCTCTAAATTGGTTTGGTCTGGTGTCAGTTTAAGAGAAACTGCAATTACGTGTCAATGGGTCTTTTTTTTTTCTTTTTTCTTTTTTGTATCCAAAAGTTTACCCTTTCTGGTAGAACATGATTGGTTATGGTAGGTGTGTTTATTAATTATTTTTAGTTGCATGCTTACTTTTTATTGTTGAATAAAGTTGATTTGCAGCAGTTATCTTTCTTGTTATTACTTTTTCAGTTACAAGTTTACCCAATTTCGTAGGAAATGATTGTGGTAAATATATATATATATATATATATATATATGTATATATATATTTTTAATGGCAAGGAGTAGATGCTTAGTGACTTCAATTTTGTGTTCAGTTCCAGGCGATTATTTTGCTCAGTTAGATGCTACTGGCAGACGAATTGATATTGATCAAAGACCTGAGCTAACACAAGGTAGTGTGGAGTTTGTTGCTCCAACCGAATATATGGTGCGGCCTCCAATGCCACCTCTATACTTCTTTCTCATTGACGTGTCGATATCTGCTATTAGGAGCGGTATGATTGAGGTAAGCACTTTTCTTAGGTAAGCACTTTGCTTTGAATAAAAAGAAAGTGCTCTGTGAAACATAGAGGGCAAATGTAATGCATAAGATACTTTGCCTATATATGAGATTGTCTCATTTATGTGAATGTGATGTTATCATTCTACGTGCATATGGCATCAGCACATCTATCATTTCTTAACTAGTTATATTCTTTTTATAAGACAGCTCTTACAACCAACCTAATAGTTTTAGGTTTTCGAGTATTCATATGCTTTATGATTGTCACTTTGCAAGTGGTAAAAATTATAGGATTGGTCACAGTTGGGTTGCTTTGGGCATGTCTGGCATTTATAAAGTAAGGTTAGTACAACCTTCGTCTTGCCTAATGTGGTAAAAGGAAGGGTGGGTGGGGTGGCCTTTGGTTTTATTCTTGCATAATAGGTAAAAGTATGGTCTGCAACTACCTCATTGAGGGAGTGGTGTCATTGAAGTTCTTCCCTTGTTTTGGTAATATATCATCATTGTTCAAACATGTATGTCTTGAATTTGGACATTCTTATGCAGGTTGTGGCCCAAACGATCAAGTCATGTTTGGATGAGCTGCCTGGCTTTCCCAGAACACAGATTGGATTTATTACTTTTGACAGCACTATTCATTTTTACAATATGAAGGTAAGTAACTTATCATCTGGAAACATACTTAAATATTTTTCCTTTCACTATCAGTAAATGCAAATAACTTTTGGGTTTGCATATGCAGTCATCTTTGACACAACCTCAGATGGTGGTAGTTTCGGATCTAGATGATATATTTGTCCCCTTGCCGGATGATCTCCTTGTCAACTTGTCTGAATCCAGAAGTGTGGTAGAAACATTTTTAGATTGCTTACCCACCATGTTTCAGGACAATGTGAATGTAGAATCCGCTTTTGGTCCAGCTCTTAAAGCCGCGTTCATGGTTATGGTGTGTATCTTTGTCCCCATCTTATCTCCTTGAACATGTGAAATTGATGAGATGTTATTGCGTTTCTTTTATTTTTTGTTAGAAGGTTTTCACTCTATTGTTTTCCTTTTGAGAATTCATGGTTTAGTGACTTTGCTCATCCATTCTCTTTTCATTATTTCTCGCTCTCTTGCCTCTCTCCAGAGTCGGCTCGGAGGAAAATTGCTAATTTTTCAGAACACACTACCTTCTCTTGGTATTGGCCGTTTAAAGTTAAGGGGAGATGATCTTCGTGTGTATGGGACTGATAAAGAACATGCATTAAGAATACCTGAAGATCCCTTCTACAAGCAAATGGCAGCTGATTTGACTAAGTTCCAAATAGGTGTGAATGTGTATGCATTCAGTGAAAAGTACACAGATATAGCCTCCATAGGTATGTGGTTGTTGTTTTGGCTTACTTTGTTTCAAGTTAAGGGGACTAAATCAGAGCTACAATTGTGGTTTAGTTTTACCAGTCGTTCTACTGATAATGCATTTTTCCACCTTATTCTTTTCTGTTCTATGATGTATGCTGCTAATTTTATGGTAGGTGTTACTAGTAGCCTTTAAAGTGACATGTTTATACTTTCAGGGTTTCATTACTCATTTCCTCATTTTCATCAACCTTTAGAGGTATTTGGGTTTCAGTTTCTTTCTAGGAATTTGTATCTAGTGCCCATTCTTGCAACAAATACTGGACTTTATATTTTGAGGCCAATAGTAATATGTTGTAATTGTTAACATGATCATATAATATTAAGTTCTTAACATCATTGCAGTCAATATGTTTACTCTGGCTTTGTGACAATTATGATATCAAGAATATCTTTTGTTTTCCCTTAAAATTGGCCTTAAACCGGTGTTTATGATGTGAGTTTGGTGTAAATGTTTGATGATACATATTTACTGTATTTGCTAGTTAAAAACCATTGCACGTTACTTTTCCTAAGTTATGTTTTCATTTTTCTTTCTCTTTCTTCTATTTTTATTTTTAATTTCAGAAAGGAGTTAACTATGCTTTTTGACACAATTACTACTAAGTTCTTACTTTTTTTCAGCTGCAGAAAGCTACTCAAACTACAAGTGACATAAGAACTGTGAATATTTGATATGATTAAATTATATTTTCTTGTATAGGTACTTTAGCAAAATATACTGGAGGTCAGGTGTATTACTATCCAAGCTTCCAAGCAACCAATCAAGGAGAGAAATTGAGGCATGAGTTATTACGAGATCTTACTAGGGAAACTGCTTGGGAAGCGGTCATGCGTATAAGATGTGGAAAAGGTGCCCATCCATGCTCTATGACTCTCTATTGCTGAAGCATAAGCGCATAGGATGATTTATGATTCTTGTTTGAGTATAGCTGATTGTTTTTGTTTTTGTTTTTGGTGTTTCCAGGGATTCGTTTTACGTCTTATCATGGAAACTTTATGCTACGCTCGACTGATCTGTTAGCACTTCCTGCTGTGGATTGTGATAAAGCATACGCAATGCAGTTATCTCTTGAGGAAACATTACTGACAACTCAGACAGTTTATTTCCAAGTTGCTTTGCTGTATCCTTTGAATTGGGTTCATTTTTATTTTGATTATGTGCTAGGCAATGGATCATGTGTTAAACCTCAGTTTTCTTTCTTTTCTTCTTTTTTTTTTTTCCTCTTTGAATTTTGAATTTTAATATTTCTTAAATGTTCCCCAAGACATTTAGTCCTTGTCCTGGCATTCCTCCCTCCCTTTACTGCTTTAACTTCGTGTTTACAAATAAATGAAAAAATAAAATAAAATACTTTTGCCTTTTGTTCTACATAGTTATCCTGTTTGTCAATTTCAGCAAGGTAATATTTTTTATTTATTTGAAGAGTGCGAATGTTTGGCATTTCTTTAACCAAAAAAAAAAAGATACACTGCATCTTGTGGAGAGAGACGTATCAGGGTACATACTTTAGCCGCGCCAGTTGTTGCAGATCTGAGTGAGATGTACCGCCAAGCTGACACTGGTGCCATTGTTTCTTTGTTCAGTAGGTTAGGTAGGGCTGATTCGTTATACACTGCTGCTGTCAGATAATGCAATTCTGTTTTGAGATGGGTCTTAGTTATTTATTTCTGTCAACTAACTGAAATAATTTGCAGCAATTGAGAAAACACTATCGCATAAGCTGGAAGATGCACGAAACTCTGTGCAATTGAGGATTGTCAAAGCTCTGAAAGAATACCGAAATCTCTATGCCGTTCAGCATCGCTTGGGAGGCAGGATGATATATCCAGAATCACTGAAGTACTTGCCTTTGTATGGATTGGCACTCTGTAAATCAACAACTATTCGTGGAGGTTATGCTGATGCCTATCTTGATGAACGCTGTGCAGCAGGTTACACTATGATGGCGTTACCTGTTAAAAAGTTATTGAAGCTTTTGTACCCCAGCTTGATTAGAGTTGATGAATATCTGTTAAAGGTAAAGATCTTTGTGCATCTGAACTTCATGCAGTAACTGACTATTTTGCAAAATAATAACAGTGGTTCTTCATTTGATATATACAGCCATCTGGTCAAGCCGATGAGTTGAAAAATATTATGAAGAGGTTACCGCTGGCTGCAGAGAGTTTAGACTATAGAGGCCTCTATATATGTGATGACGGTTTTCGTTTTATTATATGGTTTGGTAGAATGCTCTCACCTGATATAGCTATGAATCTGCTTGGTCCAGACTTTGCTGCAGAATTATCGAAGGTATGCTGTGTAATTTTTGTAATCTATACTGAATAGTGTGAATACTTTTTGAGAATTTCATGTTAAAGCTTTTCTTGATGATCATTAAAGAGAAGTTATTTCCTTTTGAAAAGAGTACAAACATGGACTTTGATCTTTAACGTCAACTGGTTTATTATGAACGATCTCATGTATTGTCCCATTTTTTTTTATTTTTTTTTGTGGTTCTTGAAAATCAGGTTACCCTTAGTGAGCAGGATAATGAGATGTCAAGAAAGCTAGTGAAGGTAGTGAAGAAACTTAGAGAGAATGATCCTTCCTATTATCAGATTTGCTATCTTGTGAGACAAGGTGAACAGCCCAGAGAAGGCTACCTTCTGCTTTCAAACCTTGTCGAGGACCAGATTGGGGGTACAAATGGTTATGTCGATTGGCTTACGCAGATACACCGCCAAGTACAGCAAAATGCCTAATATACTGGTAATAATATTTACCTTATTCACTAACCTATATTGTTTAACATTTTGGTTACTACATACTCGTCCCCATTCTAAACGGTTACTGATGCCTGATTTAGTTTTGATAAAGTTAAACACTGAAGTTACCCTAAAGATGCATGTTTTTATACTTCCCGACAAATTTGTTGTTGAGTGATGTTCGATTGAACTGCAGTCTGTCTTATAAAAAAACATTGAATGAAGGGATTTAGCTTTCTTCTCTTAGGTCATTTAGATGAAAAATGAGTTTTTGTGAAGGCTTCACTTCTTGCCAATGACGACTTGATAAACCTAATATCCTTACAATATCGGCCTCTTGGGTCATGCAGGACCGCATTTAGTCAAACATGCTAGTAATGCCTATTTGAAAAGCTGTAAATATATTTCTGTTTATTACTTTATTTTTTTTTTTTCTTTATTATCTCTTGATCTATTTGAGAAACGATGTTTTCGATCATATGATGTTTGAAGATAATTCTACAATCAAGTAGCTCTTAGATAACCTCCATGGGACGGTCCTAGTGCTCCCCACCCAATTATGGCACGCCATGTAGCCTGGCCAGCCAATCACATATCGTGTGGTTAGAATTGTCTCACCCAAATTTTATTTTATTTTAATTAATTAATTAATTAATTAATTTTATTTTTTTGTTGCTGTTTGCATTGTCTTGCTGTTAACTTTCGATAATTGTAGCAGCATTCTTACATTTTGACATCTTCTTGTTCACATCACTGCTGCAGAAAGGTTATATAATTGGATCATTCCATGCTTCATGGTCGATAAAAAGGAAATCGGATATAATTTGTTCAACATCGTAAATAATCTTCGATTTCAACCACGAGTTCCCCGCAAAATCACAAAACGTGGATGTGCTTGATCGACAACAAATTCTTGGTTTACTAGAAGAGGATTCAATAATTAGGGGAGATGATGTACTTTTAGTGAATACATTATTTTGCAGCAGTTTTTTTTTTGTTTTTTTTGTTTTTTTTGTTTTTTTTTTTTCACATAAAACATTGAATTTTTATATGATAGCTTAAATTATTGTCAGCAATTTTTTAAAGAATCGTTTAGGGCTTCTATCTGTTTGTGTTGAAAGAGGAAGTGTGATCAAATTGCTTGACATTGTTCATTATACTGTTTTTTTTTTTTTTTTTTTTTTGATAATCAAATAAGCAATCTTGTTCTTTTTCTTTTTTCCCCCTTTTCAGCCTGGAATCTGAATAATTCCAATAATTAAGTTGTTTTTAATTATTTTGTAATGTGAGATTTATTTATTTACTTTATTATAATTATATAACTCAATTGTGATTAGAATTTTAGATGCATCGCTCATAAAAATCCGACACCCCGGTCAGGTTTTAGTGTTTTACCAGGATCTTCTGATATCAAGTATTATATGTGCGGTAAAATCAGCAATTATATAAGAGTAGTTAATATTTACTAACATTAAAATGTCTATAACCCTAATGTTATTACACTTGGTTGTCCGTGTTTATTCCACTTTAGGCATTTTAATTTTTTTTTTATTTTAAATATTACAACTATTACAATAAGATTTTCGTGACTTGTCGAGATCTAACAATACATATTTAGTCCAGATATCTATTCTCATAACGAGAGATAATTACTTTTGAAAAAAAACTCTCTACACATGCTTGTAAAATATGTATGGTGGGATTTAAATCCCTTATCACATATGTGGAAGGGGGTGCACTACTAGCTCTGTTAAAAGAAAAAAAAAATACAATTAATTACAATTCTTTTTAAAAAAAAATTATAAAAAATTATTTTCTTATGTTTTTTTTTTTTAATCATATCATTTGAAAGAGCTTTAAAAATAAATAACTCTTTCTTTAACTTTATGTTTGGTTTTATGGAATATAAGAGAGGAAAAATAAAATAAAAAACATTATTATATAAATTCAGGAATTTATTTATTTAAAGGTGAGAATTCGAATTAACAACTTCGTTGTGTAGGTTTGAAGTAGATACGAGGGGTTTATCATCGAATTAATCTCGTCTTGTTTTATCCGATTTGTTTTCTCAATAAAATTGTACCGAAAAAGCGATCTTCTTAGAGAAAGTATTCTTGACATAATACAGTATGTATATACTACTAGTCCATACATGGTAGTTGTAGCGTTTAGCCGAATGTTAATCGACATCGTTACAACGGGATGGAGATTTGGCTTTCTCAAACGGTGCGTTTTGAGGAGGGTTTGCCATTGCAGGTTTGGATTACCGGTAAGTAACAGTAAACGACCATTTTTGACCAGATAAGAAAAAAAAAAGAAAAAAAATGGAAAACGACATAAATTCACCACTCAGCAAGAAATCGGACATTGATATTTATATATAATTCTGGGTTAGGGTTTTTGGGTATATTCTGTTTTTTTATTTTTTCTGATACTCTTTCACTCTCTCTAGAAAAGCATGTCAGTTTTGTCACTCTATCCAGTCTTCACAAACCCATCAACAACAACAACAACATTTCTCCACTCTCGACTTCATACAAGGAGCAATACGCATCGTTTCGTGGTTTCATCCACTCATTCAAATCCTAAGATTCTCAAGTCCAACAAAAAGTCTCGCTTTGGACAACCCTTGTCTCTGTATGACGATGAAGAGGACGCTGAAGTTGAAACTGAAGATGAAACTGAAGATGATGATGATGATGATGACGACGTGGAAAAGGATGATTGGTTGACTGCTGATGATGATGATGAGGTGGGTTTCTCTTCATTTTGGTTTTGGTTGTCATTTCTGTAAGTGAAAAAAAAAAAAAAGTTACTTAAATTGCTCTGTTTTAGAAGCAAAGTTTTTATTTTTATTATTGTATATGAATTGTTTAGCTCATTTTTGGTGAATTGATGCTGAGTTATGGAGTAAGGAAGTGCTTTTATCATTTTATGTGGCCTAGAAAAGCTGGAAAACTGCTTTCAATAGCTATTTTAACAGGGTCTGTACTTGTTTTGCTTTCTTTTTCTTTTTTGTTCTTATTTATTATCTTCGGTTTATCGGGTTGGTTGGTTTGTTTGTGATTATTGAGTATGCTCTCTGTTTTAAAGCTTGATAATGTTGGCAATTGTGTTATATAATTAAGTATTGAAAATTCATGTTTCATGTCGTTTCTGGTCAAGTGATTGCTTTAATTGTGTAAATTTGGTGACTTGATGCTCGGTTGAGAGTGTAATGAGTTTTTGGATTTTAGAAAAATTTACCCTTTTCAGTTCATACAATCACTTGCATTTGAATGTCTCCATTTTAGCCAGTTGCCTCCTTTGAAACGATGGATTTGGATGTTACACTGCTCCCGATATCTATGATTGACCCTATGCCCTTTTATCTTCCTACATTTTTCCCATTTTTTGTTGCTTTTACATTTGTGGTTGTTGGCTTTGCATATGTTAGTTTACCTTTACTTACGATTTGGCTGTGAAATTTTATCCAGGACGACTTTGCAGAAACTCAGGAATATAATGTTAATGGAAAGAGACATAAGTCACGGAAGGGAAGCAATACGAGACAAGGTATGCCTTAAAAAATAAAAACACTTCCCAAAGCTATAAGAGAAGACTGGATAAACGATCATTGTGTTTCTGCAGGCAATCAGAAATCATCAGTAAAAGACCAGGGAATAGGATCACCGAAATCTAGACGAAGCCTTGGATTTGATGAAGACCAATTGGATGTCAGAAAGAGCAGGAATACTTTGGAGAAGAGCACTGTTGCAAATCCTTATCGTACTTCGTACAATAGTAAGGAAGTTGGTTCCGTGGATGTGGATGTCAAAGAAGAGGTATGTTAAGCTGTTAATTACTTACTGTTAACTGTGTCGATGACGAAAGGGGTTTTATATGTTTACTTTGTTTGCAGCCGATGACAAAGAACTGTATTAGATATAATCGGCTATCTGAAGAAATAGATTTGGATGTTAAGTGGCTCCCACTTCTCAATTATCTAAGCACATTCGGACTTAAGGAATCTCACTTTATCCAAATGTATGAGAGGCACATGCCTTCCCTTCAAATAAATGTATGTTCCGCACAGGAAAGGTTGGAATACTTGTTGAGTGTCGGTGTCAAACAGAGAGATGTCAGAAGAATACTTATGAGGCAACCTCAAATTTTGGAATACACAGTTGAGAACAATTTGAAGTCTCATGTTGCTTTCTTGATGAGTTTGGGTATCCCAAATTCCAGAATCGGGCAGATAATTGCGTGTGCTCCATCCTTGTTTTCATATAGTGTTGAGAATTCGTTGAAACCAACCGTGAGATACTTGGTTGAGGAGGTTGGCATTAATGAAAAGAATATAGGTAAAGTTGTGCAACTGAGCCCTCAAATCCTGGTTCAGCGGATTGACATATCCTGGAATACTCGCTATATTTTTCTTTCGAAAGAACTGGGAGCACCAAGAGATAATGTAGTGAAGATGGTAACAAAACATCCCCAGCTCCTTCATTACAGCATAGACGATGGTTTACTGCCTAGAATAAATTTCCTAAGGAGTATTGGAATGCGTAATTCTGAAATCTTGAAAGTCTTGACCAGCCTTACACAGGTCAGCTTACTTCCTTGTACGTAAATTGGACAACAGTATATTTTGTCTTCCCCGATATGACATTCCTATTCCTCTTTGTTGCTGATTTCTGTTTAGTTTCTGCATTTTTTTTTTTTTTCCTTTGCTATGTAGGATTTCATGTTAGAGATAGAATAGTTTCCTCAGTAATCTAGTTTGATCATGAAGGGTGTTATGATTTTGTTTCTTTTTAGTCCTTCGTTTCGAGAGCTTCCTATATGAATTGTAATCTCAATGTGTTTGCAGGTCTTGTCTCTCTCACTTGAGGATAATCTAAAACCAAAGTACATGTACTTGATTAACGAGCTTCGTAATGAAGTGCAGTCGTTGACCAAATATCCCATGTACTTAAGCTTGTCCTTGGACCAGAGAATTCGACCTCGGCATAGATTCTTGGTATCCCTTAAGAAAGCTCCGAAGGGTCCATTTCCTCTGAGTTCCCTGGTTCCAACTGATGAAAGCTTCTGTCAGCAGTGGGCTGGAACTAGTGTAGATAAATATTTGGAATTTCGGCAAAGGTTACTACTCAAGGATTTCGCAAATAAGTATGACAAGCGAGGATAACACATGTCCCATACACGTTTTGAGAAAGCAGAATGCTCTTTATATCAGTATAACTGACTAAGAAGTTGACTTTATAGTATTGTTACAGAAAATTTTGGGTATCATTCAGGTTCTCTGAGTACTATAATTTTGTGGTAAGCTTTCAAAGGTGTTCCTGTCAAATTTAAAACACTTCTCGTGTTCTAGCATATATAATATTTTTGTTTATTATGATATGGTTTTCAATATCATACTTTGTGCAGGAGCTGCACCAGTTTTGTGTATTGAACAATAAGCATTTATACTTTCAGCCGAAATCATGAAGATAAAAATCTTTTACTAATTGCCGGTTACTTACATTGGCGTCTACATCAAGGCATAGTCTATAACGATAAGGTTAGTTGAAAATGACCTCATAAATTTTGATGTTACAACATTTCGCTTTCATGCCTCGGAACCACTTAATGACCTCATTTCCAAATATTTACAATTTTAAAATGTTCCTTTAATGGCAATTATTTACGTATTTACATGGTGTGCTAAGAACTTGAGAGAATCGTATTCCACTGAAATCGAACTCAGATGTTTCATCTGTCTACTGCTGGTTACGAAATTCTTGATTTCTAATAATCACATAACCAACTGCAGGTTTGCTATCTAATTGCCAATTATCAAGAGACATTTTGAAGGAGCAAGTTCAGAATACTCATGGACACTTCCATACATCGTTATTCGGTTCTCTTAACACTTCTTGCAAACTATAATTAATTTTGTTTCTATGACTACTTTTGGTTTTCCATTTTTTTTCATCATTGCTTGCTTAAGTGTACATATATATACTCTTTCAAGTTGCTTCATGTCATCTTTTACATGTACTTTTTCCATGTAATATGTTTCTATTCTACGGAAATTATGCTTCGTTGCAAATTTATCTGCTAAAACATTCAACTGCCTTGTGATTGTGATTGGTTTTTTTTTTTCTCTTTTTTCTTTGGTCAGTGGTGGGTTCTTGTCAGAATCTGCCAACCAAAACAAAGTTAAGTTGGATTCCTCTCCTGAAATGTCTTCAATAATTTCAAATAGCATTAGTGATTAGTTTAAGATAACTAGAAATGAGCTGTTTATTTAAATAAACTAAAGTTGATTGGGTTGAAATTTTGGTTCTAAAAAGCATTGGTTGATATATGGTCATTTTCATGTTGTGTCTTTTGACTCTTAAGTCACTGGTGTCACTGGTGTCACTGGTGTCTTTTTACTTAGCTGTATATGTAAAATACTGATGTCACAAGATCTGTATAAAAAAATCGGGAAAATTCGACAGTTTTCTGTTGCTCTCTAATAAACCAGTCAGGTTTTGGCAAGAGGAATTCCATGACAGACACCTCCATCAAATGGTGGTGGTCAATTTCATAAACTATGCAGTCCAGAAGAATAAGAGATAATGAAAGAGACAAGCTCCAACAATGTCAATTATAAATGATGCATCATATTTTTTTATATAGCAAATCTGATCTTATATGGATGTCACTTTGTGGAAAACAACTTCATTGCTTGACATGTCTCTGTCCATGCCTTCACTCTTGTATCTGGAAAGCAACAAAGATCTTGGCTTTATTTTTTTTGTTTTAGCATTCTTCTCCAACTCTTTGATCATCAAAACATGAAGGCTTGGCTTGACTTGTTATCGTAAATTTCCGTAACCTCCCCTATACTATGAATTATTTATACAAGCTATTTCGATTCAAGTCCCTTTTGAATCTCACGTGAAATATAATCAAAATGTTCTTATTCTTGTACGTTTAAGCTTTTGGATATAGCGATAGTACAATACCAGAGCCAATTTTTGGAGATTTTTAACGGAAAACTGAATCGATTAACTCGACCTGTATTGGACTCACGTTCCCTACTCTCTACACCAAAGCTTTAACTCGAGTGTTTCATGTCATCATGTTGGATGAATCAAATCAACAACAAAATATGCATAAAACACAATGCCCCATTGTCCTAGAAGAAGATTCTGTCCAGCTTTTGAAGATCAAAACTCCAATTTCATTGTTTCCTGTCTCCTCAGCATCGTCATGTGGTGACTTCCAACTTTACAACACTACTACCGTAAATGGGAAATTACCATTCTGACTATAACAATATGCCGTAAAACTAACAGATTACGAAGGAAAAAACAAGGTTACGATGCAAGGATAAACATAACGATTAAAGATATATGAGGTGAAAAATTTACAAAAACTAGCAACAAATTTTTAATGAACTAGTTTAAGCTGCTGCTGCTGCTAAATCTTTGGTTAAAAGTTATTTCCATCTATATAATTCAGTGTTCACGGAGATTCGAAATTTATTTCGAACTCTACGAACGCTGCCTTTGTACCCCCTAGTAGTTCTTTTGTTCCACTAAAAGACTATATTAACTAAACATCCATAGACTTCTTTCTGTGCTTAAAAAAAAAACTGTAAAAACCTTCATGTAAAATCTATGTGTAATGTTCTTTTCTTTTGCTACTTCTTTCATCACGGGAGGGAGATGCTTCCGGTGGTGTTATCTTCACGAGCCTGTATGTACGAACAAGTTCAAGGGAGAAAAATAAAAACGGAGCTGATATATATGATGTGTATCAAACCGTAGATGTCGCCTCTGAGCCATTACTCTTTAAAATTCTATAGTTCTTTCTGTGTATCGCTGCTGCTGAACCTATATGACTGTAGAAATGCCGGTAGCTATTGGAGAAGCAAATGGACTATCCGGAAGATTTAGACCGTCACTGCTAGGATAAAGACCGAAACATCAGAAAAAATCCGGGTAAGAAAATGCAACGAAAAATCAAGAGCACCAATGCTTAAGTTGGAATATGAAATAAATTACAAGATAGTTGCCTAAAGAAACGGAAATTTGAGTACTAAAACTGAACTAGAGGCAGCATTCGAATGCAGAAGAAAAAATTATGTCAAACGAATGTAAGAAGGATCGTAAAGGGAAATATCGAGAAGAAAGTTTGACAGAAAGCAACATCAACCAAAATTTAGGATTTGAAGGCACCCGTAGATGTTAGTTTTTACCTCTCCTGGTCGGTATATCTGGTCTCTACATGTCTGACTTTGTCATCGTTGGTGGAACCACCATTGTTCAAAACATCAAGCAGATAATTGAAATGTTCTGCTGATGGAAACTTGAGATGATCTGCGTAGATGGAAGAAAAAATATATAAGACGGGAAAAAATGACCGAAGCAAATTTATGCAAATAATCACATAGAAAGAGTCGTAGACCTTCTGAGACTTTCAAGTCATTCATAGAGTATCCGAAACAAGGCTGGTTGGACAGAGGTTTCTGCATTAATTGAAGCTCCGCAAGACGCCTCTTCTCCATTTTAAAGGCATGTTCCTGTTCTTCCATGAACTGCTTCCTGAGCAATCTAGAGGTCTCGCATCCTCGTGAAACTGTCCGAAAAAAACATTCATGGTATAAGAACTCTATAAACATGATTCGCTAAAGAAACCAACAAGAAAATGAACGACTTGATCCCACATACAATCATACGTCACAAAATTCAGGTAAAATCAAGCATTCTAGAGGATGAAAAACCACATTGATTTTCCAAAAACGTTTGCAGTAATCAAAATCGATTCCTAAGATGAAATTCGATAGACTACTCACATGAGTGAAGCTCAGAGTCCATGTCACTATACTGTGGACAACAGTACATGGAAGGATCCATTCTCTCTTGGTACTTTCTGCGAAAAAAACACATGAATCGATGAGAAGAGATCACATGTAATTTTCCCGATACAGCATTTAGTGTATAATTTGTAAACATACAAGGCTTGAATCGATTCTACCTTTTCTGCATTTTTACAAAATGGTATATATTTACCTATCAACAAGCTTTGATTTCTCCCTGTAAGGTTTCACAAGAACACGAGCCCCACAAACGAAATGCGGATTTCCCTTAGCCAGAATCATTTTCACAGTATCTGAACTGGCAAAGGTTACAAACCCAAACATCCGTTTCTGTTGGCAGGGAATTCTTACATCTTCAACTGGTCCATACGAGCTACACGCATAAGACAACACAATAAGAACAATCATGGAGAGCGAAAACTCTCTCACTCTCTCTCTCTCTCTCTCTCTCTATATATATATATATATAAAGAATGTAAAGATTATCTTATTACCTAAAGTAGTTGGAGACATCATCTTCTGAAAATGTGCTTTCAGCTGGAAACGTAAGATATATCTGTCGCGATCCACTAACAATAGGACCAGGGTCACTTCTCTCATTCCGATTGTCCATGTATTTCGATGCATCTTCTGCCAAAATCACTGCATGTTGTCCATGAGGTCTGCTAAGAGAAAATGTATCGGTTAGTTACTGATACGAAACACGAAAGTTCATTAAACACACTAGCTACATATGATATTATAAGACTTGCACCTGTCAATTAATCGGATACTGTTTCTCAATCTAGCAAGAAGCTTCGTTAAACTATAACCAGCTTTCCCATGTCTCTGGCTCTCCGTGAGATAACCATCTGCCTGAAGGACTTTTCCGAACTTCTCGTAATATAGCATTGGCAGCGAAGCAATCGAAATAGGATTCCCTCTTCTTGATTGCAAAAGCTCAACGATTTCAAATTCTAAATTCTCAAGAGATCCCGGTGAGAAAATATGGTCATCATTAAAAACGTCCATTGAATTATGTCCAAACATTTGAGGGAAGCTCTCGGGGACTTGTCCGTGATAGTACCTACAATTACTGCCATGCTTGCAAAATCCCTTATTGAAGTAGTGACAAATCTTCACAGGGAGTTCACTCAAAGCTTGATACCGACGTGCTCTAGCAGCTTCCGAGGAGGAGTAATAATAATCGCCGGTGTTCCCCAAGCTGACTTGCTCCATTTGATCCTCTAAACTCAAGAATTGAGTTTGGTTTTGGTGTTCATTGATAGCATTACGCTTGGCAGTGACTCGATGCTCCCAATAAGACTTAAAGCTTAATGGTGGCGACAGAGCAAGCCTAGACGAAAAGGGTGAGAACTGAAACGGAGATTCATTCACACCGGTAGGAGGAGGAACCGAAATTGGAGATGATGATTTGAGAGCCAATTGGTGAAGTTCAGCTTTGATTTTGTATATAAAGTCCTGGATAACCGAATCCGAACTCATAGCCAAATGAATCATCTCTTGATCACCATGATCTTGTAACAAAAGATACCCAATAATCTTTGTCACATTCTCTGGTTCAAGTTTCTTCACTCTATTGAACACAATTCTTGTAGACTCTGAAAATTCCATTTTTCATATGTCTAGATTTTCTAATCACTGCAAAAAAAAAATTTGCACAATCAAAAACAACAAACAATTCCCATGTCACAAAAATACAAAATTTGATTAAAAAGTACAGAATCTAAAAGTTGCAGATCTACTAGTACAAACAACACAGAAAGAAAAAAAGAAAATCTAGGGTTTTATATTTTTCTTTGTCAGGAATCTAAAAACATGTGACACAAACAAAAATGTGTACAAAAAAATTGAACTTTCCTTTTTCTTCTAATCTATAAAAGGATATATAATTAATATATATAAATATATTGGAATGAATCCTTAATGTTACAGAAAATAGTCAGAGCCAGAAATGGAAACATAAATCAATTCTTTCTAAATCTGGAAAAATAACATAAGTAGTACAAAATTTGTCAAACATGTTTTAAAAAGAAAATCTGTTCTTTCCAAAAAAAAAAAAACCTCATGACAAAATATATTCATGAAATCATTTTTTTTATTTTTTATTTACACAAAAAAGCACTCCCCAAGAGACTCCATGGAAACCAGAAGTCAAACAAACTCTCTTCAAGAAGCTTTTAATCTCTGAAACTCAACAGCCCAGTTGAGAAATACTACTATAAAAAGACATTCAAGCTCTTCTTCATACATGAAACTAACACCCTAATAAATAAATAAACAAAACTTGAAAAAAATATAGAGAATAACAGAGAGAATCATTAAAAAAATAAAAAATAAAAACACAGAGAGAGAGAGAGAGAGAGATCCAACATGAACATACCCACCAAATCTTTCTTTTCAGTCTCAGTTGCAGTCTCAGTTGTAGCAGAGAGTAGTAGTCAGAAGAAAGAAGAAGATTTTAACACAGAAACTGGAAGTGAAACACCATGTTCAAAGTTCAAACTCACTCTATCTATCTATCTATGTAACTGCTCTATCCAGACAAGAAGACATCGTGTGTGTGTGTGTATATATATACATATATAATATATATAAATATATATAGATATGAAAAGCCAAAAAAAAAAAAAAAAAAAAAAAAAACTAAACTGACATGAATGAATGATGCTTTTTCTTGAAAAGCAGACACAGTTTTTTTTTTTTTTTTTAGTCAATTCAGGAAAAAAAAAAATGGAAAAAAAAAACTCTTGAGTTGTATAATTACACAACAAAGAAAACAGAAACTCCACTTAATTATTATATGATTAGTTGAATAATTTTTTTAATAATTTAAATTAAATCACTGAATTAGTTTACAAAAAGAGTCTAAAAAACTCACTAGTACTACACTGTACCTGTACCACTAATAAGTTGATATTTTACTAATTTTTTTTTATTTAAAAAAGAAATGGGAAATAGTAAATGACATGAATACCCTTGTTAAGTAAATGAACATTTATTATTATTTTTTTGGAAAAACCAATGTGCTAAATTGTAGAACTTCCCGGTAAAAAGTTTTATCAAAAACAGAAAATGGCAAAAAAGGTGGATTATTTTTGTATTTTAAGGAGTTTAATCCTCCTTAATTATGCACCGTTGGATGTTCCCTCGTTCTCCACAACAAACAAATCTCAAGCGGTGACTACACCAAGATGTACATACACACTTTTCAACCAATCCAAAAAAGCTTAGTTCATGCATTAATTAATTAATAAAAACAAAAAATAATATTAAAAAAAATCAAAATCCAACTTTCAAATAGTTTTATCATTTAAACTCTTTGTTAAAAAAATTATCTAACTCGACATAGAACAATGTTGTATACTAAACTCTCGATAGATTCCTAATTACCTTGAATCGGTCTTGTTAATATATATAAATATATATATACACGGTTCCGTTCTGATCAGTACACACTAATGTAACTATATCAGTACCAATATATGTGGACCATTGATTATGGAGAACTTTGATAAGTACATACACTTTAAGTCAAAGTATATAAGTCTTATAGTTTACATTCAACGCACTAATGAAGTTATATCAATGCGCATTGACTTGAACATATATCAATATATATATATATATATATATATAGTCTTTCTCATGTAAGTTCGACCTGATATAAAATAGCATTAAATGTGGACCATTATATTCAAATGTTTCTACTCAGTCTACATGCTATTTATCATAATCTATGGCCCACGCTCAATGCACTGATATATTATATATCAGTTCACGTTTAATACATTGATATATTTTATACCAGGTCGAACTGATATAATAAAGATTATTTATTTATTTATTTATCTATTGTACATTTGTACTCATTTTGTACATTTAAATGAAAAGTACATAAATTATTAATGTTTGGGTATAGATACAAATTTATTTGGATTATAAATAACTAGTAACTAAAAGGACACCCAAAAAGAGACACAAATATTTTGATTATTAAGGTTAATTAAATTCAGCACCATTAGATGATAATGCCACTTGCATCATGAGGCCCCACATTTTTTCTAATAAAATTTTCTTCTTGTTCTAGTGGGACCCACTTTATTTTCTAATAAAATTACATAGAGTTTATTTGTCAATCATAAAAAATATATATAAAAAATAAAATAGGGATATAGTGGTAATTACATGTAAATGGTGAGGGTAATAGTGGGATTAGAGAAGGAAAATGACCGGTTCAATCGGCTGAAGAGGTGGGGCCGGGGGAGTATAACCGATCTTAAAGGATAAAAGTGGAATTAAAAAATTAGAGGGTTTAAGATATAATTAGAGAGAGAATTAAGCGGGATTTCAGGTATGATTTATCATTATCTCCGCCGATTTTCGTTAAGAGCCTATTTTGACTTCACTCTCCAGTCTCCTCATTTAACTTTAGAAAGAGAATTAGTCTTCTCCTTGATATTTTTTTTTTCAAATTTTTTTTCAAATTTTATAAAAAATTAATTTTAATATTATATGCCATGTTTATTGTATATTGTATTTAAATCCATGTAAATGATTTTATAAATTGTGCAAATTGTATGTGTAAATTGTAATAATCTCATGAATGAAAATGAAAACAAATCAAGTTTTATTGGAAAGAGAATCAAGAAAGGGAAGGAAATTAAGCTCCCTTTTAAGCAATAAACTTAATTACTGATTTGTAGGTGAAGTGTAATTTGGTTTGATTTTGTATGTGTAAGTGGTTGATTCTAAACCGTTATTAATAAACATTGTAATCACATATCAGTAATTAATTTTTCTTCCCCTCGTAAGGGAGAACATATTCGGTCCGAACAAGATAATTGTTCTTGACAACATAAGGAAAGCCGTAAAAGGTTTTCAATAACATAAAATAATTAACTACGTTTATATGAAGCTAGGAAGAGCTTCTTTTTTTTTTTACGATATCTAGCTATCTATAATGTGGTTTTTAGTTGTCGTGTCATTTTCTCTATTATCTAAAAACATTCAACATGGTTATTTGGATTGTCATCTCTTAATTAAGTCTTAATTACATTGAGTAGGTCGATTTTCACCATAGGTTCCTAGTTTGAAATTGAACTAATATATCCATTAAAAGAATTTTCCTTACTTAATTTTGTCTATTAATAAAAATGCGAATAGTGTCTTCACTCTTCACTCCATGGTTGTCCCAATATTTATCGGATAGCAATATAAATTCTATAATCGTTATTCGAGGGACTTATCTATGTGAAAACATATAATAAGAAAATGATGAAAATAAATAAAGATATACCGATTGAAATTTCAAAGGGTTTTTCAACAATCAAGTTAATAATATATTTACTACGTATAAACATATATAACAATAGCACATATACACCACAAATAAAATTTATAGAAACGAACATAAACGTGTGTATCTTTTACTTTGGTCTTCACTAATTAATTTTATTTTTATTATACACTTCAAATATAAAATTCTTGGTTTCGTGCATGTATATAATATATATGTGCACATTTTTTATTCTTTTCTAATTTACATGAAAATAAAAGAAAAAATTGGGAATAAAAAAATATATATATACTAAATGAGCAAATGAATGAAGAAAATTTCAAATAAATTGGCCGGTAATGTTTTACCTACTTGTTTTAGTTGGTTTTCTCCCAAAAATACTTCATAAAAATAAAATAAAAAAATTAGTGGGTGTCATCGTTGTAATGTAGAGTGTACTACAAAACAATCAATTTCAATGGGCAATATATGAATCCATCCAACATTGAATAATTTTTATTTTATTAAAAATCTTGATTGTAACTTTAAAATATAAATAAAATAAAAATCTTGATAGTGAAGTTGCTGAGTAATATTATTATAGTATTGTAATTGTAATATTGTTTATAGTTACTTAGAAAACTTACCGTCTCAAATCTCAATCAAGTTGACGAATAATTAAAAAAATAAATTTGTACAAGTAACAACAACTATTTATTATATGTATGACTTTAAAAAAAAAAAAAAAAAAAAAAAAAAAAAATTATAAAACAAAAAACTATTTATTATGTGTATCACAATTCACAATTCACATCATCCAACACATAAATGTTTTGAATTAATTGTTGATACGTACATGTTTTTATGGTCAAATCTCAAATAGTAGTCGGTGGTTGCAATTGTGTGACTATCATGTTATAATAAATTCAGTGACACCTCTTGAAATCTAAGATCAGATATTTACTCACAACCAATATATATATATACTTACATGTCTTTATAAAATGAGTATGACGGGGTTTGAATCCCATTCTTAAGAGCATCTCCAATGCAAATATACATTTTTAAGTTTTTAAATAGTGTCACATCAGTATTTCTATTTATTATGGGTCCACTTTTGAAATTTTTTTTAGAGAAATGCATATTTACATCTCCAATGCAATTATCTAAAGTAAAATATGCATCCATTTTATGTCCAATCATAATAAAATAATTATTACACTCTCTCTCCTCTTTTATTTTACAATTAAATGAGGTTTAATCTTATTGGTGGAAATAGTTGAAAGCTTTAATCTTATTGGTGGAAATAGTTAGAAATCCTAGTCAGCATTTCTAGGAGAGTTTAGAGCATCTCCAATGCTATTATGCATTTGGAGAAAATGAAGTGCCACATAGGATAGATATTAAAAAAGTTAGAAAAACTCTCTCCAATACTATTATCTAAGTTGAATATAGAGATGATATGACAAAAAAAAAGTTAGAGAATATGGAGTTGGGTTTCTAATTCTAGAAACTCTCCTAGAAATGCTGACTATGATTTCTAACTCTTTCCACCAATAAGATTAAACCTCATTTAATAATAAAAGAGCAGAAAGAGTGTAATAATTGTTTTATTATGATTGGACATAAAATGGATGCATATTTGATTTTAGATAATTGTATTGGAGATGTGAATATACATTTCTCTAAATTTTTTTCAAAAGTGGGCCCATAATAAATAGAAATGCTGATGTGGCACTATTTAGAAATTCAAAAATGCATATTTGCATTGGAGATGCTTTTATAGAATTAGAAATCCAACTCCATATTCTCTAACTTTTTTTTAGCCACATCATCTCCATATTCAACTTAGATAATAGCATTTGAGAGAGTTTTTCTAACTTTTTTAATATCTATCCTATGTGGCACTCCATTTTCTCAAAATGCATAATAGCATTGGAGATGCTCTAATGGGGAAGATGAAGTGCACACAGTACATTTATCGTTTACAAATGAAAATTTCTCACGCATGCTTTGTTCGGCTTGTCATAAACTCGACAAGATAACATAAATTGTCAATATTGTTACCTTGTATATATGGGTGAATAAGGTGAAGATGAATTAATATATATATATATATATTTTACATACAAATTCATTTCTAACAAAACTTGTGTTGTACTAGAATTTGTATACATTTATCATACATATTAAATGTAATCTTATTCATTGAAAATGAATCCTTTTCAATGAACTGAAAATTGTGTTAGAATTCATGAAAAAAAAAACATTATGTCAAATTAACCAAAGGTGACCACTAATCCAAGTCAAATTAAGATTGAAAATAGGAGGATTGAACGAGACATGTCAAGATCTCCATTTTCAGCACACTCATTGACAAATAAATAAATAGGAGGATTAAACGAGGCACAGTCAAATTAAGTTTACTTCTCTTTCGCATTCGTGATAAGGGTGAGACTTTAAGTCTCACTATTGTCTGTCGGTAAAATATATAACAAATTATTGGACCACCTCTCCATTTTAGTAAGAGTTGTTTTTCCGAATCATCTTGAATGTATTGGTCTTGACATTTAGCTCTTGGTAGGTCGTCCTAAACGAGCGATGCCATACTTAAAAAAAGAAAAAAGAAAAAAAAAAAAAAAAAAAGGGTCTCCTTTTTGCTGGTTCACATGATCTCACCTAATCATTGTTACCTTTCCATGCAATATATGGTGTGTGTTGAAAATTAAGGCAAAAAGTAGATTCAAGAAATAAATAGCATTTTATGTCACCACTCACCAAGTCATTGCATATAATAGTGTTTGTTGACTCTTCCCATCTTGGGATTAAAATGATAGCTAAACTTTTTCTCTTTTTTTTTTTATTTTTTTTTTATATTTACAAAAAATATAGCTAAACTACTCATGTATGGGTGCTTCTTTAAAAGGTTTTTTTTTATTATTTAATAGTGATTTTGGATTTACATTTTATGTGAATAGAGGTTAGCCCATTGGTATGCCATCACACATACAGCATAAGGTTATGAATTCGAATAAAAATCACGACGGTAGGTGATGTTTGTATAATTATATGCAAAAGTTATATATACATGCAATTAAATCAAATTTCCGGGATGTCTGTGTCATATACCTTTTTTCATGAGTCGAATCGGTTAAATCGGTATGGGGTCCAGCTACCATTGACCTCGCTTGATATTGGCAAATATGGTCTTCAATTTCATCTTTTGCTCTGCTTATCATTTCTGATTGATTTTTTTATTTTATTTTATTTTATTTTTAAAATCCAATATTTTGCTTGTTTTGTGACAAAAAGAGAAGCCCTTTGAAATCCTTCACAGGTATGACACAGACTTGTACAAGCTTTTTCATTGTTTTCTGGTTACAATAATTTTCTGTTGCATATACATACATATACATACATATCTGTTGCTGCTTGCTGTTGATATTGGAAATTCGTTAATGGGATTTGGAGAAAGATTGAAAATTTAGTGTTTTTAGTGAATTCTCTGTAATGGGTAGTAGTAGTCCACAGATATTGTTGAGAAAAACAACTAGTGAAAACATGAACCCTAATTGGGAACAAGTGTTGGATCAATTTGAACAAGTTATGGCTTCTGGGATTGATGAGGCCTTGCAAGTAGATGCTATGAAGAAGCTAGCCTATTTATGTAATTGTGTCCCAGAAGAGATATTAAACCGGACTATTCCAATCCTTGCCAATGTTCTTGATGATAATGACAGTTCTAATGGTTTGAGTTGGTCTGTTCGACAAGCGGCTGCTTGCTGCTTAAGACGAATTTCTTGTCATGGTGATGGCAGATTGGCAACTGAGATAGGCCAATCGGGTGCTATACATTCTTTGTTGAGGTTATTGCCTGAATCGGATCATGATTTTCAAAGAGTTTTGGTAAGATGTCTGTGGTGTGCAGTCACCTTTGGGAGTGAAAATCGGGTGATTGTGGCTACGAATGGTGGGTTGGAGATTGTTGTGGCTATGTTGAATTCGTGTGATGAGGATACTAGGAAGTACTTGTTGGAGATTTTTAGTGCGTTGACATTGATGAGGGAGGGTAGGAGGGTGCTTTCTAGTTTAGGAGGGTTGAGATTTCTAGTCGAGGCAGCTCGTTTTGGAAGTATGGTTTCTAGAGAAAGAGCTTGTCAAGCAATAGGGTTACTTGGGGTTAGGAAGCGTGCTAGGCATAGGCTTGTTGAATTGGGAGTCATCCCAGTTCTTGTGGAGTTGTTTCGTGTTGGAGACTCTACAACGAAATTGGTAGCCGGTAATTCTCTTGGTGTGATATCGGCTCATGTTGATTACATTAGGTTGGTTTCTGAAGCAGGAGCTATTCCTTTATATGCTGAACTACTGCAAGGACCTGATTTTATCGGTAAAGAAATTGCTGAGGATGTGTTTTGTATACTAGCTGTTGCAGAAGAGAATGCAATTTCAATAGCTGAACACTTGGTTAGAATTCTCAGAGAAGGTGACGATGAATCGAAAGCTGTTGCTGCTGATGTTTTCTGTGGTCTTTCAGACTACAAGCATTCGATACCTGTTGTTAGAAGCTCTGGTGCAATACCGATTCTGGTTAATCTTTTGTGTGATGGAAATGTTGAAGTTAGGGAAAGGGTATCAGGAGCCATTGCTAAGTTGAGTTATGACAAGGAAGACCGCGTAGCACTTGCTGATGCGGGGGCAGTGCCACTTATGATTGAGGTATTGCATGACGAATCAGAAGAGCTAAGAGATACTGCTACAGAGGCTCTCATAAATTTTTATGAAGATCCATCTCTGCAGGAAAGAATATCTGCCGCGATTGATGATTTATCGCTTCAGAGGATGGAAATGATCAGACTCCATGCTTCCAATGAGCAGATGGTTAGGTCCTTGAGACGGATGTTTATCGAGCAGCTTACTTGGGACCCTGATCTTGTCTAATTGCTTTCTCTGTACCTCTTCAATAGTTGTTCTTTTCAAAAAAAAAAAAAAAAAAATGTGCACATAATGTCATAATCTATAAAATTTGTTTTTGCGCCTATCGGCTTTTATAGTTTGATGATGTTGTTTGGTTGTACAAACCAAGCAATTCCTCTGTATATCGATATTGAAGTTGCTGGGGATTCTCTTGTTTGCCTCATGCATCATTTGTAAATAAAAGGGAACAGAATACAAATTTATGTTCTTAATAGCCAAGTTTCTTGCTCAAATGTGTGGTCAGTGTGGCCACCACCACCACCACCACCACCACCACTGTGTCCTTGTCTTCCCTTCCTATGCAACTGAGATTACACCTACACCATTACACAATCTTTGAGAACATAAAAAATGGGCAAATGGGTTCGTCATAATCATCTGCATTTTGTTTTGTAACCGATACTTGTATTCTGTTTTTGATTTTCCTAACAAAAAAGTGATGGATGTGTTGCTTTGTTAGAATTCTAGCTATGCATCATCGCAAAAATTCACACAGTAAGACAGTCATGAGGTCAATGCGATTATGTAATTCACATATATACTTGCATTACATTGTTCGCGGTGTCTGAAAAACGTGTTGCGGCTCTACAACAGAGGATTGTTACAAGTCTATGGACTCATTAATGAAGATGAACAACCTCAAAGAAATATAATTGACTTGTCAATCAAATTCATGCATCCTCCAATCCTCAATCCAATTCAAGAAAATGTGATGTGTCTACATTTGCTTTTGGTTCAAAGAATCAAAAAGCCAAGGCTACATCAACCAATCACACATGTACTAGTTGACCAAAAGAAATTTCCTGAAACTGATAGACATGTTCATATTTTTCCAATCACCAGCAGACTGAATGGTAATTTTGACAATATTATTGGAGTTGCTGGGGGATCTCTTGTTTGTCTCATGCATCATTTTTGTAAATCAAAGGGAACATAATAATAATAATTTAGTTCATGAAATGATGTAGGACATTTCCGGAAGGCTGTTGGAGGGGCAAATGACGTCCGTTTTGGGCTCATAATATGTCGTTGGAACTGTATCGATGAGCCATACATTCATTACAACGGGTTTACTCCATAATAGGCTGCCGTTTTGACCACCGTTTTTATGTTTTATGCATGATTTAAAGGTTTTTTTTTTTTTTTTTTTGTTAGTTTAGAAAGATAGATTTCTTCTGGTTTGTTTAGGAATAAAGTTTAGGTTTTGGAAATAAATCAAAATTATCTTTCCAGTAAGATTTGATCTTTTCTTGTCGATCAAGTTAGGAATCTAGAATGCTAGAGGATTCAAGTTTGTTTTTTGAATTTTTTTTTTGTTTTTTTTCTTTCTATTTAAATAGGAATCAGAAGAATTGTTTGTAACTTTTCCTGAATATCAATAAAAACCGTTATTTTGAACAAACTTCTTATGGAAATTTGTTTTGTCATAAAGTTTGCTGAACTTGGTTGTAGCATACTAGCATCCATCAACACAGGTAGGGACGGAACACTGTGGAGGCCAGCAGGGGCCATGGCCCCCCCAAAGTTTTGAAAAAAAAAATTATGTGTTAGTATTGAATATATTATAATTAAATGTGGCTTTCCGGTGTATCCATTTTCATCATTTGTTAATTACCCACTAGTGGGACATATGTTATAAAACGTGGGGTGCGGCTTTCCCATTGAAGGAGCAAATGCAAGTGGGGTTGCAAAACAATAATTGAACAACGAAAATTACAATAAGCTCCCTCCTCTTTATTGCCTATATATGTGTGTGTTTGAGTTCATTTGTAATTTTTTTGATCTTTTAGAATATCAATACAAAACAAAGCTCTCCCTTGTCTCTCTATATTCATTCTTCACTCTCTCACACTTTATTATTTAGGGAAAATTGCACAAACTTACCCCAACGTTTCCCATTATGGCATAATATTTAACTAATGCATTTAATTGCACAAGCAACCCCTCCTGTTAGTCAATTTCGGTTAAAGATAACCATTGACCATTATTTTTTTTGAAAGCCCAAAATTGCCCCTGCACTTTATTACAAAAAAATCTTAATTGCCCTTTATTTAAAACATTATCTACTTTAAATTATTAGAATATAAAAAATAAATACTAAACATAATCCTTTTTAAATAAATAAAAAATCAAAAATAATTTATTAAAAAAAAACAAAAACAAAAAAAAAAACGTTATTTTGAGAAAATATAATTTAAAATTATGCAAGTCCAATATGAATAGTGGTAATGTGCTACCTATTTTTGAAATTTAAAACATATTTTTTTTTTTATTTAAAAAGGATTATGTTTAGTATTTTTTTTTTTGAATCAAAATATAATGCGTAATTTATATTGAGTCAAATTATTTTGTCTTATAGAGATGAACATTGAACAAATTTTCGGTTCTACTATTTTATTATAACAAATGATTATATTTTTATTTCAAATTCTTGATGATTTTATTTATATTTGTGTTTAGAATACTAAACATAATCCTTTTTTAAATAAAAAAAATTCAAAAATAATATAATATAAACAAAAAAAATTCAAAAATATGTAACACATTACCACTATTCATATTAGACTTGTATAATTTTAAATTATATTTTCTCAAAATAACGTTTTTTTGTTTTGTTTTTAATATATTATTAAATTGTATTTTCTCAAAATAATGTTTTCTTAAATTGTTTTGTTTTTAATATATTATTTTTTAATTTTTTTTATTTAAAAAGGATTATGTTTAGTGTTTAATTTTTATATTTTAATAATTTAAAGTAGATAATGTTTTAAACAAAGGGCAATTAAGATATATTTTTTTTTTTTGTAATAAAGTGCAGGGGCAATTTTGGGCTTTAAAAAAAAAAATAATGGTCAATGGTTATCTTTAACCGAAGTTGACTAACAGGAGGGGTTGTTTGTGCAATTAAATGCATTAGTTGAATATTATGCCATAATGGGAAACATTAGGGTGAGTTTGTGCAATTTTCCCTATTATTTATAATTCATCTGTTCTTTGATTTTTATTCGTTTATTCACAATATAATATAATCATTTTGATTAAGAAAAAAAAAAAATCTAGATATTTATTTATTATTTAAAAACCCAAACATCTCAACACTATCATTAGATCGAACCTCACATGACCATATGTGACTTTTTTATTTTCATTTTTTTTTTCTTTGATCTTATTATTTGTGTCACTTTCTGTTTTTCAATTTTTCTACACCCCACAATTCCACACTTCTTTTCAACGCACAAACACCGAAACACACACTCTCTCGCTATCTCTCTTCATCTTCTTCGTTTATCTTTATTTTGTTTCTCTCTTCATCTTCTTTATTAGATCTGGTTTTTGAAACGTACAAATACTCTCCCTCTCCATCTTTCTTCATCTTCTTCATTCATTTTTGCTCTGGGTTTCGACGATGAGTTGCAGCAAGACCAGATCTATTTCCTTCTTCTCATCTCCAAGCTCCGGGACCGGCTATCGACATCGAACATGGCAGCCTTGGCGTGCAAACGGCATCCAAAAATGACTATTTTTCTGACGATTAATCAGCCAATTTTTCTGATTAGTAGAACACTGGTTGCACTGCACTCCATTAGCTGCACATGGGGCCTATTTTTTACATTTTCGCCCCGGGCCTCAGATAAGTCAGGACTGGCTATATGCATACCGTAGAAAATTCGTTAGATACACTGTAGCACCCCCAACATCAAACTTCTAGTTCCGTCTCTGAACACAGGCATAAGAGTACCAAACAGAAGTGCTTCTTTATTTATTTCAACTAATCGAACAATTACATTGCAACATAAGAACAAACTAACATGTTTATAGTAGCTATTTGAACACCGAAGAGCCGCATACATACAACCGCAACATAGGGGAGAGAATTGACTGACATGAAAAATGTAGGAAGAAGAACTTGAAGCACTTGAAGTTTGATTGATCAACTTCACATAATGTTGCAAGTGCTTGTGCATTGATCTTCATAAACAATAACTGGTCCACACAATTGATACCCAAATGGTTGATAACACTGTGGTTCTTCCTTTTTTTCTTCCTTTTTTTCTTCTTTTTTTCTTCTTTTTTTTCCTTCACTTCTTCTACAAGTAACAATTCTGCACAGCCAAGTTTCTTTCTCAAATTTCCGGTCAGAGTGGCTGCATCAACTCCATCTCCAATCACCACCAATTTGTCCTTGCCTTCTCCTTCCCATGCAACTGAGAATATTTCCCCTACACCATTACACAACCTTTGAGAAACATCAAAAATGGGCAGATGGGTTTGCATTTCATTCATTTTTTAATTAAATATAATCAAATGATCAAATCTAGAACAATTTTATTATCTGAAACTAACCTTCTGCCACAGCTACTGTCTTCATGGCCTTGGACCAGCATTTTTTGCATTTCACGTGCACCTTAATAACCATCTTTTGCTGCACCAAAATATTGATCAATCAAACAACAATTCATATCATAATTCGATTACATAAAATGTTATAAGTAGATCTTTTAACAGAAGAAAAATTTTGTTGAATGTGTTTGTAAGAAAGCTCTACTAATTTTGCATGAAGAAAAAAGTTAATAAGAAGGAGAGACAGCATTGTTGTTTTAAGGTTAAATAACTCACCTTCATAGATGCCAACCACAATAAAAAATGCTGCAATTAAGTGTTCAATGTATATATATATATAATAATTGCCCAATCAAACCCATTAAACAAATTTTTTTTTTCTTTTCATTATGTACCTTGGAAACATAGTTGATTAGTGTTAGGTGAAGTCAATTGTTATACTGTTATGAGTCAAGCATTAACATCGATATCGCTTGATCTATTGGTATCACACTATGTGGTGCAAGGTGACCAATCACATAAAACACTTTTGTCGCGTAACGTAATATTATTGACTAGGATTAGGATTCTCTCCTTACCCTTTTTTTTGCCTAGACTTTTCATAATCTAGTGACACTTAAAGCATAACAAAAAATACATGGTTAATATTTGATCACTTTTGTCTCTCTCATACAAGTTGGTGTTTCAATTATGAAGAAAAACAAGGTCAAGGAGAGGATCCTAACTTTATTGACTAACACGTAAAGAAGTTTTTGTCATATGCATCGTGTCTTAAAAAATACTACCAAGATAATATATGCATCAAAATCTGTATATTTAAGTTCAGAATATATAAATTTGATACATATATAAATGGAACTAATTAAAATCTTCCTCAAAGCTCTTCTTATACGATTGTACTCCAAACAGGAAATATTATTGAATGCAAATATACCCAAAAGAGAGAAACAAAGGGACTGAATCTTCACAAATATAAAAAAATCTTAAAACTTTTATATCTTGGTTACTCTTTATAATGATAACTTACTTTTTAATTACACATCATCTTTGATCAATTGACTTCTTAACAAACCTTATCTTTTCTGACTAACTTTCTAACTAATCTTTGATCTTTGCTTCAACGTGCTACTTCTTAAGTGATCATAGCATTGAGCCTGATCAGCTCTTTTATCAGTTGTTTCACATGGACTGTCATTCAGCTGAGATCAGGTCTCATTGCCTCTTCCTTTGTGCAGATATGAGCTCTTTGTGAATTGCTGTGAATTGAACTTTGAGCTAGAGATTTATTATCTCTAACATCTGCCACAGCTACTATCTTCATGGCCTTGGACCAGCATTTTTTGCATTTCACGTGCACCTTAATAACTATCTTTTGCTGCACCAAAATATTGATCAATCGAACAAAACTTCATATCATAATTCGATTACATAAAATGTTTTAAGTAGTATTTTCAAATCTTTTAACAGAAGAAAATTTTTGTTAAATGTGTTTGTAAGAAAGCTCTACTAATTTTGCATGAAAAAAGTTAATACGTACTAAGAAGGAGAGACAGCTTTGCTGTTTTAAGGTTAAATAACTCACCTTCATAGGTGCCAACCTAAGTAAATTAGCTATAGATTAGACAGCAATACTCATTAATATTTTGGTTTTCATGTGTTCTTTTTATTCTCTTTTTAAGTTTAATTGCAGTGCTTTTTAAATGATATAATAATGAATAATGCTTGGATATTGACCGGTCAGTACCCAAAAAATTTTATTAGATAAATAGAGGGTATGTTTGTGCAATTAATCTTTTGTGTTTGAATATGGCATTTGCTTGAACATTTTCTTTATTAGATAAATAGAGGGTATGTTTGTGCAATTAACCCTTTTAATTACAAAGAAAAACAAGGTCAATGAGAGGATCTAACTCTATTGACTAACACGTAAATAAGTTTTTGTCATATGCACGTGTCTTAAAAATACAGGATCCATAGGATATACAAAGATAATATATGCATCAAAATCTCTATATTTAAGTTCAGAATATATAAATTTGATACATAAATGGAACTTAAAATCTTCCTCATAGCTCTTCTTATACGATTGTACTTCAAACAGTAAACATTATTAAATGCAAGCATACAAGGAAGTTTTTGCATTACCCAGAAGAGAGAAACAAAAGGACTGAATCTTCACAAATCTACAAAAAATCTTAAAACTTTTATATCTTGGTTACTCTTTATAATGATAACTTACTTTTTAATTACTTCAAACATTTAATGGTTTGTTCAAAAATCCATTTTCAACTTTTATTTCCCTTTAGAAGAAGATCAAGCTACAGCTCTATAAATTGCAAACCCTTGTACTCCATAGTAGGCAAAAAATTTCACATAGTAGGCATCAAAATGTTCTTTTCAAGTACAGAAGCCAAAATGGTTAGACTACAATACTCATTAATATTTTGGTTTTCATGTTTATGTATGCAGACCATTGGCCTGAAGGTGTATACTAATGATCCTGAATGGTACAAGTCCTTGTCCAAAGTTTTGAGGAAAATCAAGGGTATTCTTTTTTCTCTTCTGTTTATGTTTTTATAAACGATTCGCTAATCGCTTTATTTTATTATCAAGGGTCCTCTTAAAGAGTGTTTGATGGATTGATAGCATAGACAATTTTGTGTGTGTTGTAAACTTGTAATTTGTATTGCAGGAGCATCTGACACCATAAATGCGGAGGGGAAGGGTCAGTTTTGAATTTCAAAAATCTGGAGGGGGAACTTTCTCGATTGCCTTGTCAACATGGGTCTAGTAAAATTGGGTCTTATCAAAGTGGGTCGGTTTCTTTCAATTGTTTTCAATTGGGGCATAGTGGGAAAAGGCTTGGTGGTGTTAAGGATTTTTAATTCTTTCAAGTTTCTCAAGAACAAGTTGGATGGGCTGGGTAATGAAGGGAAGTTTTCAGACAAAATGAAGTCTCTGACTCCTGATTTATCTCCATGTTGGAATTCTTGCCTTGCAGCTAAGGGCCAGGCCATGAAGCATAGGAGTCTCAAGAGTAATTTTAAGATGTCTTGGTTTCTTGAGGAGGAGATCTCTAAGGCTATAAAGATTGGAGTAGCTTTTGGGTTTGATTTCAAAGGCAAGAAAGTGAGGTTAGCTGATATTTTTGCAGAAGCAAAGCGGAGGTTGTTTCTAGACGGTTGAAAGAAGTGATAGTTCAGTTGGGTTCTCCTTTTTGGGTGGCTGTCCTGTTTTGCGATTGAGTTTGGGGTTTTATTGGTGTTTGTTTTTTGTGATTTTGCATTGTATCTTTTGGTTGGCCTGGTTGTATCTTTTGGTTGTTTAGGGCGTGCCGGGCTATTTCGGGTGTGCATCCTTGGTGGTCTGCGGGCTTGTGGTCTTCTTGTAGCTTTTTGGCTTTGCTTGCCTTTTTTAAATAAAATTTGCTGTTCAAAAAAAAAAAAATGCGGAGGAAGGAATGGCATATATAACAGGAAGAGCAGACCATAAAAAGCTCCTGACGAAGTTGAAATCAGGGAAATATGCAGACATCTGCTGGGTCAAGACTGGCAACCACAACATGTACGGCGCCAACACTGGTCAAGAAATGACGATGGAACAACCACCACCTGCAGCCTACAATTGGCACAACCACTATCCTCCTCCTCCTCCTCCTCCTCATCATCATCATCATCATCATCATCATCATCATATGCTTCCTCACTATCAGCAGCAAAGACCATCCATCGCTTACCCTTACGATGATTATCCACAATATGGTTATTGGTAAACAATAACACCAAACATTCTGCGTTTTTGTTTTTCCTTTTTGTGTTTGAAGTAATATGGAGAAGAGAAGGCTCAGTCTTCCCTCTGTATTTTTTTTTTTTTTTTGATTTTTGATTTTTTTTTTTTTACGTGAGAGGTACACATATTATATTTTGATGCACCTTCTATGTTTTGATTTGCAATTTTGTACAAGTCCTTGGTTTTTATTGGGGATTTTGTAGGAGGTTCGCGATAATGAAATCTTTCAATTATTTTTGCATCTTGTGTCTTCATACACGTTTTGTATCTTCTTTGACAAGTTAGCTACAAGATACATTGAAAAGCCACAACACAACAACAACAATATGCATGAGAATGATTCAATTTTATTCAAACAAATAACACCAACCATCTGCAACAGCAGCTATTTCCATGGCCTTGGAATGGCATTTGTCACATTTAACCAACAAATAACTATCTTTTGCTGCATCATTAAACCAACCAAAAAAAAAAAAACATGTCAATAAGCTAGAGTTGTAAAAGAGGCAGATTATCATTTAAAGGTTCATTATAGCTTACCTTCATATTTTTCCAGCCCCCAACAAAAAATTTCTGTGTGTATAAGAGTTGAATAACTAGCTAGGATCACATATATATAGTAGTGTTTACAAATGAGGAAGTCTGCAAGTAAAGTTGCAGTCAAATGATCAAAACTAGTTTTTAGAGTGCATATTGGATCCACTTTTCATGGGTTCAAAGCATCTACTGCCCAAATCAAACCCAGTTAACAGAGTTCATGTGTTTGGGGTGAAGTCAATTGTTATAATATTGAGTCAACTATTAAAAATACAAAGTCAGAACAATTAAGTCAAAATTTAATACTAATAACATTGCAACCAATTTGGAGGGTGTGTGTGAACAAGCCATGCCAGCCTAGTTTTAACTTCCTTCATGATCAAAACTCCTAAAGAACAAGCAATGACTGGCCATTTGGGACCTCCACTTTAATTAATGAAGAATATTGACAGATTTAATGTCAAACCCCAACTTGTCTTGAGTGCATTCTGTCAGAATAAAACCTCTCAGGCTTTGGCTTCGCAGCTGTCCCGATACACATCAAGAACTTTATACCTTCCATGGCCAAAGCGTAGTGATCGAAGTGTCAATCAGTGTCTGCCATCAAAAAAAGGCAGACAACCCCAGAAGGGCCTCTAATTATTAGGTGCAATTCAACCAAAAACCTCATCAAAAGGTGGCACCGTTTTCTCCAAAGCATCAACCATCTCCAAAGCATCAGCTGTCTGAACACGTCACTTCATTTCGCTGACGTGCCAGTGCACCACACGGACACGTCAACACAAGCACGTAATGGACAAATCAACCTAAAGTGTGACATGTTCGAGCACATCACTTCATTTTACTGACGTAACAGATTCTGTTACGGTCATAACACCCATTATGGTGACGTGTCCAGTAACCTTGGGCATGTCACCGGTCACCCATTTTGGATGATGTGGCAGATCACATTACTGGTTCGTCATCCGTAATGATGACATGTCATGGCACGTCACTCCCTTAGGAGGGCACGTCTGCAGTGACTAATGACGTTGCGGGGAATCAAAATCAGAAAATCAGAAAATCACTTTAAAAAAAACAGAATCGCAATTGATAATCTGTAAAAAAGGAGGGACATGGTTTGAAGAAACATAATCAGAATCAAAAATTGAGGTTTTCTTACACAGATTGTAAAGCATTTGGATCGATGCAACGAAAATCTTTGACAAATTCAAAGCAAATGACAGATCTATAACAGAGGAGATAGAGAGAGAACTAGGGTTTCTGTGGAAAGAGAGAGAAACAGAACATGAGACGAATATGGAGACCCAGTTATTAGTTGACCCAGTTTTTCTCTCTTTTTATTTATTTTTTATTTTTATATTTACAAAAAATATAGCTAAACTACTCATGTATGGGTGCTTCTTTAAAACGTTTTTTTTATTATTATTTAAAAGTGATTTTGGATTTACATTTTATGTGAATAGAGGTTAGCCCATTGGTATGCCCTCACACCTATGTAGCATAGATACGGATACTGGTACGGGATACGTATACTGCACGATACGGGGATACGGTAAATCTTCAAAAACTAGGATACGGATACGGCAGGATATGTCAATTAAAATAATATATATTTATATTCAAAAAATAATAATAATACATGAAAACATATTGATAATTCATTCAAAATAAAAACATATTCAGAATCCAAATAAAACATGTCACATAACTACATAAGTCATAACAATGTAACATATTATAGGATCCAAATAAAACATGTCACATAAGTCGAACATATTACAAAATCCAAATAAAATATACATTACATAAGTCATAACATATTACAAAATCCAAATAATACATTAAAAAAATTTATAAAACATATTTTAAATTCCTAATTAACTTCATTATCATCATTCATATTGTTAAAGGATATAAATAATTCGCCTCTAACTCTGGTTCATCAAAAGAATGGTTTGCAATCTCAAGTATCCTGACATTCTCCATGTCAATGGAATCAAAACCAAAATTTCCTTACAATTTCATTTTGACTCCTAAAATTTTGAAATTATAATTTGACCCCATTTTATACTAAAATAATTATAATATTGCCCCAAACGTATCCTCCAAGTATCCCCTAAGTATCCCCCAAGTATCCTCTAGTCGAACCTGTGAAAAAGTCAATGGATACACCATTTGGCGTATCGGATACGTATCCTGGAGTATCCGGGAAGTATCTGAACTGGATACGAGTTACCTCCACCAAATGGAGTATCCGTGCTTCCTAGCCTCACACATACACCATAAGGTTATGAATTCGAATAAAAATCACGACGGTAGGTGATGTTTGTATAATCATATGCAAAAGTTATATATACATGCAATTAAATCAAATTTCCGGGATGTCTGTGTAATACACCTTTTTTCATGAGTCGAATCGGTTAAATCGGTATGGGGTCCACCTACCTTTGACCCCGCTTGATATTGGCAAATATTGTCTTCAATTTCTTCTTTTTCTCTGCTTATCATTTCTGATTGATTTTTTTTTTTAATCCAATGTTTTGCTTGTTTTGTGACAAAAAGAGAAGCCCTTTGAAATCCTTCACAGGTATGACACAGACTTGTACAAGCTTTTTCATTGTTTTCTGGTTACAATAATTTTCTGTTGCATATACATACATACATACATATTTGTTGCTGCTTGCTGTTGATATTGGAAATTCGTTAATGGGATTTGGAGAAAGATTGAAAATTTAGTGTTTTTAGTGAATTCTCTGTATGGGTAGTAGTAGTCCACAGATATTGTTGAGAAAAACAACTAGTGAAAACATGAACCCTAATTGGGAACAAGTGTTGGATCAATTTGAACAAGTTATGGCTTCTGGGATTGATGAGGCCTTGCAAGTAGATGCTATGAAGAAGCTAGCCTATTTATGTAATTGTGTCCCAGAAGAGATATTAAACCGGACTATTCCAATCCTTGCCAATGTTCTTGATGATAATGACAGTTCTAATGGTTTGAGTTGGTCTGTTCGACAAGCGGCTGCTTGCTGCTTAAGACGAATTTCTTGTCATGGTGATGGCAGATTGGCAACTGAGATAGGCCAATCGGGTGCTATACATTCTTTGTTGAGGTTATTGCCTGAATCGGATCATGATTTTCAAAGAGTTTTGGTAAGATGTCTGTGGTGTGCAGTCACCTTTGGGAGTGAAAATCGGGTGATTGTGGCTACGAATGGTGGGTTGGAGATTGTTGTGGCTATGTTGAATTCGTGTGATGAGGATACTAGGAAGTACTTGTTGGAGATTTTGAGTGCGTTGACATTGATGAGGGAGGGTAGGAGGGTGCTTTCTAGTTTAGGAGGGTTGAGATTTCTAGTCGAGGCAGCTCGTTTTGGAAGTATGGTTTCTAGAGAAAGAGCTTGTCAAGCAATAGGGTTACTTGGGGTTAGGAAGCGTGCTAGGCATAGGCTTGTTGAATTGGGAGTCATCCCAGTTCTTGTGGAGTTGTTTCGTGTTGGAGACTCTACAATGAAATTGGTAGCCGGTAATTCTCTTGGTGTGATATCGGCTCATGTTGATTACATTAGGTTGGTTTCTGAAGCGGGAGCTATTCCGTTATATGCTGAACTACTGCAAGGACCTGATTTTATCGGTAAAGAAATTGCTGAGGATGTGTTTTGTATACTAGCTGTTGCAGAAGAGAATGCAATTTCAATAGCTGAACACTTGGTTAGAATTCTCAGAGAAGGTGACGATGAATCGAAAGCTGTTGCTGCTGATGTTTTCTGTGGTCTTTCAGACTACAAGCATTCGATACCTGTTATTAGAAGCTCTGGTGCAATACCGATTCTGGTTAATCTTTTGCATGATGGAAATGTTGAAGTTAGGGAAAGGGTATCAGGAGCCATTGCTAAGTTGAGTTATGACGAGGAAGACCGCGTAGCACTTGCTGATGCGGGGGCAGTGCCACTTATGATCGAGGTACTGCATGACGAATCAGAAGAGCTAAGAGATACTGCTACAGAGGCTCTCATAAATTTTTATGAAGATCCATCTCTGCAGGAAAGAATATCTGCCGCGATTGATGATTTGTCGCTTCAGAGGATGGAAATGATCAGACTCCATGCTTCCAATGAGCAGATGGTTAGGTCCTTGAGACGGATGTTTATCGAGCAGCTTACTTGGGACCCTGATCTTGTCTAATTGCTTTCTCTGTACCTCTTCAATAGTTGTTCTTTTTTTATAAAAAAAAAAATGTGCATATGATCTATAAAATTTGTTTTTGCGCCTATCGGCTTTTATATTTTGATGATGATGTTTGGGTTTACAAACCAAGTAATTCCTCTGCATATCGATACTGAAGTTGCTGGGGATTCTCTTGTTTGCCTCATGCATCATTTTGTAAATCAAAGGGAACAGAATACAAATTTATTTTCAATAATACTTGCATAAATTTAGTTCATGAAATCTGTGAACGTTCTTCGGGATCTAATATTCATTTTGTCGTAAAGTTTTCCTCTTGATTTACTGAACTTGGGTTATAGTATCCATCAACACTGCATAAGAAAAGAGTATCAAACAGAAGTCGATTGTTCTTAATAGCCAAGTTTCTTGCTCAAATGTGTGGCCACCACCACCACCACTTTGTCCTTGTCTTCCCCTTCCTTTGCAACTGAGATTACACCTACACCATTACACAATCTTTGAGAACATCAAAAATGGGCAAATGGGTTCGTCATAATCATCTGCATTTTGTTTTGTAACCGATACTTGTATTCTGTTTTGATTTTCCTCAAGAAAAAGTGATGTATGTGTTGTTTTGTTAGAATTCTAGCGATGCATCATCACAAAAATTCACAGAGTATGTACATATTTACTTGCATTACACTGTTCGCGGTGTCTGAAAAACGTGTTACAAGTCTATGGATTCGATAATCAAGATGAACAACTCAAAGAAATATAATTGATTTGTCAATCCAATTCAAGAACATGTGATGTATTCAAAGGCTACATCAACCAATCACACACATGACACATGTATGCCTAATGTCTCCAAACATTTACCTGCTGACCGAAAGAAATTTCCTGAAGCTGATAGAGACATGTTCATATTTTTCCCATCACCGGCCAACTAATTGTAGCAATTTTGACAAATATTATTGGAGTTGCTGGGGAATCTCTTGTTTGTCTCATAATAATAATAATAATTTAGTTCATGAAAGGATGTTTAGAAAGATTTATTTCTGGTTTGTTTAGGAATAAAGTTTAGGTTTTGAAAATAAATCAAAATTATCTTTCTAGTAAGATTTGATCTTTTCTTGTTGGTCAAGTTAGGAATCCAGAATGCTAGAAGATTCAAGTTTTTTTTTTTTTTTTTTCCGATTTAAATAGGAATTAGAAGAGTTGTTTGTAAGTTTTCTTGACTATTAATAAAAACCATTATGCTGAACAAACTTCTTAGGTTGTAACATTCATCAACACAGGTATAATATAAGAGTACCAAACAGAAGTGATTCTTTATTTATTTCAGCTAATCGAACAATTACAATACAAAATAAGAACAAACTAACATGTTTCTAGTAGCTATTCGAACACCGAAGAGCCACGCATGTACAACCGCAACATAGGGGAGAGAATTGACTGACATGAAAATGTAGGAAAAAGAACTAGAAGCACTTGAAGCTTGATTGATCAACTTCACATAATGTTGCAAGTGCCTGTGCTTGGATCTTCATAACCATAAACAACTGGTCCACACAATCGATACTCAACTGGATATGATGGTTGAGTACATAATTGTTGCTTACATGGACAATATGGATGACAGCACTGTGGAGTTGGTTTTGGATCTTCCTTTTGTCTTCCTTTTTTTCTTCCTTTTTCTCTTCCTTTTTGTCTTCCTTTTTTTCTTCCTTTTTGTCTTCCTTTTTCTCCTTCACTTCTTCTACAAGTAACAATTCTGCATAGCCAAGTTTCTTTCTCAAATTTCCGGTCAGATTGGCTGCATCAACTCCATCTCCAATCACCACCAATTTGTCCTTGTCTTCTCCTTCCCATTCAACTGAGAATATTTCACCTACACCATTACACAACCTTTGAGAAACATCAAAAATGGGGAGATGGGTTTGCATTTCATTCATTTTTTAATTAAAATATAATCAAATGATCAAATCTAGAACAGTTTTATTATCTGAAACTAACCTTCTGCCACAGCTACTGTCTTCATTGCCTTGGACCAGCATTTTTTGCATTTCACGTGCACCTTAATAAATATCTTTTGCTGCACCAAAATATTGATCAATCAAACAACAATTCATATCATAATATGATTACATAAAATGTTATAAGTAGATCTTTTAACAGAAGAAAAATTTTGTTGAATGTGTTTGTAAGAAAGCTCTACTAATTTTGTATGAAGAAAAAAGTTAATAATAAGAAGGAGAGACAGCATTGTTGTTTTAAGGTTAAATAACTCACCTTCATAGATGCCAACCACAATAAAAAATGCTGCAATTAAGTGTTCAATGTATATATATATATAATAATTGCCCAATCAAACCCATTAAACAAATATATTTTTTTCATTATTTACCTTGGAAACTTATTAGTTGGTTAGTGTTGGGTGAAGTCAGTTGTTATACTGTTATGAGTCAAGCATTAACATTGATATCACTTGATCTATTGGTACCACGCTATGTGGTGCAAAGTGACCAATCACATAAAACACTTGCGTTGCGTAATGTAATATTATTGACTAGGATCGGGATTCTCTCCTTACCTTTTTTTTTTCTCTAGACTTTTCATAATCTAGTGACACTTAAAGCATAACAAAAAATACATGGTTAATATTTGATCACTTTTGTCTCTCTCATGCAAGTTGGTGTTTCAATTGCGAAGAAAAACAAGGTCAAAGAGAGGATCTTAACTCTATTGACTAACACGTAAAGAAGTTTTTGTCATATGCATCGTGTCTTAAAAATACTACCAAGATAATATATGCATCAAAATCTCTATATATAAGTTCAGAATATATAAATATGATGCATAAACAGAACTAAAAATCTTCCTCAAAGCTCTTCTTATAAGATTGTACTCTAAACAAGAAATACTATTGAATGCAAATATACCCAAAAGAGAGAAACAAAAGAACTGAATCTTCACAAATATAAAAAGTCCTAAAATTTTTATATCTTGGCTACTCTTTGTAATGATAAATTACTTTTTAATTACTTCAAACATTTAATGGTTTGTTCAAAAATCCATTTTCAACTTTTATTTCACTTTAGAAGAAGATCAAGCTACAGCATAGCTCGAAAGGCTATTTCAATAGCGGCGTCCAAAATGCCTATAAGAACTCAATTCATTATTTCTGGATAGAAATGTAGAACCAAAGGAAAGAAGTCTTGTGTATAAAAAAAAACAATTGCAGGGTTTTTTTTTTTTTTTTTTTTTTTTTTACTTCGTCCTTTGCTTTATTTTACATTAAAATGTTCTTTTCAAGTACAGAAGCCAAAATGGTTAGACTACAATACTAACTAATATTTTGGTTTTCATGTGTTATTTTATTCTCTTTTAAGGGCTTGTATGTTTTCTTCTCTATTTATAAATGGTATTCTTTTTTCTCTTCTGTTTATGTATTCATAAACGATTCGCTAATCGCTTTGTTTTATTATTAAGGGTCCTCTTAAATTGATAGTATAGACAATTTTGTGTGCGTTGTAATGTGTATTGCAGGAGCATCTTACACCATAAATGCAGAGGAAGGAATGGCATATATAACAGGAAGAGCAGACCCAAAAAAGCTCCTGAGGAAGTTGAAATCAGGGAAATATGCAGACATCTGCTGGGTCAAGACTGGCAACCACATCATGTACGGCGCCCATACTGGTCAAGGAATGACGATGGAACAACCACCACCTGCAGCCTACAATTGGCACAACCACTATCCTACTCCTCCTCCTCATCATCGTCATCATATGCTTCCTTACTATCAGCAACAAAGGCTTTCCATCGCTTACCCTAACATAATCAATTAGATGAGTAGATGACAAACTAACATCTATGCAGTCATTTATATGAGAGAGGGAGAGTATGGAAGTTTGTTTATACATACAGTCATTACTCCAGTGACTGCATTAACACTGGCTTTGCCAAATATTGCTGTTGCTGCCTCTGTGACTAATGCAGTGGCTCCAACATCTAACACACTGAGTACACAAATAGAAACTACAATAAGAAATTATCCACAAACTCAATCTCAATAGAATGAATCACCATTGAAAACACAGGATCATCCTTATTTACAACCTCAACATTCAATTCAAAATATACAATTACACATAAAACATTCAACCAACACGAATTAATTTGCAGATAAAGTAAAGAACTTTATACCTTCCATGGCCAAAGCGTAGTGATTGAAGTGTCAGCCATCGAAAAGAAGGCAGACAACCCCAGAAGGGCCTCTAATTATTAGGTGAAATTCAACAAAAACCTCATCTAAAGGTGACCACCATCTTCTCCAAAGCATCAACCATCATTTTCTTATTAGTTACCATTATGGGTTTTTGGCTTGCAATGTTTATATTTGATGCAATATCTTCCATTCTGGTTACCCAAATGAAAAAGAAAAGAATCAATTTTTTTACAAGAATAAACATAAATAGAATCCAAGCACAAAAACAGAGTCATTGTTCTTCATTCTTATACTAACCGAACCCATGTTTTCACTTGTACAAAACAACAAACAACTCATATGCAATCTGATGAACATCAATCGAATCGACAAAGAACAGATATACAAGGAAAAACTGGATACCATCGACACTGCAATGAAGATTCTCTGCTTCCATGAAAATCTTTCTTGTCTTCCTTTATCTCCGTCACTTCTCCAACGCTGACGTCACTGCACTTATGCTGACGTGTCCGAGCACGTCACTTCATTTCCCTGACGTGCCAGTGCACCAAACGGACACGTCAACCTTGCCTATCGTACACAAGCAGAACATGAGACGAATATGGAGACCCGGTTTTGCTTTTATTCTGGGCCTTTGTGGATCCGTTTTTTGATTTTACAATGGCTGGGCCTCTGTTGGTTATTGGACTTTATGGAGACCCTTTGATTTTAAACTCTAATTTGGTCGGTTCAATTATTACTGTATTATTACTTTTATTTTTTAAGAGAAGAGAAGTTAAACTTGAGACCTCAACATTTATCGGGACTTGTGTTTAATGATTATTTTACTTTGGTTAAAATAAATCGAAAAAAAAGTCCTTTGGAATAGGGAGTCCGTAGTAAGAAATCAAATATATAAAAAAATTTAAAAAATTCACAAACTCTCCTATCTTTAGAAATAAAAACTTTACTTTGATAGCTAATGCCTAACATTAGAGGACCTTAAATACTATTATGAAGTAAAATGTAATTTATATGATATAAGGTTATATCAACCGTTTAGATATAAATAGAAGTAACTACCAATTATCTACTTAGGTTTGACAATTTACACTCAAAAACAACTTTATCATAAATTGACACTAACCTCCCTTAATGTTAAAGGTTGACCGTTAGCTGTTAGGGTTGACTAAGGGTAAGAAGACAAAAATACTCTAATACAATAACATAAACATATTAAAATGAAGGATAGCAAAAAGAAAAAAAGAAAAAAAGAAACTTAGATAATAGCATTTGCTTAAACAAGAGAAACATATGGAAATCATAAAATACAAAACTATAATTAAGAGAATAAGTTTTCACGGCATTTTATAAACATGAGAATCCAAAACACATTCATGACATTTGATCAAATTGGAAGAACAACCTAATAATATCAAAATTAAATAAAATACAATATGCCAAATCACTAGGATTTTTGCTCCATTCCAAAATACAAATAATTGATCAAGTCGGAGATGTATGTCTAGATCGTCATGGATGGAGGAGCAGTTGGCGCTATTGCTGGTCTTCTTTTTTTTTTTGGTAAGTAGGAGGGCCAAGGCCCAAACAAAAAGCTTAAACAAAACTAACAGGCCGAGCAGTAGCAAGGCCATTAAGATCATCAGTCAGAATGTTTAAAATCTGATAGGGGGGATCTTCAAACAACTTGAATCCCAGCTCTAAGGAATGCCCCAACTTAGCCATACCATCGGCAGCTCTATTTCCTTCTCTGTAGATATGATATATGCTGCAACACCAATTGTGATCAATCAAACCTTTACAGGACATAATAATGCTGTATAGAGGGTGGTTGATAGGCGTATCAGTAGACAGAAGGTGGACAACAGTTTTTGAGTCAGTTTCCACACTAACCTTCTTGTAACCAGATTTCCACAAAAGTTGCAACCCCTCGAAAATGCCCCATAATTCAGCCTCCAAGATATTACCCGTTCCCTTGTTCAAAGCAAATCCACCAAGCCACTTCCTCCTATGATTTCTCATCACACCTCCTGCAGAGATAGTGCCCAGTTCCGGTATTAGGCTGCCATCAACATTTAACTTGACAGAATCAATTTCAGGAGGGCACCAAGCTATAGCACTACTTTCCACCTCAGCTTTGCAACTATCATTACTATTAGCTTTCAACCAATCTTCAATATAATCAAAGATGATTTTACCAGCACACATAGGCACTCTATTGCTGGTCTTCTTTAGTAGTGAAGTATCCCTGGAAAGGTTTGCATTGAAGAGTAGCATGAGTAATGATGATGCATGAACACCTCATTTGGTTTTGGCAATGTTCTAGTATACGCTAGGTGCTATACGGTAGACCGCCGCTAAGCGCCTAAGCCGAGTAGTAGACGCCTAGACGGTAAAGAATTATATATATATATATATATATATATGTATATATACAACTATTTTCAGTTTTTCACATATCAAGCCCAATATCACTATGGGTCCAATTTTAGGCCCATAAAAACCAATCCAGCCCAAATACAAAATAAATCTCATTATAATCTCACCATCTCAAATCTCATCATTATCTCACCATCTCAAATCTCAACTTACATCACACAAATCTCACCATCTCACCATCTCAAATCTCAACATCATCTCACCATCTCAAATATGGATCAAGTGTCCATATTTCACTCTCTCTCCATCTCTCTCTACTAACTCATCTTCTTCCCTTATTTTTTTTTCTCTGCAACTCACCTTCTTCTTCTTTTTACGACTTCACCTTCTTCTTCTTCTTCTTCTTAATTTTCTCTGCTTTGTTTCTTGATTTTTTCTTTTTCTTTTGTTTCTTAATCTTCTTCTTCTTCACCGGACGACAGCGACTTCAATGATGACGATGGCTACACTAGCGAGGTGGCAACGACGAAGATGGCTGCACCCTGCTTTAATGAAGAATTTTTTTTTATAAACGATTTTGCCAATTAATTGGCTCTAAAAATCGGCCTAGGCGGCCGATAAAGCAGTGTTAGGCGGCGACTAGTCGGCCAGCCGCCTAGAAAGGCCGAATAGGCGACTGGAACCACCTAGTCATGATGGAATAAGCGGCTGGAACCACCTAGTTGGCCGACTAGGCCGATTTCTAGAACACTGGGTTTTAGACATCTTTTCCATCTCCGGTCTTCAGAACACAACCAAACTTATTTACTCAACAATTGGAGTATAATTTGAGCAATTGTTGATATAGTTCCAACCTAATACTCATACAACTTAAACCATTTAAACCATTTGTACATTTAAACATGAAATATTGAAATTATTTGAAAATGCAAGTTATAAATTAGCATAGATTCCAAGTTAATGAGAACATATATATATATATATATATATATACAATCCCGTTTTGGTTAGTATGCACTGATGTAACTACATCAATACCAATGCATGTGAACCACTAATTATAAAGAAACTTTGATAACTACATACACTTTAAGTTAAAGTATGTAAATTTAATGGTCCACATCCAATGCACTGATGAAGTTATATCAGTACGCACTGATTTGAACATTTATATATATATATATATATATATATATATATGTGTGAGTCTCTCATAAGAGATCCCTTATTTTAATTTCGGTATGGATCACCATGAAATCACATTGCTTTGAATGAATTTTAATCTGATTTTTTTTTTCTTTTCTTTTTTTGTGGATGATAAGTTTATCGACATCTACCTATGAGTAAAATTTGAGAATTTTTTCAAGCAGTACTAGAACTATTTTTCTAAAATTTTCCTATATTTCGTCCATTTTCTTGATGTCTTCACATTTAAAAAAAAATCGGGATAAATAATTCTAATGCTTGAAAAAATTTCAAATTTATTCATTTGTAAATTTCAATGAACTTTTCATCGATCTACACAAAAATTCAGATCAAAATTCATTGAAATCAATGTGATTTCATAATGGTCCTTATCGAAATTAAAATAAGGGATCCCTTATAAGATTTGAATGCATTTACAACTCTTTGATTAAAAGCACATAGGTGGTTAAGATGTTGAAATCAAAATTTTAAGTCACAATTGGTCATCGATTGTAAAAACAAAAAAAAAAAGTGATTTAGGAGTGTTGTCAATCTTCTGATATGGATTGTTTCATACATGATACGATGTAAAGAAGTTGCAGGTTATAATTTGCAGGAATAGTTCTGTGAAAGTAGTTAAGGAATGTATATATATATATATATATATATATATTTTATTTTTTTTCTGGTCCAGCTTTTGCATGCTAAAATTGTATCCTCTTTTGCTTCTAATGTTTGAATTTCATATTTTGAGATTACACCTACACCATTACACAATCTTTGAGAACATCAAAAATGGGCAAATGGGTTCGTCACAATCATCTGCGTTTGTTTTGTAACTGATACTGGTATTCTGTTTTGATTTCCCTAAGAAAAAGTGATGGAGGTGTTGTTTTGTTAGAATTCTAGCTATGCATCATCACAAAAATTCTAGCAAGCACTGCAAGCTTGGTACCATGAACTGAGACAGTTTTTACTCGCTGCCAGATTCAAGAATTTTTATACTGACACCTCTCTTTTTGTTCTAAATACTGGTGGTAACATACTCTACCTTCTTATATATGTTGATGATATCATTCTCACAGGTAATAAATAGCTCATGTGGATCGTTTTGTTGAGAGTCTTGCTCATAGATTCTCCCTGAAAGATCTTGGTCCCCTCTCCTATTTTTTTGGTGTTGAAGTGGTTCCTCATGAACATGGTATCCTATTGTCACAGCGGCGCTACATACTGGATCTCCTCTCTCGCACCAACATGTCCGGTGCCAAGCCCGTTCAAACACCCTTGCCTACCAGTCCACCGCTTAGTCTCCACTCGGGTACGCCTCTAAGTGATCCTACCACATACCGAATAGTTGTAGGCAGTCTACTGTATCTATCGCTTACATGTCCGAACATCTCCTACGCCGTCAACAAATTGTCACAATTTATGCACCATCTCACTTCAAATCACTGGGATCTTGTGAAACGACTCCTGTGTTACTTATGTGGATCGCTAAATGAGGGGGTTGTGATTCATCGCAATTCTCAAGTTGCCCTTCATGCATGTTCTGATGCCGATTGGGCTGGGAATAAAGACGATTTCTCTTCCACAAGTGCCTACATTGTCTACCTTGGGAGAAATCCGATATCGTGGAACTCGAAGAAGCAAACAACCGTAGCTCGCTCCTCCACGGAAGCTGTACAGGTCAGTTGCAGCCACAGCGGCAGAGCTCAATTGGGTATGCTTCCTTCTCACTAATCTTGGTATCACTCTGTCTACTGCACCGGTCATTTACTATGATAATGTGGGGGCTACTCAGTTGTGTTCCAATCCTATCTTTCACTCCCGGTCATTTACTATGATAATGTGGGGGCTACTCAGTTGTGTTCCAATCCTATCTTTCACTCCCGCATGATGCATGTTGCCATTGATTTTCATTTCATTTGGGACCAAGTGCAGTCCAGCAGTCTACGTGTTTCTCATGTTTCTTCCAACGATCAACTTGCGGACGCGCTAACTAAACCACTGTCTCGACCTCTCTTTCAGTCTCTCAAAGACAAGATTGGCCTCTCTTGTCATGGTCCATCTTGAGGGGCATATTGGGTATTAAGTGTTTCAGTTATGATAAACTTCAGCTAATTTCTTTATCTTTTAAGTTGTATACTTGTATTTGAATTGTATATGGATTGTATAGCTGTGTATCTTATCTCTAGGAGAGTTTCAATTCTCTCAACATTAGGTCGCTGGTGTAATATATATTCATGTATCTATCAATGGAAAAAGTGTGCAGTTTTACACCAAAAACAACTCTGTTTAAAACCATGTGTTACACCTTCTATGTTTTGATTTGCAATTTTGTACAAGTCCTTGGTTTTTATTGTGGATTTTGTAGGAGGTTTGTGTCTGTAAAAACAGTTAATGGATGATTACTATAATGAAATCTTTAGAGATGTGTTTGTCATCTCATAGCCAAATTATAAACATATTTGAACAAGACAACACGCTAATGATATTTCCACGAAAGACCTCTAAAGATGGTATATCCTTACATGAATATTAATTTGATTTTTTTTTTCTTTTGGAGCTTCTTGAAGATTTAAAAAAGTGAAGTCTATGTATTTTTCTTGCAGGTCAACTGGTACTCCATAAGTTTATGGTTAATTTCCAGTTGAGTGTAACCGATTGATCAGTGATAAACTAGATCCCAATATAGAAGGAAAATTTCTAATAAATCTGTTTATATATTAATTGATTCAATGATTACGTCGTATGAGATTAATAACTAATCGAATATGTTTTTTTTTTTTTTTTTATACCATATGTGGATAAATTGAAGATTTCTTTTTCTTTTACAATATCATTTAAGTTGGTGGACCCTTTAATAAAGTTTCTGTTTTGTTATGACAAGATTTCCAAGTCTTTGCTATTTGATTTCCAAGTCAACTGGCGTATTCCAAAGGTTAAACAACTGAACATATGCAGAGGATAGAATAACACAAGTGATCATCAAACACTTGAGGTAGCTTTTGCTGTTTCCCAAATGGCTCTTGCCACTTATCTTGTGTTCTTCCTTATCTCTCACCAGTTACTTCTCTCTTTATCTGAAGAAGAACCCAATCCAAGATGCCCATCATTTCGTTGTGGACATCTCGGCTATATTGGCTTCCCCTTCTCCAATCGAACGCATCCTGAGTGTGGGTTGTTCGTAGTAGATAACTGCAATGAACAAGAAGCTCCGAAGATTCAGTTGCTGAAAAATGAATCATTCTTTTATGTGAAGGAAATTTCTCAGGATAATACGCTGATGCTTCATTACCTTCCGTTTTCAGAGTCCTTTGACAATTATAGCTGTAAATCCTTCAGAAACATGACCCTCCCTCGTTCTCCTTTTATCTCTTATAATATCACATCCACGCAGCTTTTGTTTAAATGCCCACATACTCATCACAGTATACCCAAAAATTACAGTTTACTCTGCAATTTTTCCACCAACTCCGTTATTGGTCAAATAACAGTCTACCAAGTTATCAGCGGCAAGTGACTAAAACTGAGAAAAATGTTGTCTTTCATGATTTGTTTACTGGTGGGTTCGCTCTTCAAGTGAATGTAACAAGAGAATGCTATGAGTGTCATTGGAGAGGAGGCCAATGTCAAAGTGATAGCAAGGGAAACTTTAATTTTTCAAAAGCAGAACCAGATACCAAAATTACAGAACCAGGTATCAGAATTCAGAACTCGTGCATGGATGCATACATGTTCTACTTTCTGCGTTTCATTGATTTACACATATATTGGCTATCCATTCCAAGTTGTTAGTCGTTTTATACATTTATGGAAGCTGTGTGTATTTTAATCCCCCGCCATAAAACATATTTTTGTCTGTGAACATAAATTGCTTTACTGGATTTTGAATGGTCCCTTGGTTTTGGGAGAATGCGGCTTAGTTTGCTACAGCAAGATCTATATCAGTTTCATGAGATTACAAGTTTCGTCTACTTGATCTGTACAATCTTGTGAACGATGAAGCCAATTTTGGTCTCATTCCTATAGTTTAACTATCTAAACTAACGCCATAATACTTGTTACTTTTGTTGCAGGAAATCAACAGTTGACAATGAAATTCAAGCTGCAACTAGGTAATATACGTCTTTAATTACAATACATTAAAATCATTTCAGATTTCTCAGCCTCATCTGCTAGATTGCTTCTCTGTCAACTTCAAAGGAAAATTTCTGTTCAGTATTCTGTAATTTTCCTCCTAAGCAATCTGTGGCTTAAACTCTTCCCTTTGCTCATTAGGTATTGGAATAGGAGTATCGTCACTGCTAATTGGTGTATTGATAATTCTAGCCCTCTGCTTCAAGAAAAGATTATCATCGGATAATTCCACGGTCTTCTGGAAGAAGAAATTTAAGGATTATCAGAACATTGAGGCCTTCTTAAGAAACTATGGATCCCTAGCTCCTAAAAGATACAATTATTCAGATATCAAGAGAATGACCAATTCATTCAAGCATAAACTAGGCGAAGGAGGCTACGGAGGAGTTTACAAAGGTAAGCTACTAGATGGCCGTAATGTAGCAGTGAAGGTCTTAAGTGGTTTAAAGGGTAATGGAGACGACTTTATCAATGAGGTTGCTAGCATCAGTAGAACTTCTCATGTTAACATAGTCAGTCTTTTCGGCTACTGTTTTGAGAGTCGGGGAAGAGCTCTCATATATGAGTTTATGCCTAATGGATCTCTTGAGAAGTTCATATATGAAAAATATTCCCCAAATAAGCAATTGAAGTGGGAAAAGTTGTACCAAATTGCACTAGGCATAGCTCGAGGATTAGAGTATTTACATCGTGGTTGTAGCACACGGATTTTGCACTTTGATATAAAGCCTCATAACATTCTCATAGACGAAGACTTCAGTCCAAAAATCTCGGATTTTGGCCTTGCTAAAATATGCCCTAGGAAAGAGAGTATCGTATCAATGACAGGTGCACGAGGGACTATTGGGTATATTGCTCCAGAAGTGGTTTGCAGAAATTTTGGTGAAGTCTCTCACAAGTCGGATGTTTATAGCTATGGAATGATGGTTTTAGAGATGGTTGGAGGAAGAAAGAACCTCGATGTTGGAGTTGATCGAACGAGTGAGATATATTTCCCACATTGGATCTATGATCGTCTTGAAGCAGCTGAAGAACTTGGACTGCAGGGCATTGAAAATGATGACGATAATGAATATGCAAGGAAGATGTTAACAGTGAGCTTGTGGTGCATACAGACTAACCCTTCAAGCCGACCAGCAATGAGCAGAGTGGTGGAAATGTTGGAAGGGAGCCTTGATTCCTTACAATTCCCACCGAAGCCTTTCTTATCTTCTTCAAGATCAGAGGCAGCAGATTCTTTACCTTCAATAGTATGTTAAAGTTGTACTATATGATGCATGAAGTTTCATATTTTCCTATAAACATTTAAATGTATTAGTGTTCAATTGAATTCAATGTACACTGTCAGTAACTATGATGCAATTTCATTTCTGTTCATCAAATGCAACCACAATCTGGAGAATATATGGGTTGCAGTAACAACTTCAGTATTTTGTATTTTTCTAATCAACTTCAGTATTAATAAAGTTTCTGATTTGTAATAATGGCTGCCTCTATTTACCATGCTCGCTCTAAGTCTCTAACAGTTTACCTTCTAGATCACATCCGTTTGTTTCTGAAATCGATCAGTATTTCTGCAGATTAAAGGCTAATTCAGAAGCAACTTCATCATCCATTTCCCTAAAATTACAAGGTCTGCAAGATTTGCATGATTGTGTCGATAAGTTGCTTCTCTTACCTACCTTAGCCCAAGAGAAGAATGAGAAAAGTGTTAATGAGCTGTTGGATGGATCGCTCAGGGTCTTGGATCTGTGTAGCACAACCAAAGATGCATTAGTCCAGATCAAGGAATTTACACAAGAACTGCAGTCAATTCTTTGACGAAGTTGTGACATGAAGCTCACAAGTGAGATTAAGAAGTACTTGACCGAAAGAAAGGCATTGAGGAAAGCAATCAAAAAGGCCTTGGAAAGCTTGAAAGCTAAGAAACTCAGCAATGAAAATGAAAGTGTCGCAATGGCTGGCATTTTGAAAGAGGTGGAAACAGTCTCTCTCGGCATGTTTGAATATTTATTGTCTTTTATCTCTGGTCCAAAGGCACAATCAAAGCTAAGCGGGTGGTCATTGGTTTCCAAGCTAACTCACCACAAACGAGTAGCATCCGAGGAAGGAGAAACAGAATCCAATGGGTTTGCTAAGGTGGATGCTGCATTGCTGTCCCTCATTGATCACAAGATCTGCACTGCAGATGTGCAAAACCAACTAAAGAACTTGGTGTTGTGCATTCAAGATTTCATTATCTCACCTTCTATGTTTCACCAAAAACAGTTAATGGTTTTTATATTTGCATCTTGTATCTTCTTTGACAAGTTAACTACAAGATACATTAAAAAGCCACAACACAACAACAACATGGAGTTGGGTTCTGAATATCTTTATTTCACTTGACTTGTTCCACACTAAGTCTGCATAGCCAAGCTTCTTCCTCAAAAGTCCAGTCATGGTGGCTGCATCAGTTCCATCTCCGGTCATCACCACTTTGTTCTTCTCATCTCCTTCCCATGCCACTGAAATTACACCGACACACCATTACACAATCTTTGAAAACATCAAAAATGGGGCAAATGGGTTTGCATTCTCTTCATTTTTTATGATTGAAATTCAATTTTATACAAACATACAACAGTAACACCAACCATCTGCAACAGCAGCAATCTTCATGGCCTTGGACCGGCATTTGTCACATTTCAGTTTCAACATAATAACTATTTTTGCTGCATCATTAAACCAACAAAAAAAAAAAAAAAACATGTCAATAAGCTAGAGTTGTAAAAGAGGCAGATTGTCGTTAAAGGTTCATTATAGCTTACCTTCATTTTTTCAAAATTTCTCTGTGTATAAGAGTTGAATAACTAGAATCCATATATATAGTAGTGTTTACAAATGAGGAAGCCTGCAAGTAAAGTTGCAGTCACATGATCAAAACTAGTTTTTAAAGTGCATATTGGATCCACTTTTCATGGGTTCAAAGCACATCTAGTGCCCAAATCAAACCCAGTTAACAGAGTTCATGTGTTTGGGGTGAAGTCAATTGTTATAATATTGCGTCAACTATTAAAAATACAAATTCAGAACAATTAAGTCAAAATTTAATACTAATAACATTGCAACTATCACATGTTTCAACCAATTTGGAGGGTGTGTGTGAACAAGCCATGCCAGCCTAGTTTTTAACTTCCTTCATGATCAAAACTCCTAAAGAACAAGCAATAACAGGCCATTTGGGACCTCTACTTTAATTAATGAAGAATATTGAAAGATTTAATGTCAAACCTCAACTTGTCTTGAGTGCATTCTGTCAGAATCCAACCTCTCAGGCTTTGGCTTTGCAGCTTTCCTGTTATCTTCAACACAATCAACCATCGAGAGTCTTTTTTGAAAAGAATAAAAAAAATAGCGATTAAAATGGCAACCTAATATAATTCCAGAAACAAATAACCGGTTAAAGAAATTGCAATCAGACATATGTAAACATCTTTGCTTTGTTTCACTAAGAGAAAACATAATCAATTAGATGAGTAGATGACAAACTAACATCTATGCAGCTTGGAAAAAAATATCCCACCATTTATACGACAGGGAGAGTATGGAAGTTTATACTTACAGTCATTACTCCGATGGCTGCACTAACACCGGCTTTGCCAAATATTGCTGCTGCTGCCTCTGTGAGGCTCCAACATCTAACACAAATAGAAACGGACACGTCAACCCTTTGACTGTCGTACATGAGACGAATATGGAGACCCAGTTTTGCTTTTAGTCTGGGCCTTTGTGGATCCGTTTTTTGATTTTACAATGGCTGGGCCTCTGTGGGTTGTTGGACTTTATGGAGACCCTTTGATTTTAAACTCTAATTTGGTCGGTTCAACTATTATTACTATTTTTTAACCTCCAGCTACCTTTGACCCCGCTTGATATTGGCAAATATTGTCTTCAATTTCTTCTTTTGCTCTGCTTATCATTTCTGATTGAATTTTTGTTTATAAAAAAAAATCTAATATTTTGCTTGTTTTTGTGACAAAAAGAGAAGCCCTTTGAAATCCTTCACAGGTATGACACAGACTTGTACAAGCTTTTTCTTTGTTTTCTGGTTACAATAATTTTCTGTTGCATATACATACATATACATACATATCTGTTGCTGCTTGCTGTTGATATTGGAAATTCGTTAATGGGATTTGGAGAAAGATTGAAAATTTAGTGTTTTTAGTGAATTCTCTGTATGGGTAGTATTAGTCCACAGATATTGTTGAGAAAAACAACTGGTGAAAACATGAACCCTAATTGGGAACAAGTGTTGGATCAATTTGAACAAGTTATGGCTTCTGGGATTGATGAGGCTTTGCAAGTAGATGCTATGAAGAAGCTAGCCTATTTATGTAATTGTGTCCCAGAAGAGATATTAAACCGGACTATTCCAATCCTTGCCAATGTTCTTGATGATAATGACAGTTCTAATGGTTTGAGTTGGTCTGTTCGACAAGCGGCTGCTTGCTGCTTAAGACGAATTTCTTGTCATGGTGATGGTGGATTGGCAACTGAGATAGGCCAATCGGGTGCTATACATTCTTTGTTGAGGTTATTGCCTGAATCGGATCATGATTTTCAAAGAGTTTTGGTAAGATGTCTGTGGTGTGCAGTCACCTTTGGGAGTGAAAATCGGGTGATTGTGGCTACGAATGGTGGGTTGGAGATTGTCGTGGCTATGTTGAATTCGTGTGATGAGGATACTAGGAAGTACTTGTTGGAGATTTTGAGTGCATTGACATTGATGAGGGAGGGTAGGAGGGTGCTTTCTAGTTTAGGAGGGTTGAGATTTCTAGTTGAGGCAGCTCGTTTTGGAAGTATGGTTTCTAGAGAAAGAGGTTGTCAAGCAATAGGGTTACTTGGGGTTAGGAAGCGTGCTAGGCATAGGCTTGTTGAATTGGGAGTCATCCTAGTTCTTGTGGAGTTGTTTCGTGTTGGAGACTCTACAACGAAATTGGTAGCCGGTAATTCTCTTGGTGTGATATCGGCTCATGTTGATTACATTAGGTTGGTTTCTGAAGCGGGAGCTATTCTGTTATATGCTGAACTACTGCAAGGACCTGATTTTATCGGTAAAGAAATTGCTGAGGATGTGTTTTGTATTATTGTATACTAGCTGTTGCAGAAGAGAATGCAATTTCAATAGCTGAACACTTGATTAGAATTCTCAGAGAAGGTGACGATGAATCGAAAGCTGTTGCTGCTGATGTTTTCTGTGGTCTTTCAGACTACAAGCATTTGATACCTGTTGTTAGAAGCTCTGGTGCAATACCGATTCTGGTTAATCTTTTGCGTGATGGAAATGTTGAAGCTAGGGAAAGGGTATCTGGAGCCATTGCTAAGTTGAGTTATAACAAGGAAGACCGCGTAGCACTTGCTGATGCGGGGGCAGTGCCACTTATGATTGACATATTGCATGACGAATCAGAAGAGCTAAGAGATACTGCTACAGAGGCTCTCATAAATTTTTATGAAGATTCATCTCTGCAGGAAAGAATATCTGCCGCGATTGATGATTTGTCGCTTCAGAGGATGGAAATGATCAGACTCCATGCTTCCAATGAGCAGATGGTTAGGTCCTTGAGACGGATGTTTATCGAGCAGCTTACTTGGGACCCTGATCTTGTCTAATTGCTTTCTCTGTACCTCTTCAATAGTTGTTCTTTTCAAAAAAAAAATAAATAAATAAATAAAAAATCTATAAAATTTGTTTTTGCGCCTATCGGCTTTGCATTACATTATTCGCACTGTCTGAAAAACGTGTGGCGGCTCTGCAACAGAGGATTGAAGAAAATATAATTGACTTGTCAATCAAATTCATGCATCCTCCAATCCTCAATCCAATTCAAGAACATGTGATGTGTGTCTACATTTGCTTTTTGGTTCAAAGAATCAAAAAAGCAACAATTCAATTGTTTCCATCTATGTATTCCAAGGCTACATCAACCAATCACACACACATATGTCTCAAGTCTCCAAACATGTAATTGTTGACCAAAGGAAATTTCCTGAAACTAATAGAGACATGTTCATATTTTCCAATCACCAGCAGACTAAATAGTAATTTTGACAATATTATTGGAGTTACTGGGGAATCTCTTGTTTGTCTCATGCATCATTTTTGTAAATCAAAGGGAACATAATTCTAATAATTTAGTTCATGAAATGATCTAGGACACTTCCGGAAGGCTGTTGGAGGGGCAAACAACGTCCATTTTGGGCCCATAATATGTCATTGGAACCGTACCAATGAGCCATACATTCGTTACAATGGGTTTACCCTGTAATAGGCCGCTGTTTTGCCAGAAAAGGACGTTTTGACCTCCGTTTTCATGTTTTTATATTTTATGCGTGATTTAGGGTTTTTTTTTTTTTTTTTTCAATTTAGAAAGATTTCTTTCTTTCAGTTTGTTTAGGAATAAAGTTTAGGTTTTAGAAATAAATCAAAATTACCTTTCTGATAAGATTTGATCTTTTCTTTTCAGTCAAGTTTGGAATCTAGAATGTTAGAGGATTCAAGTTTGTTTTGTTTTGTATTTTTTCTATTTAAACGGGAGTCAGGAGAGTTGTTCGTAACTTTTCTTGAATATCAATAAAAAGTTAAAAACTATTATTTTGAACAAACTTCTTGTCACGGAAATTTGTTTTGTCATAAAGTTTACTGAACTTGGTTGTAGCATCCATCAACACAGCATAATATAAGAGTACCAAACAGAAGTGCTTCTTTATTTATTTCAACTAATCGAACAATTACATTACAACATAAGAACAAACTAACATGTTTCTAGTAGCTATTCGAACACCGAAGAGCCACGTACAACCGCAACATAGGGGAGAGAATTGACTGACATGAAAATGTAGGAAAAAGAACTTGAAGCACTTGAAGCTTATTTGATCAACTTCACATAATGTTGCAAGTGCTTGTGCATGGATCTTCATAACCATAAACAACTGGTCCACACAATCGATACTCATATGGATATGATTGTTGCTTACATGGACAATATGGATGACAGCACTGTGGAGTTGGTTTTGGATCTTCCTTTTTTTCTTCCTTTTTCTCTTCCTTTTTCACTTCCTTTTTCTCTTCCTTTTTTTCTTCCTTTTTTCCCTTCACTTCTTCTACAAGTAACAATTCTGCATAGCCAAGTTTCCTGTCCAATTTTGTGGTCAAGGTGGCCACATCAACTCCATCTCCAACCACCACCATTTTGTCCTTGCCTTCTCCTTCCCATGCAACTGAGATTATTTCACCTACACCATTACACAACCTTTGAGAAACATCAAAAATGGGGAGATGGGTTTGCATTTCATTCATTTTTTAATTAAAATATAATAAAATGATCAAATCTAGAACAATTTTATTATCTGAAACTAACCTTCTGCCGCAGCTACTATCTTCATGGCCTTGGACCAGCATTTTTTGCATCTCACTTGCACCTTAATAACTATCTTTTGCTGCACCAAAATATTGATCAATCAAACAACAATTCATATCATAATTCGATTACATAAAATGTTATAAGTAGATCTTTTAGCAGAAGAAAATTTTTGTTAAATGTGTTTGTAAGAAAGCTCTACTAATTTTGCATGAAGAAAAAAGTTAATACTAAGAAGGAGAGACAGCTTTGTTGTTTTAAGGTTAAATAACTCACCTTCATAGGTGCCAACCACAATAAAAATGCTGCAATTAAGTAAATTAACTATAGATTAGAATACCACAATCAATGGTTCAATGTGTAAACAAGTCAATATATAATAAACAAGTCAATTGTTATACTGTTATGAGTCAAGTATTAACATCAACATCGCTTGATCTATTGGTATCACGCTATGTGGTGCGAGTGACCAATCACATGAAACACTTGCGTCGTGTAACGTAATATTATATATTGACTGGGATCAGGATTCTCTCCTTACTTGACTTTTCATAATCTAGTGACACTAAAGCATAACAAAAAATACATGGTTAATATTTTTGATCGGTTTTGTCTCTCTCATGCAAGTTGGTGTTTCAATTACAAAGAAAAACAAAGTCAATGAGAGGATCCTAACTCTATTGACTAACACGTAAAGAAGTTTTTGTTATATGCATCATGTCTTAAAAATACAGGATCCATAGGATATACCAAGATAACATATGCATCAAAATCTCTGTATATAAATTTGATACATAAATGGAACTTAAAATCTTTCTCAAACCTCTTCCTATACGATTGTACTCCAAACAGGAAATATTATTGAATGCAAATATACAAGGAAGTTTTTGCATTACCCAAAAGAGAGAAACAAAAGGACTGAATCTTCACAAATCTAAAAAAATCTTTGAACTTTTATATCTTGGTTACTCTTTATAATGATAACTTCCTTTTTCATTACTTCAAACATTTAATGGTTTGTTCAAAAATCCATTTTCAACTTTCAGAAAACTTGTTTTCAACTTTAGAAGAAGATCAAGCTACAGTTCTATAAATTGCCAACCCTTGAACTGCACAAACTTTCAGAAAACTTGTTTTCTTTTGTCTCCTCTGCAAGAAATCTTGAAAGTATTTTCACATAGTAGGCATCAAAATGTTCTTTTCAAGTACAGAAGCCAAAATGGTTAGACTACAATACTCATTAATATTTTGGTTTTCTTGTGTTATTTTATTCTCTTTCAAGGATTGCATGTTATCTACTCTACTAATTAATTTTCCAATCAGCACACTGGTGCTTGCTTTCAGATGGATATTCAGATAAAGAGTGTTTGATGGATTGATAGTATAGACAATTTTGTGTGTGTTGTAATGTGAATTGCAGGAGCATCTTACACCATAAATGCAGAGGAAGGAATGACATATTTTTTTTTTTTGAACAGCAAAATTTATTCATCGAACCCGAAGGGCGGAAAACGGACAGAAAACACAATAACACCGAGCAGAAAAACAAAGAAGCAAACATGCAGCAAGGAAAACAGCCAAGCAAAACAAAACAACACACAAAAGAAAGACAGCCAAGCTTAACAGAGACAACAGCCTTCTCAGCTACAAATAAGAGAGCCAGGCAACAAAAGCAAAACAGAGCAAAGCAGCCAGAGGAACCAAAGAAAGCAAAACTGAATCAATGCACCTCCCAAATCACTCTATCTCCCATCAAAGCGGACCCTTTTTAAGCTAGCAATTCGGCAAAGGAGTTGCTGGCCCTGGAGTTGAAAAAGAAACTAACCTTTGTCATCATCTTTCCCTTTAGCAATTTGGTACGCCAACTCTTCTTCAACACCACTGAAATTGCAACCTTGAGCCCCACTTCAAGTCTTCATTCTATGGATTCTTGAAGGAAAAAAATCTTTTTATTCTCGCCTTCTATCGGAAGGACACGAAGGATCAACGATTCCCCCAACCTTCCCCTTCTGAAAAAGAGGTTCCAATTCCCCAAGATCAACATAAAGATCAATAGCATCACCCCCCATTGGACTCAAACCAAACCCGAACAAACCTCTACCCTTTTCAAAATTAATATAAACCACTTGATCACCTGAAACTGCCACTCCTCCACTTGATCCATCATTAGAACCAAAGACCCTAATGCTCTTACCATATGTCTTCTTACTCTCATCATCCTCCAAAGAAACCACTTTATCAATAGGCTTAATAACACAGCTCCCTAACTTGCTCACCATACCTTTGGCAAAACCCTTACCACATTTCCCCCACACAAGAACTAAATGACCCAGCCTTACCACCAAAAACAGCCTTATCACCCAAAAATGCCCCCTCCCCACTTTCGGATAACCCCCCGGGGGGGTGACATATATAATAGGAAGAGCAGACCCAAGTAAGCTCCTGAGTAGATTTGCACACTTTCCCCTAGATCCCCATTTCTCCACGTCCCCATCCCCAGTTGGGGGGTCCCCATCCCTATTTCTCTATTTTCCCCACAAATATATTCAAATGAGGATGGGGATAAGGGGGAGGTGCCCCATCCCCATTTCCCTCAAACATATATAAATATAATTATAATATATACTTTTTAATTTTTTATTCTTTGAAAACCCTAACTATATATACACTTCTTTTTTTTTGTGCATTTGTAATGCACTAATGAATTTTATTTTGTATTTGTAATGAAATGTTTAAAGTTTAACCTTAAAGTTTAAACTTTAAGGTTAAACTTTAAGGTTACAGTTGGAGGGTCAATTTATGGATGATTTAGCAGTGTTGTCAGTCTTCATACATGATACGATGTAAAGAAGTTGCATGTTATAATTTGCAGTCTTCAAAATAAACCAGGTTTAGTGGAACATCATAATCATGTTTTTTATTACAGGGGTGATAAAGTGAAAAGAAGTTGAAGTTTGATCAACTTCGCATAATGTTGCAAGTGCTTGTTGAACAAATTCATATTTTTATTCTTCTCCATATAGGAGAAATACAACTAGGAAAAAAAATAAAGAAATCCTATAATTAAGCTAATTGATTCCTTAATCAAAACAGAAAGGGAAATACAACTAAGAAAGAATCAAGGAATCCTATAATTAAGCTATTGATTCCTTAATTAAAAAGGAAATCCTATACATTAATGACAAATATTCTAACACTTGTTTAATGATGATCTTCATACACCACAACCACCACCACTTTGTCCTTGTCTTACCCTTCCTATGCAACTGAGATTACACCCTAGGTAGGTGTAGGTGTGGACATGGTTCGGTTTAGTTCGGTTTTGGCCAAAACCGTATTGAACCGACATATATTCGGTTTTTGAAAATGTGAATTGGTTTGAACCATTTGAACCTGAAAACCGAATTAAACCGAACACCTTTATCTCGGTTCGGTTCGGTTCAATTCGGTTTTGGACCTATTGGCTTTTGAAGGTTTTTTTAATATGTTTTTTTAATTTTTGGGCCTTTAAGTTGAACATTTTTGGCATTTAGGCTTAAACTTTTTTAAGAAAGCATAATATGTAAAAATAATTTAAACAAAATACAACCCAATTTTCAATTGAAATCTAAAATTTCAATCATATTCATCCCACATACTCAATCAAAATATAAAATCATTATAACTTCTATAAAATAGAAGTAAAAAAATGTAGTACATGATGTAATCCAAATAAAACATCATCAACAAACAGTTCATAATAAAATTGAACCTTACAAAATAATTAATTAAGACAATTCGGTTTATTCGGTTTGGTTCAGTTTTGTATATCCAAAACCAAAACCGAATCGAATTTAATTCGGTTTTTAAATTTTAAATCGGTTTAAACCGAATAGAAGTTATGAACCGAACCAAACAAAACACCCTTTTCTGGTTCAGTTCGGTTTAATTCGGTTTTGATTTTTGTGCCCACCCCTACCCATAGCCGACTTGTTAGTTCTAACGGTCTATTTGTTGGATATTATGGAGTAGGACAGATAGGAAACCTCGGCCCACACCTTTGGCCACACAAAGATGCAAGCAGGTAAATCAGAACTCGCCTTCGCCTGGGTAGGATTCGAACTGCCGACTTAGGAGTTACCCGTGCCCCAAGCCCGTCCTTCCACCAGTTGAGCTAGTGTCTTGATGGCTAACTACAATGCAATTGTCAAGAGTAGAACCAAGAACTTGAGATTTTCATCCCAAACCTTGGACCACCAAGGCAACCACCTCGTGGTTATTTTCAATAATGTTTTTTTTTTTTTTTCCATGAATTCTAACACAATTTTGTATTCATTGAAAAAGATTCATTTTCAATGATTAAGATTACATTTAATATGTATGATAAATGTATACAAATACTAGTACTTGTAAAATATAAACCTAGTCACTAAAAGTGTATCAATTCAACACAAGTTTTGTTAGAAATGAATTTGTATGTAAAAAAGAAAATATATATATATATATATGTATATTAATTGATCCTCACCTTATTCAACCATATATACAAGGCAACAATATTGACGATTTATGTTATCTTGTCGAGTTTATGATAAGCCACAAACAAGTATACATGAGAAGTTTTTATTTCTAAACAATAAATATATATACTGTGTGTACTTCCTCTTCCCCATTAATGGTGGGGTTCAAGTCTCGTTATACACATTTTATAAAGACGTGTGACATATATATATATAGGTTGTGAGTAAATATCTTTTCTTTGCATGTAATATTAGATTTCAAGAGGTGTCACTGAATTTATTATAACATGATAAGTCACACAATTGCAACCACCGACGACTATTTGACCATAAAAACATGTACGTGTCAACAATTAATTCAAAACATTAATGCGTTGGACGATGTGAATTGTGATACACATGATAAATAGTTTTTTGTTTTGTAATTTTTTTTTTTTAAGTCCTACATATAATAAATAGTTGTTGTTACTTGTACAATTTTTTTTTTTTTAAATTATTCGTCAACTTGATTGAGACGGTAGGAAACATGTACGATTGCAACCACCGACGACTATTTGACCATAAAAACATGTACGTGTCAACAATTAATTCAAAACATTAATGCGTTGGACGATGTGAATTGTGATACACATGATAAATAGTTTTTTGTTTTGTAATTTTTTTTTTTTTAAGTCCTACATATAATAAATAGTTGTTGTTACTTGTACAATTTTTTTTTTTTTAAATTATTCGTCAACTTGATTGAGACGGTAGGAAACATGTACGATTGCAACCACCGACGACTATTTGACCATAAAAACATGTACGTGTCAACAATTAATTCAAAACATTAATGCGTTGGACGATGTGAATTGTGATACACATGATAAATAGTTTTTTGTTTTGTAATTTTTTTTTTTAAGTCCTACATATAATAAATAGTTGTTGTTACTTGTACAATTTTTTTTTTTTTTAATTATTCGTCAACTTGATTGAGACGGTAGGAAACATGTACGATTGCAACCACCGACGACTATTTGACCATAAAAACATGTACGTGTCAACAATTAATTCAAAACATTAATGCGTTGGACGATGTGAATTGTGATACACATGATAAATAGTTTTTTGTTTTGTAATTTTTTTTTTTTTAAGTCCTACATATAATAAATAGTTGTTGTTACTTGTACAATTTTTTTTTTTTTAAATTATTCGTCAACTTGATTGAGACGGTAGGAAACATGTACGATTGCAACCACCAACGACTATTTGACCATAAAAACATGTACGTGTCAACAATTAATTCAAAACATTAATGCGTTGGACGATGTGAATTGTGATACACATGATAAATAGTTTTTTGTTTTGTAATTTTTTTTTTTTAAGTCCTACATATAATAAATAGTTGTTGTTACTTGTACAATTTTTTTTTTTTTAAATTATTCGTCAACTTGATTGAGACGGTAGGAAACATGTACGATTGCAACCACCGACGACTATTTGACCATAAAAACATGTACGTGTCAACAATTAATTCAAAACATTAATGCGTTGGACGATGTGAATTGTGATACACATGATAAATAGTTTTTTGTTTTGTAATTTTTTTTTTTTAAGTCCTACATATAATAAATAGTTGTTGTTACTTGTACAATTTTTTTTTTTTTAAATTATTCGTCAACTTGATTGAGACGGTAAGTTTTCTAAGTAACTATAAACAATATTAACTATCAAAAAAAAGCTACACCGCCTTTTCTCTCTCTTCTAAAAACTCTCTGCCTTCTCTCTACATCTTCCCACCTTCGCCCGTCGCCGGTTATTGCTGTGGCAGCGGCAGCCGGCGGCGATGGCGCCCCTGAGGGCGTTTTCTCCTTCTCCCTCAAGCTAAGCCTTCCCGCTTAGGGGGTTGTGACCCGGAGCTGCTACGACGGCCCCGACGGCCGGCTGACCGACTTCTCGCGCCACCGGGGGGTCCTGTTTCTTCAGTCGCAGTCGGCAGCTGTTAGATCGGCCGATCCTCTCGGATCCGGCCAGATCTGGTGTAAATCGGTGCGAGCAGTTGAACGGCGGCCATGTAGTTCGTCCGGCCCCGTCCTCTCCGCCGGACACCGCCGGCAGCCGAGGGTTCCTTCCTCCTTTGTTCGGTGCTGGGCTTGGTCGGCTTTCCTGCTTTTCGGCGACGGGAGTCGATTACGGTGTGGGTTTGCTTGGCTAGGGGCGTGGGGTTTTGATCGGCATCTCGGCGTCGTCGGTCTTGACGGCGGCGTCCTGGTGGGTCTGCTCCGGCGGCCTAGAAGCTGCTCCTCCAGCTCGGCTTTCGTTCGGATGTTGGGTTTTGGTTTGTTCTGTGTAGTTTGGCGAAACCATTTGGTTTCCTGGTTGTATTTCCACCTTTGTGTGTGGGTTTTTCTCCCGTTTGTGGGACTCTCACCTGGGTAGTGCTCGAGTGTCCTATTTGTGAAGTCCCAGTTGTGTATGTAAACATGCTAGTCATGTTTTGCCCTGGTTTCCAGGAGCCTTCCATCAAAAAAAAAAAAAAAAACTATAAACAATATTACAATTACAATACTATAATAATATTACTCAGCAACTTCACTATCAAGATTTTTATTTTATTTATATCACCATTACACAATCTTTGAGAACATCAAAATTGGGCAAATGGGTTCGGTCATAATCATCTGCGTTTTGTTTTTTAACCGATACTGGCATTCTGTTTTTGATTTTCCTCAAGAAAAAGTGATGGATGTGTTGTTTTGTTAGAATTCTAGCTAGCTATGCATCATCACAAAAATTCACACAGTAAATTATTCCAGAGGTCAACGCGATTATTTAACAAGGACGATAATGAACATATGGACTCATTAATAACGATGATCAACCTCAATGAAATATAATTGACTTATCAACCTCATTAATAACGATGTACATCAACCAATCCTCAGTCCAATTCTATTATTTCCATCTATGTATATTCCAAGGCTACATCAACCAATCACACACATATATGTCTTAAGTCTCCAAACATGAAATTGTTGACAAAGGAAATTTTCTGAAACTGATACAGACATGTTCATATTTTCCAATCACCAGCAGACTAGTTTGACAATATTATTGGAGTTTCCGGGGAATCTCTTGTTGTCTCATGCATCATTTTTGTAAATCAAAGGGAACATAATACTAGTAATTCAGTTCATGGAATGATGTAGGACACTTCCGGAAGGCTGTTGAAGGGGGAAAACGACATCCGTTTTGGGCCCATAATATGTCGTTAGAACCGTATCAATGAGCCATACATTCGTTACAATGGCTTTACCCTGTAATAGGCCGCCGCTTTGCCAGAAAAGGCCGTTTTGACCACCGTTTTCATGTTTTTATGATTTATGCATGATTTAGGGTTTTTTTTTTTTTTTTTTTTTTTTTTTTTTTTTTTTTTTTTTTTTTTTTTTTAATTTACAGAGATTTCTTTCTTTCGGTTTGTTTAGGAATAAAGTTTGGGTTTTAGAAATAAATCAAAATTACCTTTCTAGTAAGATTTGATCTTTTCTTTTCAGTCAAGTTAGGAATCCAGAATGTTAGATGATTCAAGTTTGTTTTGTTTTTTATTTTTTCTATTTAAACAAGAGTCATGAGGAGAGTTGTTTGTAACTTTTCTTGAATATTAATAAAAACCATTATTTTGAACAAACTTCTTGTCACGGAAATTTGTTTTGTCAAAAAGTTTGCTGAACTTGGTTGTAGCATCCATCAACACAGCATAATATAAGAGTACCAAACAAAAGTGCTTCTTTATTTATTTCAGCTAATCGAACAATTACATTACAACATAAGAACAAACTAACATGTTTCTAGCTATTCTAACACGGAAGAGCCACAACGTACCGCAACATAGGGGAGAGAATTGAACTGGAAAAAGAACTTGAAGTACTTGAAGTTTGATTGATCAACTTCACATAATGTTGCAAGTGCTTGTGCATTGATCTTCATAAACAACAACTGATCCACACAATTGGTACTCAAATCGATATGATGGTTGAGTACATAATTGTTGCTTAAATGGACAATATGGTTGACAACATTGTGGAGTTGGTTCTGGATCTTTGTTTTTCTCTTCTTCTACAAGTAACAATTCAGCATAGCCAAGTTTCTTTCTCAAATTTCCGGTCAGAGTGGCTGCATCAACTCCATCTCCAATCACCACCATTTTGTCCTTGCCTTCTCCTTCCCATGCAACTGAGATTATTTCACCTACACCATTACACAACCTTTGAGAAACATCAAAAATGGGGAGATGGGTTTGCATTTCATTCATTTTTTTTAATTAAATATAGTCAAATGATCAAATCTAGAACAATTTTATTATCTGAAACTAACCTTCTGCCACAGCTACTATCTTCATGGCCTTGGACCAGCATTTTTGGCATCTCACTTGCACCTTAATAACTATCTTTTGCTGCACCAAAATATTGATCAATCAAACAAAAATTCATATCATAATTCGATTACATAAAATGTTTTTTTTTTTTGAAAGGCAAAATATATTAATCAAAGGTCAAGAGGCCAACCAAGCAACGAAACGGAGGGATATAACGAAAAAAGTAAGACGCCTCAAAATTCAGCGACAGAGGCATCCCAAAAACCTCTGTCGCTGAACTTTGGAGGGATTACATAAAATGTTATAAGTAGTAATTTCAAATCTTTTAACAGAAGAAAAGTTTTGTTAAATGTGTTTGTAAGAAAGCTCTACTAATTTTGCATGAAGAAAAAAGTTAATAATAAGGAGGAGAGACAGCATTGTTGTTTTAAGGTTAAATAACTCACCTTCATAGGTGCCAACCACAATAAAAAATGCTGCAATTAAGTAAATTAGCTTTTATTCGGTTCAATGTATATATATATAATAATTGCCCAATCAAACCCATTAAACAAATATCTTTTTTTCATTAATTACCTTGAACATAATAGTTTATTAGCGTTGGGTGAAGTCAATTGTTAATTTGTTATAGTGTTATGAGTCAAGTATTCACATCGGCATCGCTTGATCTATTGGTATGACGCTATGTGATGCAAGTGATCAATCACATGAAACACTATTTTATTGTCCATAAAATTATGAAACAAAATCAATCTATTTTCTTTTCATGATTTTAATTTCCAATATAATAATAATAATATAATAATAATAATAATAATAATTTCATTAAATACTCATCTTATTTGAATTTCATTAATTTCCTTATGTTGACACAATTCTTTAAATTTTACTTTAAATAGTTTGTTTATTAATAATTATTTCAGATAATCTTTATCACTCTCTAAGATTTTAGGTTTGGGATTATAAAGTAATAAATATTTTCTTTTTCTTTTTTTTTTGAAGTTTGTGTTATTATATATTATTGTTATTCTTAGATTACTACTATGATTTTGATAAATTATTGTACTAATTTTTTATTAAAATCTTTATTTATTTCAATTTGTTCAAAATTATTATCAGTTAATTTGGTTTCATATAAATATTATAAAATTAAATTACAAGTATGTAAATAATTATGATTTAAATATATTAATGATATAATTTTTTTTTTATAAATATTTTCTGATAAATATATTTGCTTTGTGTTTTCTTGTCATTTAAATTGGCTTGAATATGTATTTTACTCTTTTTTAAGGTTATAATTAAGTTATTAAAATTTATACATTGTACTAGTTGAGAATTATTAAAATATCATTTTTAACTATGCATATTATTAAGACCTGACATAGGTTTTGCAATAAGATGAAATATCATTTTCTCACAAACTTTTTGATCATGTAATTGAAATGAAAATCATTGAGAAAATTAGATAGATTTGATTATAAATGATTTTCGAGATATGAAAAAGCGACGAGTTACATTTCTCATTTATCTTTAAGATTAAATGGTATGGCTTTTAATAACTTAATTTTTTAATATTAATATATTTGTCGTGACTTTGAATATTAGTTTTTTGTATTAGCCCCCCTAAAGCCAAAATCCTGGCTCCGCCCCTGCACATGACGTAATATTATTGACTGAGATCAGGATTCTCTCCTTACATTCAAGTTCGAGGGGGATTGGTGCTAATAACCCCCCTTTTTTTTCAAAAGTTTGATTGCAATGCTTTTTAAATGATATAATAATGAATAATGCTTAGGTACTGACCGGTCAGTACCTAAAATATTGACCCCACTAATGAAAATGTAGCACATGGGCCAATTTGTGAGATAGATATAAAAAGTAAAAGAAAAAAAGTCACATGCTACACTTCCATTGGTGATCAGGTCAATATTTTGGGTACTGACTGGTCAGTACCCAATCATTATTCTATAATAATGGCCTAATCAAACCCATTAAACAAATATATATTTTTCATTAATTACCTTGAACATAATAGTTGATTAGTGTTGGTTGAATTCAATTGTTATACTATTACGAGTCAAGTATTAACATCCATATTGCATGATCTAATGGTATCACGCTATGTGGTGCAAGTGACCAATCATATGAAACACTTGTATTGCGTGACGTAATATTATTGACTGGAACCAGGATTCTCTCCTTACCTTCTTTTTTTTTCTTCTAGACTTTTTATAATCTAGTGACACTTAAGCATAACAAAAAATATATGGTTAATATTTGATCACTTTTTTCTCTCTCATGCAAGTTGGTGTTTTAATTACAAAGAAAAACAAAGTCAATGAGAGGATCCTAACTCTATTGACTAACATGTAATGAAGTTTTTGTCATATGCATCGTGTCTTAAAAATACAAGATCCATAGGATATACCAAGATAATATATGCATCAAAATCTCTATATCTAAGTTCAGAATATATAAATTTGATACATAAATGGAACTAAAAATCTTCCTCAAAGCTCTTCTTATACGATTGTACTTCAAACAGGAAACATTATTAAATGCAAGCATACAAGGAAATTTTTGCATTACCCAGAAGAGAGAAACAAAAGGACTGAATCTTCACAAATCTATAAAAAATCTTAAAACTTAATGGTTCAAACCATTAAACATTTAATGGTTTGTTCAAAAATCCATTTTCAACTTTTATTTCCCTTTAGAAGAAGATCAAGCTACAGCTCTATAAATTGCAAACCCCTGTACTGTACAAACTTTCAGAAAACTTGTTTTCTTTTGTCTCCTCTGCAAGAAATCTTGACAGCATTTTCACATACTAGGCATCAAAATGTTCTTTTCAAGTACAGAAGCCAAAATGGTTAGACAGCAATACTCGATAATGAAATCTTTCAATTATTTTTGCATCTTGTATCTTCATACACATTTAGTATCTTCTTTAACAAGTTAACTACAGGATACATTAGAAAGCCACAACACAACAACAACATGGAGTTGGGTTCTGAATATCTTTATTTCACTTGACTTGTTCCACACTTACTAAGTCTGCATAGCCAAGCTTCTTCCTCAAAAGTCCAGTCACGGTGGCTGCATCAGTTCCATCTCCGGTCATCACCACTTTGTTCTTCTCATCTCCTTCCCATGCCACTGAAATTACACCTACACACCATTACACAATCTTTGAGAACATCAAAAATGGGACATATGCATGAGAATGATTCAATTTTATACAAACGTATATACAACACCAACCATCTGCAACAGCAGCTATCTTCATGGCCTTGGACCGGCATTTATCACATTTCAGTTTCAACATAATAACTATCTTTTGCTGCATCATTAAACAAAAAAAAAAAAAAAAAAAAAACATGTCAATAAGCTAGAGTTGTAAAAGAGGCAGATCATCGTTTAAAGGTTGATTATAGCTCACCTTCATATTTTTCCAATCCCAAAACAAAAAAAAAAGTTTCTATGATCTGAATAACTAGGATCCCATATATAGTAGTTTTTGCAAATGAGGAAGTTTGCAAGTAAAGTTGCAGTCACATGATCAAAACTAGTTTTTAGAGTGCATATTGGATCCACTTTTCATGGGTCCAAAGCATCTAGTGCCCAAATCAAACCCAGTTAACAGAGTTCATGTGTTTGGGGTGAAGTCAACTGTTATAATATTGAGTCAACTATTAAAAATACAAAGTCAGAACAATTAAGTCAAAATTTAATACTAATAACATTGCAATTATCACATGTTTTAACCAATTTAGAGGGTGTGTGAACAAGCCATGCCAGCCTGGTTTTAACTTCCTTCATGATCAAAACTCCAACTTTAATTAATGAAGAATATTGAAAGATTTAATGTCAAACCCCAACCTGTCTTGAGTGCATTCTGTCAGAATCCAACCTGGGTTTTTTGCTTGAAATGTTTATTTTCCATTCTGATAACCCAAATGAAAAAGAAAAGAATCAACTTTTTTACAGGAATAAACATGAATAGATCGAAGTAAATAGAATCCAAGCACAAATACAGAGTCATTGTTCTTATACTAACCGAACCCATTTTTTGACTTGTACAATACTACAATGGATATAAATAGAAGACCCGTTATTAGTTGACCCGGTTTTGCTTTTATTCTGGGCCTTTGTGGACTAAAGGGCAGGGCCTCTGTGGGTTATTGGACTTTATGGAGACCCGGTTAAACTCTAGTTTGGTCGATTCAACTATTTTTTTTTAAAAAAAGAAGGGGAGAAGTTGAACTTGAGACCTCAACATTTATTAGGACTTGTGTTTAATGATTATTTTACTTCGGTTAAAATAAATTGAAAAAAAAGTCCTTTGGAATAAGGAGTCTGTAGTAAGAAATCAAATATAAAAATAAAAATTCACAAACTCTCCTATCTTAGAAATAAAAAATTTACTTTGATAGAATGAGAGCTAATGTCTAACATTAGAAAGCCCTTTGAGAGGATCTTAAATACTATTATGAAGCAAAATATAATTTATATGATATAAGGTTATATCAACCGTTTAGATATAAATAGAAGTAATTACCGGTTATCTACCTAAGGTTTGACGATTTACACTCAAGAACAACTTTATTATAAATTGACACTAACCTCCCTTAATATTAAAGGTTGACCGTTAGCTGTGAGGGTTGACTGTGAAAAAAGGGTAAGAAGATAAAAATACTCTAATACAATGACATAAACATATTAAAATGAGGATAGCAAAGAGAGAGAGAGAAAGGAAAAAAAAAAAAAAAAAAAAACTTTAAATAATAGCATTTGCTTAAACAAGAGGAACATATGGAAATCATAAAGTACAAAACTATAATTAAGGAACATATGGTGCAAACATTGTATTGTATTATTTTATTACATTTTAATTGTCTAATATAGCAAACACCGTATTAACTAATACATTCTATTTTGTGGTATTAAGGCCCTGTTTGATTTTTCCACTTAACACTGAATGGCACTTAATATGTTCCATTCAGTTATTTTGTTTGATTTTTTAAGTGGTAAAATCACTTAATGAGCACCTAAAACCACTTGTTTTGAAAAGTGAAAATTTTTCACTTTTCACTTAACACAAATCTAGGAGAATTTAATGCAAAGTTTTACTTCCAAAACTATCCTCACTAATTTAATCTATTTCCAATTTTGTTTTCTGTTAAAGCCCTAATTGTATTTATATATTTTTTTTCTTCTCACCGTAAAGAACTTTAACATCAGAAAACCTAGCGGCTTCAAAACACAAACAACTAAAGATAAATTTTCCTAGCATATTCCGGTCAGTACTCTTTCTTTCTTTTTCTATAATTTCATAATTAGTTTTATTAAATTTATTTTAGACAGATTTTGTTATGAGTTTTTTATTTTTTTGGGTTTTGAGATGTTAATTTTCGTAAGAAAAAAAAAGTTATATATATAACCATCAATTGATGTATTACATTTGCTGCTCTGTTTCGGTTCTGGTTTTGGCTTGGGTGTTTTTGTTTGTTGTGGCACTGTGTGCTGAAGTTTGTATCCTGGCCAGCTTCAATTGGGCCTTTTTCTATTAATAAATTCTGATATATTTTGTATATATATATATATATATATATTATGGTTTGTCTCATTGAACATTATTTGTGGATGTAAATCAACAAAAGTAACCATTACAATGAGAAATTAATCATGTTGTTATTCATTGATAATGATATTCAATTTAGAATTAAAAAAAAATAAAAAAAAAACCAACCTGTCCACAAACCAACCAATCCAGAATAATATAAACTTGAAATATTATTAATAACTAAATAAATTTATTTTATAATTAATTTGCATGTTAGAGTTGTCCTTAATATATTAAAATGTAAATATATAACAAATAATAGCTAGAAGGGTATAGATGTAAAAGTATTTATTTTCAGATATTTATAACTTAAAAAAAACAAACAACTTATCACTTATATTCAGTTTTCAGTGAAAAAAACAAACAAACATGTTTTTCAGTTTTCAGTTTTCAGTCACTATTCAGTCTTCAGTAATATTCAGCACTGTTCAGTCTTCAGACAAAAAATCAAACGGGGCCTTAGAAAAAACACTTTTTTTTTTCTTTTTTTCTTTTTTCAATAAATATGGAATATTGATAAAATATATGTTATGTTATGTTATTAATATTTTTTTTATAATTTTAAAAAAAAAATATATATATATATATAGGAAAATTTTATTTAAATTTTTTTTTTCAATTTTATTTAAATTTTTTGTTTCATCTGTTCAAGTAGAGCATAATGATAATGTATGACAGAAAATGTTTCAAAAAAATGACAGAAATTTCCACCCAGAATTTGTTTGCGATATTACATATCAAATTTCCCAGAAACTCTAATTTCATATTTGGGGAATCTCTACAGCTTGGCTTTCTGAACACTCTGCTTGTACTGAAACAAACCATCTCTGGGAAGATGGCTGGGCGGAATAGGTGGTCTCAGCCTCCGGATCCAGACGGTTGGTAGTTCCCTTGGTTTAAGCCAAATTCTAAGTCAAAATATGGAAGCAAAAAACGGGATGAAAGGAGTGATGCTCCCAAAGTACAACAATGGCAGGGAACGCTAGATATCCCGAAACGATGGTCTGATAATATGCAACCTAATGACAGCTCAGGAGTTTCTAGGGAGAAACGAGTCATCCCCAAAAATAATAAATATTGGGAAATTGATCCTGTAGAGACAACAAAGAAGAGTGCTGTAAATGAGTTCAAAGTGAAGCAAGTGTGGACTCATGACCAAGAAGACAGCGATGGAATCCCTGGAAACATGAAGCCAAGCCGTCAAAATCAAAAAATTAGCAGCCCTGGACAGGGTCATCTATGGGAGGACAACAAACAAGAAGAAATCAAGAAAAAAGGTAAGAACACGGGGCCCGATTCCACAAACGTAACAAAGAGCAAGTATGGGGTTTATTCCTCAGAAGAAAAGCAAAGGAGTAATATTATTCCCAAAGAAGAAGACAACGATGGAAGTTATGGAGGTACAAGGCCTGATTCTACCAAGAACAAGGGATATCATGGAGGTAAAAGGTCTGATCCTACCAAGAGCAGCACTTTTGAGAACGATCGCATCAAAAATAGACATGAAGCTGTCCACAAGCCAGAATACAACCGCGGAATCCATAGGGACAGAGGGCCGGACCTTACCAAGAAAGAGAGTAGCAGCCCTGAGCCCTGACTCTGATCAAGCAGGTGTACAAAAAAGGAGAGGGAAACAAGGCATCAACACTAATGATGAATATACAAACTCGACCAACCCTTCAACGACAATAACAAGTAGAGAAGAGCAGCGAAAGGGTGTTGTTCATAAGCAAGAAAACAATGCAAACAAACAAGACATAAAGCCGGCGGACGCTACAAGGAACAGCGTTGGACCTGCAACAAAGGAGCAACATAGAGGGACTCAGAAACAATATGACAGCCTTAGTTCTACTTGATTCCTTTCAAACTATATATTCTGATAATGAGCATTTGATTTATTTGTTCCTTTCGAATTATATTTCTGTTTGATGAATTGGAGAATCTTTCTAATTACAAAATTAGGGTGTTGAAGAAAAGAATCATTTTTTTTTACAAGAAAAAACATGAATAGATAGAAGTAATTAGAATCCAAGCACAAAAACAGAGTCATTGTTCTTCATTCTTATACTAACCGAACCCATGTTTTCACTTGTACAAAACAACAAACAACTCATATGCAATATGATGAACAACACAGAAACAGAGGAAAAATGGAGAGAAAAATTGGTTTTACAAAAAGCCCTAATTTTTTACGGTGTGTATCTTGTTTGCCGTACAATTTTATACATCAATCGAATCGACAAAGAACAGAGATACAAGGAAAAAACTGGATACCATCGACACTACAACGAAGATTCTTTGCTTCCATGAAAATCTTTCTTGTCTTCCTCTTTATCTCCGTCACTTCTCCGACGCTGACGTCACTGCACTTATGCTGACGTGTCCGAGCACGTCACTTCATTTCGCTGACGTGCCAGTTCACCAAACGGACACATCAACCCTTAGACTATCGTATACAAGCAGAACAGGAGACGAATATGGAGACCCGGTTTTGCTTTTAGTCTGGGCCTCTGTGGTTCCGTTTTTTTATTTTACAAGGGCAGGGCCTTAGTGGTTTATTGGACTTTATGGAGACTCGATTAAACTCTAGTTCGATCGGTTCGGCTATTTTTTATTTATTTTTTGAAGAGAGGGGAAGTTGAACTTAAGGCCTCAATATTTATCGGGACTTGTGTTTAATGATTATTTTACTTTGGTTAAAATCAATCGAAAAAAAGAAAGTCCTTTGGAATAAGGAGTCCGTAGTAAGAAATCAAATATAAAATTTAAAAAAAAATCACAAACTCTCCTATCTTAGAAATAAAAAATTTACTTTGATAGCTAATGTCTAACATTAGAAAGCCCTTTGAGAGAACCTTAAATACTATTATGAAGTAAAATATAATTTATATGATATAAGGTTATATCAACCGTTTAGATATAGATAGAAGTAATTACCGGTTACCTATATAGGTTTGACAATTTACACTCAAAAATAACTTTATCATAAATTGATACTAATCTCCCTTAATGTTAAAGGTTGACCGTTAGTTGTTAGGGTTGATTGAGGGTAAAAAGACAAAAACGCTCTAATGCAATAACATACGCATATTAAAATGAGGATAGAAAAAAAAACAAAAACAAAACAAAAACAAAAAAAAAAAAAAAAAAAAAAAAACCCTTAGATAATAGCATTTGCTTAAACAAGAGGAACATATGGAAATCATAAAATACAAAACTATAATTAAGAGAATAAGTTTTCACGGCATTTTATAAACATGAGAATCCAAAACACAGTCATGACATTTGATCAAATTGGAAGGACAACCTAATAATATTAAAATTAAATAAAATCCAATTTGTTAAATCACTGAGATTTTCGCTCCATTCCAAAATACAAATAATTGATCAAGTCAGTGATGTATGTCTAGCTTCCACGAACCACGATTCTTTGTGGGATAACAATGTATGTCTAGATCATCGTGGATGGAAGAGCAGCTAGCGCTATTGTTGGTCTTATTTTAGTAGTGAAGTAGCCCTGGAAAGGTTTGCATTGAAGAGTACTATGACAAGCATGAGTAATGCTGATGCATAAACACCTCATTTGGTTTTGGCAATGTTCTAGTATATGCTAGGCACTATACCTACGGTGGACCGCCGCCTAACGCCTAAGTCGACTAGTCGGTGCCTAGACGGTAAGGAATTATATATATATATACAACTATTCACAATACAACTATTTTCAGTTTTTCACATATCAAACCCAATATCACTATAGGTCCAATTTCAGGCCCACAAAAACCAATCTAGCCCAAATACAAAATAAATCTCACTATTATCTCACCATCTCAAATCTCATCATTATCTCACTATCTCAAATCTCAACTTATAGCACACAAATCTCACCATCTCACCATCTCAAATCTCAGCATCATCTCACCATCTCACCATCTCAAATCTGGATAAAGTGTCCATATTTCACTCTTTCTCTCTCCATCTCTCTCTTCTAACTCATCTTCTTCCTTTATTTTTTTTTTCTCAGCAACTCACCTTCTTCTTCTTCTTCTTCTAAATTTTCTCTGCCTTGTTTCTTAATTTTTTTTTTCTTTTTGTTTCTTAATCTTCTTCTTCTTCATCGGACAACGGCAGCTACACTCTATATTAATGAAGATTTTTTACATATATAAATGATTTTGCCGATTAATCGGCTCTAAAAATCAGCATAGGAGGCCGATTAGGCGGCGCTAGGCGGCGACTAGTCGGCCAGCTGCCTAGAAAGGCCGAATAGGGCCTAGTCGCAACGGTCGGAACCAGCTAGTCGGCTGCCTAGGCCAATTTCTAGAACACTAGGTTTTGGACATCTTTTCCATCTCCAGTCTTCAGAACATAACCAACCTTATTTACTCAACAATTGGAGTATAATTTGAGCAATTGTTGATATATATAGTTCCAACCTAATACTCATACAACTTAAACCATTTAAACCATTTGTACATTTAAACATGAAATATTGAAAATGCAAGTTATAAATTATCATAGATTCCAAGTTAATGAGAACATATATATATATATATATATATATGGGGTCCCGTTCTGGTCAGTGTGCACTGATGTAACTACATCAATACCGATGCATGTGGCCCACTGATTATGAAGAAGTTTTGACAAGTGCATACACTTTGAGTCAAAGTATGTAAATTTAATGGTCCACATCCAATGCACTGATGAAGTTATATCAGTGCGCACTAACTCAAACATTTATATATATATATATATGAGTGAATCTCTCATAAGAGATCCCTTATTTTAATTTCAGTATGGATCGCCATGAAATCACATTGTTTTGAATGAATTTTGATCTCTTTTTTTTTATTATTTTATTTTATTTTATTTTTTTTATTTGTGAATGATAAGTTTATCGAAATCTACCTATTAATAAAATTTGAGAATTTTTCAAGCACTAGAACTATTTTTCTAGAATTTTTCTATATTTCGTCCATTTTCCCGATGCCTTCACATTTAAAAAAAATCGGGATAAATAGTTCTAATACATGAAAAAAAATTTCAAATTTATTAATGCGTAGATTTCAATGAACTTTTCATCCACACAAAAATTCAGATCAAAATTCATTGAAATCAATGTGATTTCATAATTGTCCTTACCGAAATTAAAATAAGGGATCCCTTATAAGATTTGAATGCATTTACAACTCTTGGGATTAAAAGCACATAGGTGGTTGAGATGTTGAAGTTAAAATTTTAAGTCACAATTGGTCATCGATTTGTAAAAAAAAAAAATTTAAAAAATAAATAAATAAGTGATTTAGGAGTGTTGTCAATCTTCTGATATGGATTGTTTCATACATGATACGATGTAAAGAAGTTGCATGTTATAATTTGCAGGAATTGTTCTGTGAAAGTAGTTAAGGAATGTATTTTTTTTTTTTCTAGTCCAGCTTTTGTACGCTAAAATTGTATCCTCTTTTGCTTCTAATGTTTGAATTTCATATTCTGAGATTACACCTACACCATTACATATGTGGTAGCCAAAAATAGCACAACTCAAATATTGAGGCCCAATGGAAGATAAGCCCAATATAAATCCAAATAGTTACAGCCCATGACCAAGTCAACAAAGACCAAGTCATTCAACTGACTAGTTCAAATTCAAATCTCAACAAATCAAGTATCTCGGTCCATAATCTCAAACCGAGATCGATAGGATTACGTGATCTAAGTCTTCACTCATTAGCTATAAATAGGAGGCTCCCTCACCATTGAAGGGGAGGTGTGATTTTTCTCTCCACCAATTCCCACTTACATAAAACGACAAAAATAAGAAATGGTGGTACCAATCGAACCCACTCTCACAATTCTCTATTTCCAACTCATGCAAAGATTAAATGGGTTGCTCTACATTTCACGTAAACCAATATTTACACCTACTACAAATCATCCGCCTACCAACCTTTGCCTCTACATTTGTTGCTCGACATGTGTCGACTCCAATAGACTTTAACTAACAAACTATTTATTCTTTGCTCCACTTCAATAAATGTCTCGGCTTAGCATGATGACAGCTCATTCAACCACCACCCATATTTTACAAGTCTGATGGCAACGTTCAAATCGAGGGCTCTATGTCCCAATTATACGCTTAGCCCAAACGAATATAAGGCTCTCCGAACGACACCACCCAAAACTTGACCAGTTTTATTTACGGTTTGATTTAGCTTTTATTCAGTTTAATTGTTGATTTGAAATTATTTTATTTATTGATAAATTGTCTAACTCGAGCATCGGAGATTCTCCAACGGGAGACCCCCCCCCCCCCCCCCCCCCTCACTCCGTCCTACCTTCTTATTTTTTACAAGATCTCGTAGCACATGACCTACTCTCACTCCGTCCTACCTCTTATTTTTTACAAGATCTCGTAGCACATGACCTACTATTTTTTGCTCTACCATTATCAGTGCCCACCGACTTACGAAAAATTCAACTAGAGATTTTCGGGCTCTTCAACACAATCTTTGAGAACATCAAAAATGGGCAAATGGGTTCGTCATAATCATCTGCGTTTTGTTTTGTAACCGATACTTGTATTCTGTTTTTGATTTTCCTAAGAAAAAGTGATGGATGTGCTGTTTTGTTAGAATTATAGCTATGCATCATCACAAAACTTCACACAGTAAGTCAGTCGTGAGGTCAATGCGATTATTTAACAAGGAAGATCGATGAACATATATACTTGCATTACATTGTTCGCGGTGTCTGAAAAACGTGTTGCGGCTCATTAACAAGTCTATGGACTCATTAATAACTGTGAACAACCTCACTGAAATATAATTGACTTGTCAATCAAATTCATGCATCCTCCAATCCTCATCCAATTCAAGAAAATGTGATGTGTCCACATTTGCTTTTAGTTCAAAGAATCAAAAAAGCCAAGGATACATCAACCAATCACACACGTATGTCTCATGTCTCCAAACATGTACTTGTTGACCAAAAGAAATTTCCTGAAACTGATAGAGACATGTTCATATTTTTCCAATCACCAGCCGACTAAGTAGTAATTTTGACAATATTATTGGAATTGCTGGGGAATCTCTTGTTTGCCTCATAATCATTTTTGTAAATCCAAGGGAACATAATAATAATAATTTAGTTCATGAAATGATGTAGGACACTTCCGGAAGGTTGTTGGAGCGGCAAATGACGTCCGTTTTGGGCCCATAATATGTCGTTGGAATCGTATCGATGAGCCACACATTCGTTACAATGGGTTTACCCTGTAATAGGCTGCCATTTTGCCAGAAAAGGCCGTTTTGACCGCCATTTTCATGTTTTTATGTTTTATGCATGATTTAGGGTTTTTTTTTTTCAATTTAGAAAGATTTCTTTCTTTCGGTTTGTTAAGGAATAAAGTTTAGGTAGAAATAAATCAAAATTACCTTTTTAGTAAGCTTTGATCTTTTCTTTTCAGTCAAGTTTGGAATCTAGAATGCTAGAGGATTCAAGTTTGTTTTGTTTTGTTTTGTATTTTTTATATTTGAACGGGAGTCAAGAGAGTTGTTCGTAACTTTTCTTGAATATCAATAAAAACCATTATTTTGAACAAACTTCTTGTCGCGGAAATTTGTTTTGTCATAAAGTTTGCTGAACTTGGTTGTAACATCCATCAACACAGCATAATATAAGAGTACCAAACAGAAGTGCTTCTTTATTTATTTCAGCTAATCAAACAATTACGTTACAACATAAGAACAAACTAACATGTTTCTAGTAGCTATTCGAACACCAAAGAGCCACGTACTACAACAGCAACATAGGGGAAAGAATTGACCGACATGAAAATGTAGGAAAAAGAACTTGAAGCACTTGAAGTTTGATTGATCAACTTCACATAATGTTGCAACTGCTTGTGAATGGATCTTCATGATAAACAATAACTGGTCCACACAACTGATACCCAAATGGTTGATAACACTGTGGTTCTTCCTTTGGTACTAGCTTTTTTTCTTCCTTTTTTTCCTCCTTTTTTACTTCCTTTTTCTCTTCCTTTTTTCCCTTCACTTCTTCTACAAGTAACAATTCTGCATAGCCAAGTTTCTTTCTCAAATTTCCGGTCAGAGTGGCTGCATCAACTCCATCTCCAATCACCACCATTTTGTCCTTGCCTTCTCCTTCCCATGCAACTGAGATTATTTCACCTACACCATTACACAACCTTTGAGAAACATCAAAAATGGGGAGATGGGTTTGCATTTCATTCATTTTTTAATTGAAATATAATCAAATGATCAAATCTAGAACAATTTTATTATCTGAAACTAACCTTCTGCCGCAGCTACTATCTTCATGGCCTTGGACCAGCATTTTTTGCATCTCACTTGCACCTTAATAACTATCTTTTGCTGCACCAAAATATTGATCAATCAAACAACAATTCATATCATAAAATGTTATAAGTAGTATTTTCAAATCTTTTAACAGAAGAAATTTTTTGTTAAATGTGTTTGTAAGAAAGCTCTACTAATTTTGCATGAAAAAAGTTAATACGTACTAAGAAGGAGAGACAGCATTGTTGTTTTAAGGTTAAGTAACTCACCTTCATAGGTGCCAACCACAATAAAAAAAATGCTGCACTTAAGTAAATTAGCTATAGATTAGAATCCCACAATCAACTTATATTTGGTTCAATGTATATATAATAATTGTCCAATCTAACCCATTAAACAAATTTTTTTTTTTCATTAATTGCCCAATCAAACCCATTGTTGTGTTGGTTGAAGTCAATTGTTAGAGTCCATTTTTGCCCATTAAACAATTTTTTTTTTTCATTAATTGCCCAATCAAACCCATTCAATTGTTAGAATCCGTTTTTGCTCACACCAAACCCCCCCCCCCCCCCCCCGCCCCTTCCCATTCACTTGAAATGTGTCAAGGGAGGGGTATTTTTGTCAAAAATACCCCTCCCTTGACACATGTCAAGTGTATGGGAGGGTAGTAATGCTTACCCCCCATCATGGGGGGTGAGCAAAAGTGTTCTCCAATTGTTATACTATTATGAGTCAAGTATTAACATCGATATTGCTTTATCTATTGGTATCACGCTATGTGGTGCAAGTGACCAATCACATGAAACACTTGTGTAGTGTGATGTAATATTATTTACTGGGATCATGATTCTCTCCTTACCTTTTTTTTTTCTTCTAGACTTTTCATTATCTAGTGACACCTAAGTATAACAAAAATATTTGATCACTTTTTTCTTTCTCATGCAAGTTGGTGTTTTAATTACAAAGAAAAACAAGGTCAATAAGAGGATCTTAACTCTATTGACTAACACATAAAGAAGTTTTTGTCATATGCATCGTGTCTTAAAAATACAGGATCCATAGGATATACCAAGATAATCTTGAAAGCTTAATTTTTCACATAGTAGGCATCAAAATGTTCTTTCCAAGTACAGAAGCCAAAATGGTTCGACTACAATACTCGTTAATATTTTGGTTTTCATGTTTATGTATGCAGACCATTGGCCTGAAGGTTCACTATAGCTAATGATCCTGAATGGTACAAGTCCTTGTCCAAAGTTTTGAGGAAAATCAAGGGTATTCTTTTTTCTCTTCTGTTTATGTTTTTATAAACGATTCGCTAATCGCTTTGTTTTATTATTAAGGGTCCTCTTAAATTGATAGTATAGACAATTTTGTCTGTGTTGTATTGTGTATTGAGCATCTTACACCATAAATGCAGAGGAAGGAAATGGCATATATAACCGGAACTCCGGAAGAGCAGGCCCAAGTAAGCTCCTGAAGAAGCATCTTACACCATAAATCTTTCAATTATATTTGCATCTTGTATCTTCTTACACATTTTGTATCTTCTTTGACAAATTAATTAGCTACAAGATACATTAAAAAGCCACAACACAACAACAACATGGAGATGATTGAACATGGAGTTTGGGTTCTGCATATCTTTATTTCACTTGACTTGTTCCACACTTACTAAGTCTGCATAGCCAAGCTTCTTCCTCAAAAGTCCAGTCACGGTGGCTGCATCAGTTCCATCTCCGGTCATCACCACTTTGTTCTTCTCATCTCGTTCCCATGCCACTGAAATTACACCTACACACAATTACACAATCATTGAGAACATAAAAAATGGGACATGCATGAGAATGATTCAATTTTATACGAACATATATACAACAACAACCATCTGCAACAGCAGCTATCTTCATCGCCTTGGAACGGCATTTGTCACATTTCAGTTTCAACATAATAACTATCTTTTGCTGCATCATTAAACCAATCAAAAAACAAAACATGTCAATAGGCTAGAGTTGTAAATGAGGCAGATCATCGTTTGAAGGTTCATTATAGCTCACCTTCATATTTTTCCAATCCCAAAAAAAAAAAAAAGTTTCTATGATCTGAATAACTAGGATCCCATATATAGTAGTTTTTGCAAATGAGGAAGTTTGCAAGTAAAGTTGCAGTCACATGATCAAAACTAGTTTTTAGAGAGCATATTGGATCCACTTTTCATGGGGTCAAAGCATCTAGTGCCCAAATCAAACTCATTTAACAGAGTTCATGTGTTTGGGGTGAAGTCAATTGTTATAATATTGAGTCAACTATTAAAAATACAAAAGTCAAAACTATTAAGTCAAAATTTAATACTAATAACATTGCAACTATCACATGTTTCAACCAATTTAGAGGGTGTGTGAACAAGCCATGCCAGCCTAGACTTCCTTCATGATCAAAACTCCTAAAGAACAAGCAATGACAGGCCATTTGGGACCTCCACTTTAATTAATGAAGAATATTGAAAGATTTAATGTCAAACCCCAACCTGTCTTGAGTGCATTCTGTCAGAATCCAACCTGGGTTTTTTGCTTGAAATGTTTGTCTTCCATTCTGGTAACCCAAATGAAAAAGAAAAGAATCAATTCTTTTACATGAATAGATCGAAGTAAATAGAATCCAAGCACAAAAACAGAGTCATTGCTCTTATACAAAACAACAAACAACTCATATGCAATCTAATGAACAACACAAAAACAGAGGAAGAATGGAGAGAAAAATTGGTTTTACAAAAAGCCCTAATTTTTTACTGTGTGTATCATGTTTGCCGTACAATTTAATACACCAATCGAATCGACAAAGAACAGAGATACAAGGAAAAAACTGGATACCATCGACACTACAACGAAAATTCTCTGCTTCCATGAAAATCTTTCTTGTCTTTATCTCCGTCACTTCTCCGACGCTGACGTCACCGCACTTATGATGACGTGTCCAAGCACGTCACTTCATTTCGCTGACGTGACACGTCAACCCTTAGACTATCGTATACAAGCAGAACATGAGACGAATATGGAGACCCGGTTTTGCTTTTAGTCTAGGCCTTTGTGGATCCGTTTTTTTATTTTACAAGGGTAAGGCCTTTGTGGGTTATTGGACTTTGTGGAGACCCGGTTAAACTCTAGTTTGGTCGGTTCGACTATTTTTTTTATTTTTATTTTTAAGAGATGGGAAGTTGAACTTAAGACCTCAAGTCTTCAACATTTATCTGGACTTGTGTTTAATGATTATTTTTCTTCTGTTAAAATAAATCGAAAAAAAAAAAAGTCCTTGGGAATAAGGAGTATGTAGTAAGAAATCAAATAGAAAAATAAAAATTCACAAATTCTCCTATCTTAGAAATAAAAAATTTACTTTGATAGAATGATTGCTAATGTCTAACATTAGAAAGCCCTTTGAGAGGATCTTAAATACTATTATGAAGTAAAATATAATTTATATGATATAAGGTTATATCAACCGTTTAGATATAGATATAAGTAATTACCGGTTATCTACCTAAGGTTTGACAATTTACACTCAAAAACAACTTTATCATAAATTGACACTAACCTCCCTTAATGTTAAAGGTTGAACGTTAGTTGTTAGGGTTGACTGTGAAAAAAAAGGTAAGAAGATAAAAATACTCTAATACAATAACATAAACATATTAAAAGAAATTTAAAAAAAAAAAAAAAAAAACTTAAATAATAGCATTTGCGTAAACAAGAGGAACATACGTAAATCATAAAATACAAAAATATAATTAAGAGAATTTTCACGGATATTTATAAACACGAGAATCCTAAACATTTGATCAAATTGGAAGAACAACCTAATAATAACAAAATTAAATAAAATCCAATATGCCTCAAAATACAAATAATTAATCAAGCTAGAGATGTATGTCTAGCATCCACGAACCACGATTCACTATTGGTTTACTACCATTAAGAGATTTCGTTACATCAAGATTACTCTTGCGACAGCTTCCGATCCCAACAAGAACTCAAGACTTAGATCGTCATGGATGGAGGAGCAGCCAGCGCTGTTGTTGATCTTCTTCAGTAGTGAAGTAGCCCCGGAAGGGTTTGCATTGAAGAGTAGTATGACAAGCATGAGTAATGTTGATGCATAAACACTTCATTTGGTTTTGGACATCTTTTCCATCTCCAGTCTTTAGAACACAACCAACCTAATTTACTCAACGATTTGAGTATAATTTGAGCAATTGTTGATATAGTTCCAACCTAATACTCATAAAACTTAAACCGCTTAAACCATTTGTACATTTAAACATGAAATATTGAAAATGCAAGTTACAAATTAGCATAGATTCCAAGTTAATGAGAATATATATATATATATATATATATATATATAAGTAAGTCTCAAATAAGAGATCTCTTATTTTAATTTCGATAAGGATATATCACCATGAAATCACATTGATTTGAATAAATTTTGATCTGATTTTTTTTTTTTTTTTTTTTTTTTTTTGTGGATGATAAGTTTATTGAAATCTACCTATTAACAAAATTTGAGAATTTTTCAAGCATTATAACTATTTTTCTAGAATTTTCCTATATTTCGTTCATTTTTCTAATGCCTTCATATATTTTTTTTTAAAAAAGGGGATAAATAGTTCTAATGCTTGAAAAAATTTCAAATTTATTCATATGTAGATTTCAATGAACTTTTTATTCACACAAAAATTCAGATTAAAATTCATTAAAATCAATGTGTTTTCATAATGGTTATTACTGAAATCAAAATAGGGGATCTCTTATAAGATTTGAATGCATTTACAACTCTTGGATTAAAAGCAGGTGGTTGAGAAGTTGAAGTCAAAATTTTAAGTCACAAATTTAAGTTGGTTTAGCCTAACCCATATATATATATATAGGATAGTTCTCCTATCAGGTTGTCCTGAAATTATAATTTCAGAACGACCAACCATAGCCACGTGTTTTAATAAGTTTAAATGTTTGTTAAAAAATAAATAAATCAGTCTTTTATTAAAACATATGGATGTGGTTGGTCTCCTGATAGGAGAACTATCATATATATATATATATATATATATACACACATAGAAATGTTCAAGTCAGTGCACACTAATATAACTTCATCAATACGTTAGATGTGAACCATTAAATTTACATACTTTGACTCAAAGTGTATGCATTTGTCAAAACTTCTCCATAATCAACAGTCCACATGTATTGGTACTGATATAGTTACATCATTGCGCATTGACCAGAATGGGACGTAACATATATATATATATATATATATATAATTGATTACTCACCAAGTTCACTAATTACCACTCCATAATAAAATCATAATTATAAATCATCCAGTTAATCATGTTTAGTATTTTTTACTACTTTTGATCAATCATTTCAAAGTTTGGATCAAAACTACGTAAGACCTCCAAAACTTTTATAAAGAGTTTCAATTAATCAATTGATTCAAAGTCGGTAACGATTTTTGTTAAAATCAGGGTGCATGCACTTGGTAGATAACAATCATCAATAAGTGGGACGCTTCAAGATAATCATCATCAGTTTTGGGCTCAATTTAATTTGTGATCACAGGTCGAGTTGGACTCGACTTGGATACGACACAGAATCTTTTATTCTCAACTTGACGCCACACATTTTTGCATGTCACATGACTTTGTTTTGAGTCATTTACATTCGTGTAAGCTCCATATGACTTTGTTGTAATTCTTTTTTGCCTTTGCAGACGACTATGGTAAATTCAAGATGGTTGAAGCATGATAAAAAGGCATGCATATGACTTTGTATAAAAACCAACAAATTAAACAAATCATGCATATTTGGATTTGTATGTGATATATATCATTTTGCGGACGACTATGGTAAATTCAAGATGGTTGAAGCATGATAAAAAGGCATGCATATGACTTTGTATAAAAACCAACAAATTAAACAAATCATGCATATATGTATAGCCTTAATATCATTTTGTATATCATAGTTGTTTTCTTTTTTCTTCAATGGTCTCAATTGTTTTAGTGAGTAGTCTTAGAGTATCTTTTTTGATAAGAACAATAATTCTTCAGTTGGATATGTTAACTATTACACTTCTGCAACTGTTTGCATAGTAGTTGTGATGACATGGAAAATAAGATAGTTTCTATTCCTTTGAATTTCATAGAAATCTAACCAAAAATATAATCATGCAACAGTAAACCAAACAACATATCCAAGTGACTATCAAAATAACACAATAGAAATCTAGTATAATCAAAAAATTCTCCATCTGGCCCAGCATCATCAATCAACAACATATCCATTGTTCCTTGCGTGGGATGCCAAGTGAGGGTTGACTTCATCACTCACTGGATCAAAAACAAAAGAGTTCCCCAAATAGTCTTTAAAATTACGTACACCATTGGCGTAGAACAAAAAGTCCTCAGACACTTCTATTGCAGCATAAGTATCCTTATAATCTCGGTTGAGCCTATTCTTGCTAATGTTGGGATATTCTGCACGAATAACGGCTTCAACGCATTTCGAAGAATTTTCCTCCCCAACAATGCTGAATAACCGCCCTTTTTGATAACGAGTCCCATCCAACTTAACAATAAAGTTGTTCACAAACTCACCCTTGCCTTGGCACTGAAACAATTTGTAGACAACTGGGTGGCCGAAATAAAACCCACAGACGTTGTGTTTTATCGCAATGGCATCAAGAATATATGAGGCTTTATCCACCTAAATCTGTTAATGCCAGAGCACTTGGAACGGTTTAGTACTCGATGACAACAGAGGTTCGACTCCAAAACACTTCTTTTTAGTAGTATAAACAAATTTAAATTAACAAAACATGAAAAAAAAAAATTAAAGAAATAGAAAATGAAACATACCGAAGAACCCACACCCAGTCCTTTGGACCATAGTCTACCATTTTGTGTCTCTAGTTCACAAAAGCACAAGAGGACGACCAGTGGCAGACCCATGAATTTTAACCATGTGGGGCACTTTAACAAAATAATAATTATATTATAAAAAATACTAAAAAATAAAAATCATAGTAAAATTAGTTTTTTTACATAAAGAAAAATTGTTGGTAAACTGAAGTTTAGATAAAATAAACAAATAGAACACTTATTCAAAATGAACTAAATAATCTTACGGTCAAAAATTCAAAACAATAAACACAATATTAAAAATTAAATAATAAAAAGGAAAACAACATAAACAAAAAAAAAAAAATCAATATTTATATAATATAATAAATTACAATTTTTTAATATGAAATTTTGTTTTGTATTTATAATGAATTCACTTTAAATTTATACAAAAATAATTGATTGATAAATATTATTAGACATGTTTTTGATTTTTTTTTTTTTTATTCTTCTAATTATAGGTAATTATTGATTTATTGATTCTAAATAAATTAAAACTATTAAATAAAGAAAAATACTAAGGATAAAATAAAATAAATTATATTAATAGATGGACTATTTTAATACAATAAATTAAAATTATCCTGATCATCGTCGAGACCCGATGAATGGTTTCTACGTGAAGGAACATCTACTGGGTCTAGATGCTTCTAGGAAACATGCTGGGAGGTATATCTCACTTATTAGTGATAGGTATTCGACTAAGTATCTTGATCACATGCTTTATCTCGCCAATGGGGGCTGTGTTAGCATTGAAAAGTAGGATGTTGAACTCAAGACAATGGCTACTATGGTCATCACTAGGAGACTGCGAAGGCTGGCTTATAAAGGAGCAGCTTTTAGGGTTGCCAATTATCGAGAGTATAAGGCTTACGAGGAATCACAGAGGTTTATGAACTCCATTGGTGAAGAGCTAGGTTATTTTGACTGGCTGGTTTCAGCGATTTTATCTGGCCTTAAAAAAGATTGAGCTAGGGTATTTGTCCTGATGGGTTAAACTTGGTTCTGCCTGGACTTGATTAAATAACATAGTATAATTGTGCTTTCTTGTTGATTTTCATTTTTTCATTTTTGTTTTCTTTAATTCTGGCATGTTCCTATTTTAATAGTTCTTGTAATACTTGAACAAAAAGTGTTAACAAAATTATTTCTTTACTGTGTCAAAAAAAATACAATAAATTAAAATTTGAGATTTTAGGGTTTTATTGATTGAAAACTAAAACTATTAGAAATAATAAAAGTTTAAAATAATAATATATAGTTTAACTTCCTCTGTTTTGTGTGTGTTTTCAGTTCTTGTTTCTGGGCAGCGGCAGGTTCAGTGCGTTTGTTGATGTTTCTGTTTTTCAGTGTCTTCCTGCGTGTTTTTTTCTTTCTTTAGGTGTGGGGTTTTTTTTTGTGTTTTGAGGTTCTGCGGTGTCTGTTGTCTGTTGTTTTGGGTTTTTTGTATCTGCTGCTATGTCATCCTCCAGCGACAGAGGTTTAGGTGTTGCCCCTGTCGTAGGTGATTGAGGTTGCTGGCTTTGGTTTGTTCTTCTTTTTGGCTACTTTGTAGTCCTGCCAGGCTCTTGGCCTGTAATAAAGTTTGTCTTTCAAAAAAACAAAGTAACCAAAAATTGAAAGTAGTTAAGAAGTTAATAATGACGGAAAAGATAAATGAATTATTTTGTTTTGGAATAAGATGAAAATTTGATAAAGGAATTGGAAAAGATGGTAAAATAAAAAATAAATAAATAAAGACATAAAAAAAATTCCTAAAGATGTGAATGGTGAGATTTGAACCACCAACAATGTAGAAATGAGACACAATATCTACCATCTTTACTATACATATATATATATATATATATATATATATGAAAGCAAAATCATTTTTTTTTTTTTTTTTTTTTAAATTGAGGTCGGGCACATGCCCCACTTGGACTAAAGGTGGGTCCACCCTTAAGGACAACTATGGTAATTGTAAGATGAGAATGTAAAAGAGGTAGAAGGAGGAGAGGAAGGTGAAGTAGTAGACATCGACATGAATTTGAATTTAAGAAGTCTTTTGCGAGGGTTTTTTCTAAAAACCATTATGAAAAATATTCTCTTTCTTTTAAAATTTCTCTAGAAGAGTCGTTTGCATGTTCTTTCAAAAACAAAAACAAAAAAAAAGTTGTTTGCATGCATGTCAAATGACTTCGTTGTAATTCATTTACATGCATGTAAGTAAAAAATATTCTTAAAGATGTGAATGGAGAGATTTGAACCACCAACAATGTAGAAATGAGACACAATATATATATTTTAAATTGAGGTAGGGCACATGCCCCACTTGGCCTAAAGGTGGGTCCACCCCTAAGGACAACTATAGTAATTGTAAGATGAGAATGTAAAAGAGGTAGAAGGAGGAGAGAAAGGTGAAGTAGTAGACATCGACATGAATTTGAATTTAAGAAGTCTTTTGCGAGGGTTTTTTCTAAAAACTATTATGAAAAATATCCTCTTTCTTTTAAAATTTCACTAGAAGAGTCTTTTGCATGTTCTTTCAAAAAAAAAAGTCGTTTGCATGCATGTCAAATGACTTTGTTGTAATTCATTTACATGCATGTAAGCTCCATATGACTTTGTTGTAATTCTTTTTTACCTTTATGGACGACTACGGTAAATCCAAGATAGATGAATCGTGATAAAAAGACCTGCACATGACTTTGTATAAAAACCAACAAATTACGCAAATCATGCATGTTTGCATTTGGATGTGAAACATATATATATGTGTGTGTGTGTAGTGGAATTGGTGGAAATTATCACCTTTTTGAACTGATTTGGTGGAAAAGTGACTGCTTTAATAAATTAAGTTTAAAAAGCACATATTATGGTGAACTACCAAAAATGATCTTATTTTACACATTCTCTTTCTTACTTTGAAGTTTTCTGATATTTTATTCTTTCAACTTCCTTTATAACAGACCTCCAATAGAGGTTGAACATTATAACATTATCAATACAATTTCATTGGATAATTAGTTTTGTGGCGCTACACAGACGCATTCGGGAGTCTTTTGTAAACATTAAGCTGGTTGTGTGAATTTTGAATCTAATTGAAAAGGCTCAGAGACAAATTGAAAAGGCTCGAAGACTATTTACAAAGTCTCGGAGATACAAAATTAACAAAAAAAGTTGATGGTTAAAAAGGCTCGGAAAAGGCTCGGAGACTATTTACAAAGTCTTGGAGATAATTGAAAAGGCTCAAATTACTATTGAAAAGGCTTAGACAGTGTATGAAAAGGCTCGGATACAGTGTTAAAAGTCTTGGAGATTCAAAATTGATATACCTATTCATAAAAATGAAAAGGCTCGGATTACTGTTGAAAAGGCTCGGACAGTGTATGAAAAGGCTCGGAGCCAGTGTTAAAAGGCTCGAAAATTAAAAATTGACAAACCTATCATAAAAATGAAAAAGCTTGGATTACTGTTGAAACAGCTCGGACAATGTATGAAAAGGCTCAGAAATTCAAAATTGACAAATCTATTCATAAAAATGAAAAAACTCGGATTACGGTTGAAAATGCTCGGACAGTGTATGAAAAGGCTCAGAGACAGTGTTAAAAGACTCGGAAATTCAAAATTGACAAACCTATTCATATTCCTTAAAAAAGCTCGGATAACTATTTAAAAAGCTCAAAGATTGTTTGAAGAAGCTCGGAAAAAGTGTTAAAAGGCTCGGAAATCCAGATCTTCATCGTCTTGCAGATTCTCATCTACTTCAAAACTGTAGCGCCACCGCCGGTGGGTTCGCCGTGAGATTTTCAGTCGGATTTCTTGCAGACGTGAGATTTTCAATCGGATTTCTCTCTCTCTCAATGTTTTCCTCTCTAGGTTTGAAAAGACACAAACTGACAAAATAAGAGTATTTTTGTCTGGTCACCTAAATAGGTACCTTTTAAACTTGAATTAGTAAAGTGTTGATATTCTCACAAAAACCACCACAAATAGTGACAAAAAAATTTTGAACCCTGTAAATGTATAGCTTTAATATCATTTTGTATATATAGTTTTTTGTCATTTTTCTTCAATGATATCAATTGTATTTAGAAGAAAAAAAAAATTGATGTCAATTTTAATTTGATGTGTATGATCGTGTTGCAAGCCACATGCGCAACTGGGAAAGACTGGTGAAGACAAGTCAAGCTCATTTTATTTGTTGCTGTCAATTCAATAAGTTTGTTTAGTTTGTTTGGGCTTGTTGCGTTTATGCTCAACATGCTGCTTGTTGACAGCACCCATTTTCTTTCTGTTCAATAAGATAGTTTGTTTAGTTTGTTCGGGGTTGTTGCGTTTATGCACAACATGCTGCTTGTTTACAGCACCCATTTTCTTTCTGTTCCTATTATTTGGTTGTTAGTTGCCAATTGTGTACTCAGATCTATAAAATGGCCAAGTAACAGATCAATAAAGTTATCGATAAATTCTTACACATCATAATTTCATTATTCAATTTATTGTTTATCTAGTAAGATGTGATTAAATAGTTTAGTGAGTAGTCTTATATCTTTTAGTAGTATAAACAAATTTAAATTAAAACATGAAGAAAAAAAATTAAAGAAATAGAAAATGATACATACTGAAGAACCCACACCCAGTCCTTTGGATCCTGGTCTTCCATTTTGTTCCAACTTGGATGGCCGAACACCCTTGGGGAAACTTTAAAGAAGTCTTTCCGTTTTTCACTACGTGTATTAGAATATAAAATATCATAGTGTTTGTTTAGGATTTCAACGAGTACCTCTCTTTGCGCTAGATTAAATTCATCCATTTTTTTTTTTTTTTTCATGTCCTCTTCTTCTTCTTCGTTCAAAGTATGAGAATTTCGTGTGGGTCTCTGGTCACAAAGACTCAAAAGGACGACTATGGTGATTGTATTAGGTATCGCAAAAGATGAGAACGTAAAAGGGGTGAAGGAGGAGAGGAAGGTGAAGTAGTAGAAATCGACATAAATTTTAATTTGAGAAATCTTTTTCTAGGATTTTTTCTAAAAACTGTTCTGAAAAAAAAAAATGTTTTTAAGGTGGTTTTTTCTGAAAAATGTTTTTCTCATCTCCTTCACATGCCACTGAATTTTTTTTATTTTTTATTTTTTTGAATTATTACAATTTACAATCATTACTATAAGACTGTCGGAACTTGTCAAAATCAGACAATACATGTACGGTCCAGATATCAACTCTCACAAACCTGGAGAAAAACTCCTCACACATGGAGAAAAACTCCTCAAACATGCTTCTAAAATACGTATGGTGAGACTTGAACCCCTAACCACAAATGTGAAAGGGAGGTGCATAACCACATGTGTTAAGAGGTGATGTACCCCCATGCCACTGAAATTACACCTACACCATTATACAATCTTTTAAATCATCAAAAATGGGGCAAATGGCATTCTCTTCAATTTTATGATTGAAATTCAATTTTATACAAACATATAACACCAACCATCTGCAACAGCAGCTATCTTCATGTCTTTGGATTGGCATTTGTCACATTTCAGTTTCAACGTAATAACTATCTTTTGCTGCATCATTAAACCCAAAAAAAAACATGGCAATAAGCTAGAGTTGTAAAAGATACTGATTATCATTCAAAGGTTAAACCAGTGTTTAGAGTGCATATAAGATCCACTTTTCATGGGTTCAATGCATGTAATGCAGAAATCAGAATCAAACCCAGTTCACAGATAACCTTTTTTACTTGCATCATACACAGTTCATGTGTGTTTGGGGTGAAGTCAATCGTTATAATATTGAGTCAACTATTAACAATACAAAGTCAAAACTATTAAGTCAAAATTTAATACTAATAACATTGCAACTATCACATGTTTGAACCAATTTGGAGGCTGTGTAAACAAACCATGACAGCCTAGTTTTAACTTCCTTCATGATCAAAACTCCTAAAGAACAAGCCATGCAAGGCCATTTGGGACTTAAACTTTAATTAATGAAGAATATTGAAAGATTTAATATCATTATATTTTTCACAGGATAATGGTGTTATACTTGTTCAAACTTTGAAATTAACCTCCGACTCAAGATCAATTTTTTTTTTTCTTCTTAAAATCTTTTAGCAGACTCTTTGAAGGAATTGAATCGAGCATATAATAAGAGGTTACTGTCCCATATAGAAAAAAGAAGCTTCATGGAACTAGAAGTACATATCCCTACAAAAGCCTGAAAAAAACCTAAAAAGAGGTAAATGCAGCAGAGCTTGAGCAACCTATATAAAAAGTAATTGAAGAGAACAGATTTACAGAGAAAGAAAAACTTAAACTTCGAACTATCAAAGCACAGGATATTAATAAAACTATATCATCTTTGATTTCTGTAATTTCAGTGAGAAGCAAAATGGCAACTTAATATAATTCCAGGAAGTTAAAGAACTTGCAATCAGGCATATATATGCAAACATCTTTGCTTGTTTCGGCACAAGTTTCATCAACCGGACACAATAACTTTGTTTCACTAGGAGAAAACATAATCAATTAGATGACAACCTAACAGCTATGCAGCTTGGAAAAAAAAAAAATATCCCACCATTTATATGAGAGAGGGAGAGTACGGAAGTTTATACACATACAGTCATTACTACAGCGGCTGCACTAACACCGGCTTTGCCAAATATTGCCGTTGCTGCCTCTGTGACTAATGCAGTGGCTCCAATATCTAACATGCTAAGTACACAAATAGAAACTACAATAAGAAATTATCCACAAACTCAATCTCAATAGATAACAGAATAGTTGTCAAAATCTAAAGAGCATCTTAAAGACACCATTTTGCATACTCTTTTTCAGCCAACTCATGAACCTGACACAAAATAACCATCGAATAATCACACATTGCAAACATATGATCATACTTACAACCTCAACATTCAATCCAAATGTTCAACCAACACAAATCAAATCAATTCGCATATAAAGTAAAGAACTTTATACCTTCCATGGCCAAAGCGTGGTGATCGAAGTCTCAGCCATCGAAAAGAAGGCAGACAACCCCAGAAGAGCCTCTACTTATTAGGTGAAATTCAACAAAAACCTCATCAAAAGGTAGCACCATCTTCTCTAAAGCATCAACCATCCTCTTACCAGTTATTTCTTCCTTAGAGAATCTCCACACCTACTAACATTTTCGTTTTTTGCTTGCAATGTTTATATTTGATGCAATATCTTCATTCTGGTTACCCAAATGAAAAAGAAAAGAATCAATTTTTTTACAAGAATAAGCATGAATAGATTGAAGTAATTAGAATCCAACTATCCAAGCACAAAAATAGAGTCATCGTTCTTATACTAACAGAACCCATGTTTTCACTTGTACAAAACAACAAACAACTCAAATGCAATCTGATGAACAACACAAAAACAGAGGAAAAATGGAGAGAAAAATTGGTGGTGAAATAATGGTTTTACAAAAAGCCCTAATTTTTGTTGTGTGTATCTTGTTTTCCAAACAATTTAATACATCAATCGAATCGACAAAGAACAGATACAAGGAAAAAAAAATGGATACCATCGACAATACAATGAAGATCCTCTGCTTCCATCAATCTTTTCTTCCTCTACTTCTCCGATGCTGACGTCACCGCACTTACACTGACATGTCAAGACATGTCACCACATTACGATGACGTGTCCAGGAACGACATCGACACGTTAGCATGAAGTGTGACATGCCCGGGCACGTCACTTCATTTGGCTGACGTACAAAAATACGTTACGGCCACGTCACCATTTAGACTGATTAATGCGACCAGTCATGGACATGTAAGTATATGGTGTGATGTGTCTGAACATGTCACCGCATTTGGCTGACGTACCAGATTTTGTTACGGCCACGTCACTCATTATGCTGATGTGTTCAGGAACCTTATGGCATGTCACCCTTTTAAGATGACGTGGCAGACCACGTTACTGACCCGTCACCCGTAACGATGACATGCAATAACACGTACCTACCTTAGGCTGACGTGCTCAGGAACGTCAGCAATGACTGATGACGTGGCGGGGAATCAAAATCAGAAAATCAGAATCGAAAATTGCTTCAAAAACAGAAAAATCAGAATCGAAAATTGAGGTTTTCATACATAGATTGTGAAGCATTGAAGTCTGAAGAGCATTTTGAATAGATGCATCTCATAAGCAACGAAAATCTTTGACAAATTCAAAGCAAATGACAGATCTATAACAGATGAGAGAGAGAGAACTAGGGTTTCGATGGAGAGAGAAAGAGAGAGAGAGAGAGAGTGAAACAGAACATGAGACGAAGGTGGAGACCCGGTTTTGGTTTTATTCTGGGACTTTGTGGATCCGTTTTTAATTTTATAAGGCCTGGGCCTTTGTGGGTTATCGGACTTCATGGAGACCCAATTAAAAGTGACGATATTTACACCCCGAAAAACTGTATGTGCACCCCATTAAAAAAATTTAAAATATGAAATCTTGTAGGCACACCCCACACATGACCTTTCTTTTAATTTTTAAAAATATTATAAATAACAAAATTATAAAATAATATATATACATTATATATATATATATATATATATATATATATATATAATAAGGGATATTAAAATAAGGGATCCCTTATGAGATACTCACTTATATATATATATATATATATATATAGTTTTTTTATTGTCAGTTTGTCATGATATAAAATATATTAGGACGGAGAATGTGGACCATTAAATTTATATACTTTGACTCAAAGTGTATGCATTTGTCAAAACTTCTCTATAATCTACTGTCCACATTCTTTGTCATGATATATTTATATTATAACGAACTGACAATAGAAAGACTGTATATATATAGTCCCATTTTTTTCTTTATTTTACCTAAAACAAAATGAAAAATGATAAACGCATAAACAAAGCTAAAAAACAAAGACATCTCTTTCATCTTCATCTTTCTGCTACTTTCTTCATTTTCCTATCACTTTTGTGTTTCTTATTTTTCTTTTTCTTGTTTTCCTGTCCCGTGTTTCTTATTCTTCTTTTTCTTTTTCTTTTTTTTTTTTCTAGGTTTTGTGTTGATTTTTTTTTTTCAGAAAATATAAAACACAAAATTAAAATAGGCTTTATTGTATGTATATGGAGGAGTCGCACTCCTCCTAAATTTTGGAGGATAGGGTTTTTGTTTTTATTTATTAGTTTTAACTGGATTTAATTAGTTAAAAATTTTAAAAAGCAAATGGTTATAAGAAATTATAATATTTTTGAATTAAAATATCAATAATTAAATTCAAGGTTAATGTGGGAATTTTGAAAATATATAAATTTCGGATGTACATATCATTTTAGAAGGGTGCAAATATCGCCACTGCCCGATTAAATTCTGGTTTGGTGGGTTCGACTGCTTCAGTTACAAACCGAACCCTCTGTCAACGATTATTTATTTGAGTAATGGTAGGCTTCTCACCTTTTCTTCCAAAAATATTTTCTAAGTATGCGAATTGTCAACATCCTGTAAATCATGAGATTATACGGTGAGTGATGTGATGTCGATAACTCATGTGCCAATGTGCCATATCATTTGGGAAAGATTTTGGAAAGAAAATTTGGAAAGCCTAGCTTTACTATTTTATTTTATTGACTTGGAGGAGGAGATTTGAACTTGAGAATTTAACATTTTTATTTTTATTTTATTTTACATTATCTATCTATCCACCTATCTAGACCAGATATATTTTTTTTTTTTGAAGCTTTTACTATTGGTAGGATTCGAACCGCTAACTTGAGAGTCATTTGTCCAAGCCTTTAACTCATCAATCTACCAGCTAAGCTACGCCCCTGGAGGCACTTTAACATTTGTTGAGATGTGTGTTTATCGTCACGCAATGTATGTAAACACTTAATGATTATTTATTTATTTTACTTTGGTTAAAATAAATAAATAAACATTTTGAAGGAGTTTATACGAAGATATCAAATATAAACAAAAGTGTACATAGTCCAAGATATTGAGAAATAAAAAATTTAATTGCTAATGTCTAACATTAGAAATCCCCCTTAAAAGGACCTTAAATACTATTATGAAGTAAAATATAATTTATATGTGGCTAGGATTAAATTATATAATGTTATATCCATCACTTAAATATAAATAACAAAATAACAACACTTTGAAATATGTTTTTGGTAGCATCGTCCAACGGTGGAAAATAGTATTCATTCAGTCAGACAATATCTCAAATTCAAGTCACCACAACGCGAATGGTATATTAGAAGAAGAAGAAAAAGAAAAAGAAAAAAAATGTTTCCAATTGCACATCTACTCTTAATAAAGTTGTTGTTTTTTTACAATATCTATCAACCTTTCTAAACTAGGTATTTCTTGAATTTTTTTTTTATCATTGATAGGTTTAGAACGACAAACTTAAGAGTCATTTACCAAAACATCAAAATTATCTATCTAACGGCTGAACTACGCCTCTAGAGGCACTCTTAATGAAATTATTAAGTACTTATCATTTTACATTTATGATAGAGGCTTGAGTCTCGTCTTTATCTATTAAATCATAAAAGTATCGAAATATTTAATTTTTAGTGGAAATTACATTAGAGAATATGTTTATAGCGGACCGGTGTTTACAAGGGGAAATAAAAAAAAGTGAGTTGATCACATCATCATTCTGTAATCCCTAAATCATCGTGATGATAAATACAAATCCATGAAAATTTTTGGGATCTCATTTTTCTGACACATGTACAAATATTTGAACGGTTTGAAAAGTCTACACGTTAATGTATTCCAGGTAAGTCATAGCAAGGTTTTCCTCGTCAATGGATTTGACTCGCTTTTTGTTTACAAATTTTACAATCCAACGGCTCTCATTGCGTCATGCTTCTGTGTTATTGATGTCATCTACTTCTTACATTTCCATGGCCCACCCACTATGTCCATTACTGGACCCCATGTGGGCCCATTAATCAAATTAATCTTTAAGGTTAAATGAATAATAATAAATCTATTTCATTAATTAACAATTTTTTCATCTTATAATCTAACATAATCACCATATGATTATTTGATTATTAATTCTCCATGATGTCTACAAATGGGTAATCCACTACGATTGTGAAATCGATATCAAGAGTAACTTAGAATGAAAACCGTGAGTAACGTAGAATCTGAATTTTATTTATTTAATGTTACAATTAATTAAGTGTACAATCGTAACCGTGACGACAAGTGGAATCATTCCTTTAAAGGAAGAATAATGATATACGGACAATAGAGAAAATTGACAATCTTGTAAAGAAATAGCTTTTTCAAAACTTTAATTTTGTTTTTCTCATTAGTGGAAATAGAAATCGAGAGCTATAAAGATTTTTTATTTTTTTTTTGAAGTATAAATATAAGTCTTAATCGAAATTAATTGTGTCCATCAAAATATGTTCAACTTTTCTTCTTTTAGTTTTCAACATATTGATTGATTATGAATAATGTGTATAGATATTTTTAAAAAGTTACAATTAATTCCCGTGTTAGTTAGAGTTGGACAAATAAAATAAATTATTTCTAAATTGTTGAATTATCTAATGACTATCGAATATTTTTTTAATTATACTGATCTGATATAGTATGATGAATTGATGACTCGATATTTTTACATATTTCATCGAAACTTATTTTTTTATATCAATAATTATTTATTTATTTTTTTGCATATTAAATTATAAAGCATAATTTTTAATTTCTTACAAAAAGTGTGAAACAATCTTTTGAGGGGGAAATAAATATAAATTGTGAATTTTAATTAAAAAAAAAAAAACTAGATTTGAAAATATTATTCATTAGATATATTTAACGAATTCAATTTTTTTTTTTTTTTTTTCTAATATGACTAAACTTAAAAATCTTATTTACCATCCAGTCATATTGTGCGGAAGTATCGTTAAAATCGAAAATAGTTATAATTCTAAAAAAAGTCAAAAATTGAATCCAAAGTGAAAACAAGAATATCCAATCAAAGAATTTGTGAACCAATAAATACTAGAATCATCAATAAATTTGTTTGTTGGATCTTGGATCTTTATCTTACCCCCATATTCAAGTCAAGTATCTTGACCCACCAAAACCCATGATCATCACGTGTCACTCATGCGACGGCCAGATCTCTACTCACCCTCCTACACCACGTCACATGTACGTTATGCTAACATAATAGATTAACAGTAGCACATAGACATGAAAATGAAAACAAATTGACATAATACTAGCAGCACATAGACATGAAAATGAAAACGAATAAAACAAAAACAAAATAAACCAAGTTTACCCCCTTGTTCAAGCGGTGTACATCTCTCTTTCAACATTTGTGGTGAAGGTTCAAGTGCCGTCTTACGCATGAGAAGAACATGTATTATTTGATCTCATCAGGTTCTAACAAATCTCTTATCAGGTTTGGTATCAAAATTCGAAAATATTTGAAGGGCAAAAAAAAATATATATATTAAAAAATTAAAAAAAAAAAAAAAAAAATGTGTTACTTGATCCCAAGGAAACTACCATGTGGGTGTTATGTTGGCAGCCAACACTTCCCTCTTTGACCTTCCAAAAATACAAATCTGTTTTTTGAAATCTCTCTCTCTCTCTTTCTCTCTTGAAGTTTCTATCTATAAATACATGCAAATATCTCATTAAACTTCTCACATTTGAAGCCAAAAAAAAACAAAAAACATCAGACACACAAACAACAAATTTGTTTTTATATATATATATTTTTTATAGAGAAAATGCCTGAAAATGAAATGCTTTCTTGTGTTGTACAAGAACCAAGATTGGTGGTGAGGAAATTCTTGGCTAGACCTCAACATGAAGGACTTGGAGCCATTGTCAGAAGAAGCATAGGAAGGTTAGAAGAAACTGAAAACATTGATTCAATTTTTTTTATTTTTTATTTTTTTTGTTGAAATGGATTGATTTTTGAAGTGTTTAGGGTTTTTTAAAAATGGGTATTTGGTATTTTTTTCAGGTTTGAGTTGAGATATTTTGATCCCTTTCTTGTTTTGGATGAATTCTCAGGTGAATCACTCTGTTTTCCTCTGTTTTTTTTTTCTTCTTTTAACTCTGTTTTTCAATGAAGTGTTTTCTCAACATATCTGTACTTTTTTTATTTTGAATATTTCAGTCACTGCTCCAGCTGGGTTTCCTGATCATCCACACAGAGGTCTGATTTTCTTTCTTTTCTGTATTTTCTCCAGAAAGTTTACTGTTTTTCCAGATAACAATATGGATGATCCATTGTTCCTGATTGTTCTGTTTTAACTTTTACAGGGTTTGAGACAGTGACATACATGTTGCAGGTACGTGAATCTTTTATATATAGTCATACATACGGTAATAGGTTTCTTGTGTAGGATTCCCATACGTTTTTCAACGCGGAATCGAATTTATAACTTTATACAGTGGTTCATCGAACATTACATAATGAAATAGTCACTTTTAAAAGTGTAAATGTCGCTCTCTAACATTACGTAACACACTATGTAACGTTACATGACCAAACCCTCCTGATAAAAGTACGAGAGCCCGCACCTTTATTATTATTATAATATATGTAATATTATCTCAATTCTCAACTAAACAAAACATAAGTTATTTAGTAAGTCAATGTATACATGTATTGTTTTAATGAGTCAATTGCTCAATTAGAAAATTAATAGATGTGATTGTGTAGCTTAAAATATAAAAAACATTATTAACATTGAGTGATCCTGTGTGGCCGGCAACATTTCACCATAAAGTCAGCATGACATGCCAACTAAAGCATGCTCAATACCAACAACAAGACCAGGACCATTGCCAGGTAGTTGCCAAACAAAAAAGTAAAAAAATAAAAAAAATAAAAAATAAAAAAAATTAGAAACACCCCACATCATGAATAGTTTAATTAGATGTGTCAAATGGGTCGAATGAACTCCCAATAAAGGTAAACATGTCATAACTTGAACCCTATAATCTCATTGATGTGACTGCAGAGTCAATATCATCCGACAGTTTATTTAACATTATAATTTAAACATTTAGTGTGAATAAGAACGTAGGGTATTATATATATACTTGTCCTAGGAAAGTTTAGTGTTGTTCTAGCTTTTAAAATAATCATTTTCCGGTTGTACTGAAAGAACGTTTCGAATTGATAGGGAGCCATTACGCACGAAGATTTCGAAGGGCATAAGGGGACTATAAAAGCTGGGGACTTACAATGGATGACTGCAGGAAGAGGGATTGTTCACTCAGAAATGCCTGCAGAACAAGGCACACAAAAGGGTTTACAGTTGTGGATCAACCTTTCTTCCAAACACAAAATGTAAGCAAAAAATAAAATAAAAAATCTTTACAGTAAAAAACATAGATTCATCATAAGTGATTCTAGTCATTTCGAACTTTTTGAATTAGAATCTGCTTTTCCAAAAAGTGCTTCTGAATACATCACACGCATAATATTGTATTGTATTGTGCACCATAATATGACTTGGTGCCTGACAGCCTTTCCAATGTGCTTTTTGGCCTAGGACCAGCTCGAGAAAAAAATAAAATAATAATAATTAAGGATCGTTATTTTAAAAAGTTATTATGTAACCTTACAAAACTAAACAATTGTTTTACTAATTAGCTTTGTAGCTTTACATTTTGTTAGAGGATAGTGTTAATTAACCTTACGGTTTAAAAAAAATAAAATTAGAATCGTTTTGTAACGTTAAAGAGCTGATTATATTATGTAATGTTATATATATATAAAAAAAAGTCCTGAAATCGAAAATCTTTGAATGTCTATGCATTTATTAAAGCTCTTATATTTTGATTGAAGGATTGAACCAAGGTATCAGGAAATGTCAAGTAAGGACATAGCAGAGGCTAGCAAAGATGGGGTTAAAGTTAGGGTTATATCAGGAGAAGCCTTGGGAGCCAAGTCACCAGTCTACACAAGAACACCAACAATGTACTTGGATTTCACCCTGAAACCTGGAGCTCACCTCCAGCAACCGATCCCGAAATCCTGGAATTCGTTTGTATATGTCCTGGAAGGTGAAGGAACCTTTGGCGCGAAGAAGTCTTCATCGCCGGTGTCAGCCCATCACCTGCTGCTGTTGGGGTCTAGCGGGGATGGCCTGGAAGCATGGAACAAGTCTGGATCAAAGCCTCTTCGGTTCATTTTGGTGGGTGGTGAACCATTGGGTGAGCCATTGGTACAATATGGTCCATTTGTGATGAACACACAAGAAGAGATTGATCAAACAGTTGAAGATTTTGAGAATTGTGTTAATGGTTTTGAAAAGGCAAAACATTGGAGATCAGAAGCTGCAATTAGACTTGACTTTTAGGTCACTAATGGCATAATGAGCGTACTTTATCACCAAGAACGTAGATCATGTTTTTTTTTTTTTTTCCTTTTTTTTGGAGAAGAATAATTTATTGGTTTATTTTTCATAGTAGGAAATATAATAAAAATGTTGTCAAAATCTCTCCAAAACATGTACATTAATCATCTATTTAGATAAAGAATTGCCATCTCTTTGATGGGTTGATTCCATTAGCGAAATATCAAAATTTCTAACGATATTTTCGATATTTTTATCAATATTTTTATAATTTCTTTTAAACTAGACATTTACTTTCTTGATAACATGAATGTTCTCTATATTTTTCTTCTAATACAAACGGATCTTAATGGTGTTAGAATTCGTTAGAAAAGGGATATAACCTACAAAATTCAGGAAGTCGACTCTAACTTTATAATTAAGAGAATTCCTTGTCCAATTTTAGAATTTGAAATAAGAATTCTAACAAATTTTAAAAGAGTACATTCTAATTCATTTTGATTTGCTACCAAAAACACAATTAAGAAAGTTGTTAATGTCAAGTTTTTTTAATTGCATTGGCCTAAGCGTTATTGGTCCAAGTTTAAAGTTTGGTCAACTAATTGCCGAACTTTCATGAGTCATCTAAATTGTCTATTTATCATTATGTCGTTTCGAATCCCCGCACAGACTGTATGTTTATAAATAAATAAATTTGCTTTTCCTATGAATTTTGAAAACAGATTCACCAACTTTGTCATCTTAATAATTACAGTAAATAAAATTCAAATCATCCCATGAAGTTTGCTAGAAAATTCAAACATTTTATTTTCACCAATAAATTTTTTCAAAACATTTGGTAAAAAATATCATTTTGAAAACATGTTTTTCCCTATTTAAAATATTAAAATTCCATCATCAAATATATCCGACAATTGAAGATTTTGAGCCATTTGAATGTTAAAATCCGATCATCGGAATAATTTATATTTTTAATACAAAAAACCTTCATCAACATTGACTTAGTTTATACAATTTTTCTCTCCTTATGACGAATTGATTTTATTTATATTAGTTCAACAATTATCAACCATTAGATTTACATACTCCAGCTTAATCAAAGACTTGTTAAACTTAATCAATGACTCACAAGTCTCTTCCTGAACTTAAAAGTTCAGTTCGATCATAAGGAAAGAAAAACTGTTGGTTTATATATATATATATATATATATATATATATATATATATATATATATAAAACTACTTTGTTGTATATAAAATTAAAAAAAAAAATTAAAAAAAATTAAGGAAGACTTTTGTTTCAATAATTAAAATTAGAGGAAATAGGGGTATATAGTACTTTTTAAATTTTGAATTGTACAACTATCAAACTTTAATAACTCTTGTTTTAATAGCACCAAAAATAGAATTTGGACAAAAATACCCCCCAGCTTCTTTTCTTTTCTCTTGTGTGTCCTTCACCTTATTCTTCTTTTTTCTAAAACCTCCATTGATGGAGCTTCAATGGAGGTGCCACTACCGACCGGCGAGTTGACCGGCAAAACCACCGGGAAAACGTTCATTGAGTGCCAATAATTTTAACCGAAGTGTTCGTTTTCATTTTCGAGTTGTGTAGAGAGAGAAAAGAAGCAAAACCCAAACCGTCGTTAATCTTCATTGTTCGATTTATGACGATCGGTCGCGAATCTGACGAAACCAATGGCGCCAACGAACTCGGCATCGTTCAATCTTCCAGATCCAACTATTTCCAGAGTCAACCGGCGCCGTCGTCGGATCATCACTGTCACCATTGATAGAGGTCGAACAGAATAAGTCTCGAACAAACTTGAATTAAGTCTCGAAACGTATGAATAAGTCTCGAAAACGCATGAATAAGTCTTGAAAAAATCATTAATAAGTCTCGAACTGTAAATAAGCCTCGAATTTTCGAGAAAAAAAATAAAAATGAAAAGAGAAAGTGGGGGTATTTTGGTCTCATCACCTATTTTGGTGCTATTAAAACAATACTTATTAAAGTGGTGCTATTTGTACAAGCCCTCCCCAAAAAGTGCTATTTAATTTTTAAACCGTTAAAATTAATGGTACTATGTTGTTAGTTATCTTGATGTCACCATTTTTGAATAAAAACTATATATATATATATGATCATATATTCATATAAAACACAAATCACAATACATTTGAGACATTACGTTAACTGTTTATAAAATATAAATACAAATTAATTAGAAGATAAAATGGTTGTTTACTCACCCATTTAAATGGATTTCTTAATATATATATATATATATATATATATATATTATTGATTAATTTATTCGAAGCAAAGATTAATTAATTAATTAAATTAATCTATAACATATGCTTTTAACAGAAACACATCAGTCCATAAAAAAAAAAAAAAAAACACATCAACAAGCTTCTAATCTATGCTTCTATTCTATAATCTAAACCCACATTAAAAAAATAAAATAAAATATTATTCTGTTTTATTGTTGTTTACCAAATACCAACAAGAAACTCTGATTTTCTTGGAAATTAACCCCACCAATCACAAACTTTCTTTGTTTTCTCGGGGAAATTCAAAAGCAAAAGCAAAAGCACCACCCCCACATGCTGGTCCACTGGGACATTTGGTAGTCTTTACTCTCTAATTGAGATCGAAGGAGTCAATCATAATTCATAACATATTTAGATTAAACATTATATGTATTTGTGACTTGTTAAGATCTGTATGTATTATTGATCTATTGAAATCAATCGGGTCATAAGTCTATCACGACTTGTTTAAATTGAACATTACATGTATCTTGTATATCAGAGAGCATCAAAACTAATAAAAATACGAGACTTACTTATATATATATATATATATATATATATATAATCATCGAAATAACAAATATGTAACTATACTTTTGATATTTTTACTATAATTTTATAAATTTAGATCCAATCGAAACTAGGGAATTTGAAATTAAGTAATTTTCAATTTTCCATTTCTATTATGTTTCATCCCACTTTCTCCATTTCACCTCATCTAAGTTAATATCGAAAATAATCATATAAATAAAATTTAATAATAATCCAAAATAAATAATTTATTTAATTTAATCCAAAAATAAATACCAGTTAGAGTTATGGTTAGATATTATTTATGAAAAAAAAAAAAAAATTAAACTAAATGTTTATATTTTTTAAAAATTTAATATTGGAGGGAAATGGTCCCATGGATGAAATTCACCTCACTCCCACTTCCATTTAGGGTGAAATTTCCCCGAAACCCCCATGAGCCCTGTTGGGGTGGGGCCCGTTGTGGGGTATATCCATCTATAATCTAAGAATGTGGATCCAATCCTTATTCTCACATTTAGTAATTTAATAAAATATAATCATTGTAATAAATGGATGATTAAGATCCGTATCCTCACATTTTAGTGATTTAATAAAATATAATCATAGTAATAAATGAATGATTAAGATGTGATTGTTTTTCACCATTATTTTATCTGGTGTTATTGGTATACCCATTGAACTATTTATACACCACTTTTTAAATTATTTAGTATTTTTTTTTCTTTATCAAATTATTTAAAGAGATATACAATTTTTATTAAAAAAATTATGTACAAAGTAAAACTAATAAAACCCCGATGACATAGATTATTTCAAATCGTTGAATGTTTACTATTTTTGTTTATATTTTCTTTCGGATCTCAATCTCATATTTCCTATGTTTAATATTTATTGATTTTATTGTACTATGTAAGAATATCGAAGCATTTCACTACAAACCTGACAAGATCCACAAAACCCATTTCAAATATTGTTTCTCTCTCCTTCAATTTTCAGAGCAACTGCTTTTTTAGATTTAAATAAATAAAAAAGGAGACTTCAAACAAGACGAAGAAGACTTGAAGGTGAAACACAAGTCAACCGAGTTAAGTAAATGAAAGTTTTTCCATTTCAAAGCACAAAAACAAGTGCCGCAAATATAGATGTGAAAAACTATGTATAAAGATTAGAAATGAAATTTTATTTTTTTATTTTTTTTATTTTTTAAAGATATGAGATTTATTAAGTTTGAAAAATATGTAAAAGAGTAATCTTGAAAATAAATAAAAAAAATTAATAAAATTATTTAATTTTATATAATTAAATCGAAATTTTAAAAAGTAGGGTGTTAATATCAATGCAATTAGGAAATAGAGAAAATCTTCCGTGAGTCCGTTCTATATGTGATGTGTGTGGGACGGAACCAATTGAATTATGACATGTGGCATAAAACTTATTCTATTTGATTTAATTTTTTGGTTCAATTATATTATAACACATGTACAAAATTTTAACTTCTTTCCTCTTTCTCACGCCACCTGGACAGTCATCTCTTTCCCAGATTCTCACCTCCTCATCTCCATTTCCCACATAAACCCAGCCCAAAATTCAAATACAATAACAAAAAAACATAGTCGTGTCTGGAGATTGGATCTCCCACCAAATGGAATAACAAAAAACCAAATCCACCACCACGGCACCACCAACACCCACCCACTGAAATCCAGAAAATTTTTGTCCAAAAAAACTCAAGAAATTGAAAAAAGAAAACCAGAAAATCAGAAATTGAAAAAAGAGATCATCACCAAACCGGATCAATCCGATTTTCAAACCATCACCGCTACCGCCGCCGGCCTCCTCTGAAACAAAGATTCACAAAAAATAAAATAAAATAAAATCATGTATCTCTAGCCACCACCCCAAATCAACCACAAAACCCATAACAAAGCTCCGCCGATTGCCACAAAACCCACCCATTAACCATGTATCTCTAGCCACCACCTCAAATCAACCACAAACCGCCGCCATCTCCATCTCAAACACCACAGCCCCAAAATCAACAATCTCAAACCCTAAATCGGAATGAGAGAGACATTACAGAAATAGAGAAAGAGAAGAAGAGGCGGAAGGGAGAGAGGAGAGAGAGAAACGATTGAATCAGGGGAGAGAGAGAGAGAGAAGAAAACGGTGGGACTGAGAAAGGAGAAAGAAGACTAGAAGAGAGAACGGTGGTAGTGTGGGACTGGGAATGAGGAGAGAAAAGTGAGACAGAAGTGAAGTTAAAAATTTATACGCGTGTCATAATATAATTGAACAATAAATATAAATCAAATTGATTATGTTTTATGCCATATGTCATAATTTCATTGGGTCCGTCCCACACACAGCACATATGGGACGGACCCATGGAAGATTTTCTCGAGGAAATAACACTTTATTTAATTACTTTAAGTGGGCATCGAAATTGATAAAAATACTAAGAGAGAGAATGTCTGGTTTTGTTGTGTTTTTAGAGTGAGAGAGAGAGAGCAAGAACACAGAGAGCAGAGAGAGAGAGAGAGAGAGCTCTACAAATCATGAGCAGGAAGACATCAAAGCTCGTGAAGATCTTGTTGTCTCTCTTCGCTTTCAACTCTCTCACTCTCTACTTCTACTTCTCATCAGATTCTCACCATCTCCACCACAACAACTCACAAACAATCACCCCCCAAACCCACCACCACCACCATCATCAACAGCAACAACAGTTCTCAAAACCATGGCCGATACTGCCTTCCTATCTTCCATGGTCCTCTTCACAGAACCCAGATGTCAAATTCCGTTCTTGCGAGGCCTATTTCGGGAACGGCTTCCAAACCCGCCTGGATCTTCTCAATTCCTCCTCTCCAACCCCACCAGGCGGCGGAGGAGGCGGCGGAGGAGGGTGGTTTCGCTGCTTTTACAGCGAGACGTTGAGGAGCAGTGTGTGTGAAGGTGGCAAGGTGAAGATGAATGTTGGGAAGATAAAAATGTCTAGAGGTGGTGAGAGGTTGGAGGAGGTGATTGGGAGGACAGAGGAGGAGGAAATGCCGGTTTTTGAAGACGGTGCGTTTGAGATTGATGGAGATGGAGATGGAGATGGGAAATTAGGGTTTGGTAGGAGGAGACTTGTGAGTGATGAGTTTTTGAATAGTTATCTCTCTGAAGGTGAGATTTCGTCTCATACAATGAGAGCCCTTATCGGGTCTATTCGTGTTGTAGAGCCTCAGGTGTTTGATGATTGTGAGCAGGTTTGTGATTTTCCTGATCAATTAGGAAAGTAATTTAATGAAATTATTGATCATGGATTGGTTTCCTGATAGGTCATTTATTGCAAAATGAGATCTTTGTTGGGAATTACATGTGTTTTTTGATTGGATTTGTGTAGATTTTTTTTTGAAGTAATTGAACTTGCCTTATTTGACTAGGTGCGTGTGTGTGTGTGTGCTGTTTTTATGTTTCTGATGTTGGATGCTTGTTTACTTACTTGCAGTGGGTGGAGGAGCCAACACTGCTCGTTACTAGATTTGAGTATGCGAATCTTTTTCACACCGTTACAGATTGGTACAGCGCGTATGTCTCTTCGAGAGTTACTGGCTTGCCTAATCGACCACATCTAGTTTTTGTCGATGGCCATTGCAAAGTATGTCAGCTCAATTTCACATGATTTGGTTTTCGTTTGTATGTAGATTTAATTACATTATGTTTCAAGGCCTTTCGGTTATAATCTTATCGAATGAAAAACTGTGTATGTGACTAATCTGAAACGGTTCAATATCTGATGATCAAATGTTAATCCACAACATGAATCTACATATGCATATGGAAGCTATGAAGATTCAATATGGAAAAAAATATGATTGTTTGTTGTTTTCAGTTAGTTTCTTGAAATGAATATTCATTGACTGATTGAACGATGCATACCGATTATGATTTTCTGTTTGTTATATTGAGCATGCTGATGATATTTCTTTCTTCTGTTTTTCGTATTTGTACATCTCGTATTTGTATTTCGGTTGGATGATTCTAAATTCGATTTATGCCTTTTGAATCTCGAACTACAAGTTATGCTGCCTCTGGCTTGTAACACTTAGCATGGTCCCTGTTTTTATGTTTCGTGATAGATGAGGCTGTTGCATATGTCCCACTTCTTTAAGACAAATCGAAACTTGTTTTCACCAATAATATTATTTTTCAATTTGCTTTCCCATCTCTCTGCTTTTCATTCCAATTTGTTTGAACTTTGTTCTGGTTGTCTGGCTTTGAATGAGGAAAACTACTGATCCATGCTTTGTTGTCTTACTTGAACTGATCATCTGTCTTCCTTTGATGAAAATTTTTCAGACACAATTGGAAGAAACATGGACTGCATTGTTTTCAAGCATTAGATATGCTAAAAACTTTAGCGGTTCAGTTTGTTTCCGACATGCTGTTCTTTCACCTCTGGGATATGAGACTCCACTATTTAAGGGACTGACTGAAGACATAAATTGTCATGGAGCAGCTGCACTTGATCTGTGGCGAAACCCTGATGATAGGAAAACCGCAAGGTTGTCTGAGTTTGGAGAGATGATTAGAGCTGCTTTTGGGTTTCAAGTAAATAGACACCAAACCGAAAAGCCAGGCTCAGGTCATAATGTCCTCTTCATTCGACGTGAAGATTATTTAGCCCATCCGCGTCATGGTGGTAAAGTTCAATCAAGGCTTAGCAATGAACAAGAAGTGTTTGATTCCATACAGAGATGGGTATCTGATCATTCGGAATGTAAAATAAATCTCATAAATGGACTGTTTGCACACATGACCATGAAGGAGCAAGTCAAACACATTCAAGATGCTTCAGTTATTATCAGTGCTCATGGTGCCGGGCTCACTCATATAGTATCCGCAACACCAAAAACTGTGATTTTCGAGATTATCAGCAGCCAATTCAGACGCCCACATTTTCAACTGATTGCTCAGTGGAAAGGGTTGGAGTATCATGCCATTAATCTTGATGGATCATACGCCAACCCTACAGCTGTTATTGACAAGCTTAGCAATATAATGAGAAGTCTCAGATGCTGATTTTGGAGCTCTGCACATCGTGAGATTTTGATAAACTGAAGGTACAGAAAACTCTCTATCTGGGATTTTACGAGTAATGGTATGTCATCCTGACATGTAACTGTTAACCTCGATTACCATTTCAGTCTTTCGCGAAAGGAACTAACAAATCATTTTTTTTTCTTTTATCATTGACAGGCTTGTATTGTATTATAGATTTACTTACTGCACATATATTCTATTCGAATTCGAAACCTTTTATAATACAAAACATGCTCTGCTGTCTCTCTCTCACTTGGATTCAGATGAATATTTTATCTCATATACTTATATAGTTTAATTAAATTGTGTTGGTTGCATTGGGTTTTTCAGATGCATTAGTTTATGTATATGGTTTGGAAGAACATTAAAATATTTTGGTCCTTGGTTTGATTCCCAAGAATCTAGCTGCTTTGAGACAAAACATGAGCATTTTTAACTAGTTTTGAGACTTCTGTTGACTGATGATGCAGATTCTCATTTCTCTGTCTTTGTGTGATGTGAGGAAACTGAATGAATGACTCTGAATAGTTCTTATGAATTACTCGATGAGACTTTCGGATTTGGATGGTTTTGAAATTCGTCAGAAACTTTACGTGATAATATAGCGGTGGAGCTAGGACTTAGGAAAGCCCTGGCCGAAATTATATACTTGTCTCTAAAGGCATGTTTACTAATCTGGAATTCTTATGAGGGAAATGAAGCTTAATTCATGATTTGTCATCAATGTTGTTTACTAAAAATGGTTGGGAATCAATTTACATGAATCTCATACATAAATCAATAATTATGTTTTTTTTGCTAGAAAGGGAACTTAATTTCTCCCTCCCATGGTCCCATCTAAGGGATTAAGTTCCATTGCATTCTTAGTTAGTAAACGCGCCCTCAATTCGATCTACTTGTATTTTAGTCGATTCTATTCTCTTTACATATAGAATCTCTTGTCAAAAATATATAAAGAACTTGGAAAAAGCTCCAATTTATTCAGAAATATAATATTATGTCACATGGACCTTTTATATAATCGGTTATTTACATCACATGCCATGATTTATGCGATTGGTTATTTATATTGCGTGTCATGATTTGAGTGGATCAAACTTATACGCCTTTGCAATAAAACATCATTCAAAGTAGGGGTATGTATGATCTTATCCAATCCAATCCAATAAGATCCATGAGATCCGATCGGATTTGAGAACATGATTGGATCATAAATTTTAAAATCCATTGGATTAAATTTTGAATTTCCATATTAAAATTTAAAATCTGCTAAATCCGTTGAAAAATAGGGCTTAATTTATATTTAGCCAATTTATTTTGTTTTATACAAATGAACATCGATTGAATTTTGGATGCAATTGTATTTTGTTATAATAAGCTATTATATTTTTATTTTAAACTTTTGAATGATTTTATTTACGTTTGTGTTTATAACTTATATTTAAAGTTTATAATATTTTAGACTTTTTGAACTTTAAAATGTACAATTATGTATTGATTAGTTTGTTAATTTTATTTGAAATGCCATATGAATTAATTATTGAGTTTGTTAATTTTAGAATTTTTTTAACAAATTATATATTAAGAATTGCTTCATATGATCCTTTAAAATAAAAAAAAATAAAAGAATTGTTTCATATGAATCCGATCAATTGGATTGGACCGGATAAAATTAAAGTATTTTACAATTGGACTTGATCTAATTGTAGTTGGATTAGATCGAACTATGATTTCTTTGATCCAATTGGATCTTGGATCATGATAAATCCAATGGATCCAATCTGCTATACACCCCTAATTCAAAGAACTATAAGGTGTTTGCATCTCCCTTTTTCTTTTTCTTTTTTTGAAATATTATAATAATTTGAGGTTGGGGAGACTCGAACTTGGGGAGAGAGGGAAACTTGAACCCATATCCTCGTGTTATGGATGTAAGGGCATACCACTGACTTAACCTCATCTTATTGTGATTTAAATTGTAAATTTGAAGGGTTTACTACTTTATTTGATATATGATCTATAAGGTGGTTCTCTAGCAAGGACGTTCTGAAATTACAAGTTAATGACGTTCAACCACAGCCACACATTTATATTAGGTATGCGTATTTGTTAATATGGGGCTGTGGGCTTACTGTGAATGTGTGGTTATGGTTGGACGTCCTGAGGAAATTATAAAGTCTGAACGGTCGTGATTGGAGAAGTATCCATGATCTACATATATAAATATTAGATAGATGCGAAAAATCTTTAGTTTCAATAAAAATTGTTTTCTAAAAAAAAGGGTGATTTTTTAAAACTTCAATCACAAATTGAATAGGTAGTGTGCTATAATATCGAATAAGTAGCAAGGGGAAATTACAATGGACCCCTTAAAGGTTTGGGTTGAAGTCAGTTAGATGGAAAAGTTTGCTTCTACACTCACACCCCTTGGACTCTTAGAGATAACAGTGGCCTGTTAACCTCTAACACTGGAGGGTTATTTTCATCTTTTAAATGTTTATTTATTGGGTTAATATTATAAACCTCCTCTCACCTTTGAACTATTATTGAATGTATAGTTATAAATACTTTAATTTTAGAAACCTCCCCTATGGACAAACACCGTTAGCATCCCGTTTGTATTGACTGAGTTTGACAGTTAAAAAAGTCCATAAATATCTCTATTTAAACTTCAATTGTATGAATTGACCATTATACCCTCATACTTTTACCAAATAAATTAGTTTATAGGGGATGTTTCTAAAATAAAAGCATTTGTAACTATACATCCAATAATAGTTCAAAGGTGAGGGGAGGTTTTTAATATTAACCCTTTATAACAAAAAATAATTTACGCTAATTTATAACTAATAAAAAAAAAAAAAAAAAAAATCTAACATATCTCAACTCAAACACCCAGTCTCTCTCGCCATTTACAAACCACGCCTCCACCTCCATTGACGCCATGCTGTCTTGCAACTGGAATCACTGAAGGATTTCGCCTCCTCCATCACTGAAGGATTTCTTTTTCTACATTTGCCGTAGATCTCAAATCTCAAATTGTTTGTGAAATTCTAATTTCTTATAAAATCCCAGTTGCAATTGAATTCCTATTGTCATGTTGGCTCTGCTACTTGCTTCTCCCAATCTCCATGGAGGAGGCAACTTCAAGTGGTCTTCATATACCTTTTATTTTCATTTATATATTATGTTTATCTGTTTTGCTTTCTTTTATTATTTTATTTTTTTATTATTTTATATATATAAGGGCAGTTTGGGTTTTTAACCAAAATCAGAGTTGGTCACTTTAACGGAAGAACTAACGTCTGGTAACTTCTGGGTGTGAGTGTAAATTAAACAAAATTTTCCATCCAAGTGTCTTAACTCCAAACCTCAAGGAGTCCATTGTAATTTCCCAAAATTGAATAATTATGAAGTCTAAATTGTTAAATTCATAAATAAATATAAATGATTATCATGATAATTTAATGGCGACAACTCGACCATGAGAATGAATAAGTGCCCTTTTCACTCGGCCATATTGGACGATCATGACAATTTAAAGTTAGGTTATGAGAATTTGAAACATTTCAAATATGTTAAAAAGGCGACTAAAAATTAACAAATTAACAAATCAACACATATTCGAAATGTTTTAAATAAAATTAACAAATAAACACATATACGAAACGTTTCAAATTAACGGAATTTTCAAATAGATAACCGTCTCAGAATGAGACTATGTGATCATATTGCGTGTCATGATTTGAATGACTTGTAAATTTATGTCCCCTTGTACTAAAACATCTTTCAAAGAACTATAAGGTGCCAATACCCAATACTCTATCTTATTGTGATTAAAATTGGAAATTTGACGGGTTTATTACTTTTTTTTTTTCTTTACAAGAGTTTATTATTATTATTATTATTTTTTTTGATATATGATCTACATATAATAAAATGTTAGATAGATACTAAAAATCTTTTAGTTGTATACTTTTATATTCCATAGATTCCGCATAATTCTAACAAATATTTAAATATTAAAAAAATGTTTAAGTTTAAACCACGCGGTAATCAAAATATCAAATTAACAAATAAAAATAGATGATTTTTTAAAACTTTTCAGTCACAAATTGAATAAATAAGTGTTCTATAAGATTGAATAATTATTAATTCTAAACTGTTTAATTCATAAATAAATATCCAACATTGTCATGACAATTTAGAGTTTTTTTTGTGAGGGAAGTATTACATAAATTCAGGACTTCGGGAGGAGATGACTCGAACCCATAACTCGTAGTCCAGGTGTGAACTCACCTCGTCATAACAATTTAGAGTTAATTTATAAGAATTCAAAACATTTCAAATTCGTTAAAAAGGCAACTAAAAATTAACAAATCGACACATTCAAAACGTTTCAAATAATATTAACAAATCAATACATATACGAAACGTTTCAAATTAACGGAATTTCAAATAGATAACGGTTAGTGATCTTCTATTATGAAGGGTATATAGATAACCGGAGCTAACCGGAATAACAATCTACATAAAATTCCGAGCAGATAACGCGCCTGAAATAGGATTATGCAATCATAAATCTATACTACAAAGGAAATTAATTTCGATTAGGATAATATCATATAAAATTATAAATATAAATACTTGTTGTAGTGAACAAGAACAACGTAAAGAATAGAAGTTGACAAGTGTCAAATTTTGAGTAGACTCTCCTGACTTGGCAGTGCCACCAATTTTTTCCATTTAAATCCCGCAAAATTTTTCTCTGTAACCAAACACCACCCCAGTTGAGTTTCGCTACTCACTTGCAAATCCCAACCCATCAAACACAAAAAAGTTATAAACTTTGCAACAAAAACCCTAAGCAGATAAAAAGATTGATTTTTTTTTTTTAATAATTTTTTTTGTAAGAAAACAAGTTTGGAGTGTTCAACAATGAAGGGTCTCTTCGTGAAGTCCAAACCCAAGACTCCGCCTGAAGTGGTCTGCAAAACAAGGACCCTTCTCGTATCTCTCCTCAACAATGCTCCTGAATTTCGTGGCAACAAGAGAGAAGAGAAGGTATGTGTATATATATATATACAAACTCAACTCACATACCCAATTTGTATTTGTTGTTGTTGTTGCAGTATTTATGTGTAAAGTTTGATTTTTTTTTTTTTTTTTTTGTTGTTGTTGTTGTTAGATGTTTGGTTGGGTAGAAAACTTAGTTGGATATTAGGGTGTTGTTGATCAGTAAAATTGTTGATACTTCATGTGGTGAATATTGTGAAGATTATATTAAAAAAGATTGGTTCTTTATTTTATTTTATTTATTTTTTTGGTTTTTTGATCAAAAAAGTTTTTGAAATGTGGGTTCGGTGCATTTATGAATGAATTATGGATGATTGGGATGCGAAAATTTAGGCAAAAGAGTAGAATTTGAGTTTGAAAAGAACCTGTATAATCGATTTAATGTAGTTTAATTTATTTTATTGTTGTTGAAAGTAAATTATAATTAAGCTGGAGAATGTGTTTATTTTATCTGGCTTTGTTTAAAGAGTTGGGATTCTTTTTGGGTAGTTTGGTTGGAAAGAAAACGAAGTAGGAAGATGGGATGTTGATGAGTGGATCTTTGATACTTTGTATGGTGAAAACTGTGAAAATTATAGCTTTTTGGAATGCGAGTTGGGTCCGTTTATGAATTATGATTGGAGTATGAAAGATTGTAATGAGACAGTAGGGAAATCAGAAATGAATAGAATTTGAGTTTGAAAACAACCTGTATATAATAGTATTAAAGTAGTTCAATTTGTTACATTATTGTTGATAGTAAAGTATGATTAAGCTTATGAATGTGTTGATTTGTCTGATTTTTTTTAATGGTATTATGTTTTCCTGTAAATTATCGAAATTTATCTTGTTTGGTGGTGATTCTTGATGTTTTGACTTGATCTTAGATGGCGGAATTGAACAAATTGATCCGCGAGTTGAAGACAATTCTGTACGGAAGTAGTGAATCCGAGCCAGTTCCTGAAGCTTGTAAACAATTGACATCAGAGTTCTTTAAGGGTGACACCCTACGCCTTCTCATTGGCTGTCTTCCGAAACTAAACTTGGAGGTAATGAGTCCAAGTTTATATAATTACTGATTGAATGATAAAGTTGGAACATAGTTATCTTTTTTGGCTCTCAGTAAATATGTGCATATAAATCTGATCAAACTTAAATGTTTTGCGTACTTTTTTTTTTTTTCCTTTTCTATCTTTCATTTTGTTAAGATGATGATTTTTCCTTAGGCGCGTAAGGATTCCACACAAGTGGTTGCAAACTTGCAGAGGCAGCCTGTTGAAGCAAAGCTAGTTGCTGCTATTTACTTGGAAGAAAACCTGGATCTTTTAGATACTTTGAGATCAGGGTAAGCTGTTGTGTCTGTGTATGTCTTGAAAAGTTGTGGTTAATTATTTTCTAATGATGATATTACCGATCTGCTCGATGAGTTTTACTGTACCATAGCTCTTTAAAATTGAAGTGTATGTTGTTAGTATGCATTCTTGCACATTTCAGGATATTGGAATCTTCTTATAATTAGCTGTGTTTGGAGCTTTAGCTGTGTTTGGAGCTTGATTAATCTCATTTTGCTTTCGATTTCGATGCCTATGGATTCTAGTTCTTATACTGAGGTGTATGTAGGTATGAAGATACTACAATGGCTTTGCATTATGGTGGTATGTTGAGGGAGTGCATACGCCATCAGAGTATGGCAAAGTAAGTGATCTGAGTTTAAAGGGATTCATTTAGAGATTCTATTGTTTGTGGTTTTTGGTTGACTCAGATTTATTGATATATCGCTGTATGGCATTCTTGCAAAGTTAATCATACTTGATCTATTCCTAGTTAATCATATCTTTTATTATAATTATTATTTATAGAATTTCATTTTATTTCATCGGTTTCTTCACAGGTATGTCTTGGAATCAGAGCACTTAAGGAAGTTTTTCGACTACATGCAGCTTCCAAGTTTTGAGATTGCAGCAGATGCTATGGCAACTTTTAAGGTTTGAGCTAGGATCTCTCTCTCTCTCTCTCTCTCACAGACACACACACACACACACACACACACACGTCTACCGCTTCTTTTCTTGGTTGAAAGTGTTTTTGGGAATGTCATCATTATATTATGAGCTAAATCTTTGAATAAGTTTCGAAATAAAGCAATGCTGTTCCGTCCATTATTGGAGAAGCAATCATATATGCTGTAATTATTTGAGCATGTTTAAGTCTTTAGTTGGCTTAGCAATCATATTTGGCATTTGTCTGATTATGTGGAAGCTGGAATGTTTTTATTGATACGAATTAAGAATACTAATCGGATTTTAGAACTAATGTCTTTTACAAACTGGAATGTTTGACTAGCTAGTGAATTTTTCGTTGTCTGTATCCAAGAACCTAGATGAAGATGATAGAATAGTGGACTGTTAACAGAACTCAGATTCTATGCTTATAATCGCATTATCAACTTTGGTCTTCACAATTAATACATGAATTCAATTTATGGTATTGACTATTGTACATCGAAGATATTTTTTCTTGATATGGCATTCATGCTCGTTAAGCCCAAAATTAGCATAACTTTATCGGTTCCAATGTGTTTTCGCTAGGATTACATAAAAGATATTTGTTCTTGATATGGCATTCATGCACATTAAGCCCAAAAATTAGATAACTTTATCGGTTCCAATGTTTATCTGTTCTCTCATTGTTATCCTATTGCTCATGACTTGTTCTATAATATGTTTCAGGAACTGATGACCAGGCACAAGTCTACAGTTGCTGCATTTCTTTCCAAAAATTGTGATTGGGTAAGTTTGGACTTGTATGTTTTGTTTGATGGTCGTAATACTGTAAACATAGGGTTTGAAGACATTGAGTCCTAGATTTTTGATTTCCGAATTAATTAGTAATGAGTTTTTGCACTCTATCATGTTTTCAACTATTTTTCTATATATCGATTTTATATATTTTCTGTATAGACTCTAACATGATACTTTTCATACCGTTCTTGTGGTGGTTTCAGTTTTTTAGAGACTTCAATACAAAGCTGCTTGAATCTAACAACTATATTACTAGAAGGCAATCTGTCAAAGTATGAGGATGTTTGAAAATCCGTTCGTTTTTCATTGAACACAAAGAGCTGTGAATGGGAAACTTGATTTACCAATTTTGCACTACTCAATCTATTGTCTTTACATTTTTTGTTTTGGGGTGTTTTACTTTCTTTTCAGTCAAGAGCCTATTGTTTTGATTCAATCCCGACACTGACTCGATTAAATGTTTCAGCTGTTGGCTGACATTCTACTTGATCGTTCAAACGCTGCTGTGATGGTGAACTATGTGAGCTCCAAAGAGAACTTGAAGATTCTAATGAACCTTTTAAGGGTATGAAACTCATTCATTTACGATACTCATTACTTTATTTTCACTCTTGTAATCTTTCAAACTTTCTTTCAATACAGGAATCTAGCAAGAGCATCCAGATAGAAGCGTTCCATGTGTTCAAGGTTTGTCTCAAATCTTTGCATACACGTTAACCGATGAAAAACAACAAAATTCGAAACTTTTGACCCTTAACCAATTAATTCCTTCTTCTCACTTTTCTGCTCACATTTCATTATCGACAGCTATTTGCCGCTAACCAAGACAAGCCTCCTGACATTGTGAATATACTCATTGCCAACCGAGCCAAGCTTCTCCGTTACTTCGCCGACTTCAAGACTGAAAAGGGTAAGTAAGATCAATCTAAAAGAGTACATACACACATAAATACATACACATCATTTGTGTATAGTTTTGATTTTGAGATTTTGAACATTTTGAGTCCTCATTTGTTTACAGAAGATGAACAATTTGAGGAAGATAAAGCTGCGGTGGTCAAAGCAATTGTTCAGCTAGAGCTCATAGTTAACTAGTGGCTGACCATGGACAGATTTTAGAGACACCATTTAGTGATAATACAAGACTTAGAAAATCTTTATTGGATTGATTACTTATATATTTCAATCCATTGAAATGTAAGCTCAAAGTAGTTTTTCAATACCAAATGTAGACTGTTAGAATTAATTACACCCAACCCACTCGTAAGAAACGGTTGTGGGTTTATCTTTATTGGGTCAGGTCATTAATGGGTTGAGTTATTGAAACCCAAAAAAGGAATAGTTCGGGTTTGAGTTTATCCCTTATAACCCATTAATTTATAATATATTTATTTATTTTGGATATTTTTGTCGTTGAAGTTTTTTCAAAATATAGTTTTTGATATACATTTATTATTAGTTTAATTTAATTATGTGTTATAAATTTATAATTAAGTTATAATATGATTGTTTAAATTAATTTGGGGTAAAAAACTTTTTTTTTTTCCTTTTTTTTTTTTCGTTTATTTTTTCCTTCTTAAATCAAATTAAATTATTAATTACTAAAAAAATAAAATAAAAGTTAAAAGGTTAAATGGCCCGTTAAAATAGTAAATGGGTTGAGTTTTTATTGTCAATTTAAATCGGCCCATTTACAACTCCACAATAAAATGTCTTTCTAGATTTATATTTTCTTGTAGTTTCATCATATAATATATAGCAACTAGTTTTCTCTTAAAAAAAAAAAAAAAAAAAAACTAGTTTTCTCAAGATCATTTTTCTTTCTTTCTATAGGCTCTCTAGTCATGAATCTTCAGTGCCAAGTTTACATATCCTAACTATATAAAAAGTATGAGTTGGTCGGTGATTATAGCATCCTTTTTTTGTTTGAAAGTAAAATTACAGATACGATCCTTAAAGTTTATATAATTACGCCAAGGACAGTTTTCAAATTTGCCTAGCCCCTCTTTTTTTTTTCTTTCAATTTCTTTGACTCTTTTTTTTTTTTTTTTTTAATTCCTTTTGAAAGTAAAATTACAAATACTACGCCTTAAAGTTTATATAATTTCTTAATATATAGGTTTTAGTAAGATTTTGATTATAGCATCCCTTATATTTCTTTGAAAGTCAAATGACAAACACAAGCCTTCGAGTTTGTAGAATTACTTAATAGACATGTTTTAGTAATAGTAACACAACAGGGATTGTATAGTTATTTCCGAGATTTATCTTAATTTAAAATTCTAAACAAGTTAGATCATTGTTAAATAGTTTACCCCGATTATTATGAATTTAGATGGAATTTATTTGAGTTTGTAGAATTACTTAATAGAAATGTCTTAGTAATAGTGACACATGATGATATGGACTAGATCCAAATTAATAGGTATTTGGATTGATGATTATTTCATATTGTAAAATGAGATAGGGGATGAAAATATAATTTTCTATTTAATGACTTGAAAAGGAATAAGAACTATTATAAGGGTATAAATTTAATTTGTAATGCAACTTGATGACTTAAATATAAATATATATACAGGGGAAATTTGTAAAGTGAAAAACAAAAAGAAAAAAGAAAAAAAAAGGGATTTGACTGCAAGCGGTGGATTCATTTGATAAGGAAGATATGGATATTAGTTATTAAAGATTTAAATAATCATTTAATCACAATTTATGTAATTTAGTCGAAAAGTACTTTTGGATGTAAAAAATATATAATTTAGTTGTTGAATTTAAATTGTTGAGATGTTCAATAAAAGTTGCAAACAATTGTATATAGATTACCATTGTTAGATTATCGTGAAAAGAATCTCTTTTGAGGCAAGTGTTTTCTTTTGAGGCAAGTGTAGAGGAGCTTCTTGTCAAACCCATGAATTTAAGACTTGATCATAATGTTATATCCATGTAATAACATTTACATGAATTAAAACTATACCGTGTTATATTAACATCTCTTATTTTTCAAGGATATATATATTTGCAAACAGGAAACTCAGATACTAATTTAAGCACATGCCTTGCATGTGCCCCAATACCTAGTTATAAATAAAATCATCAAGAGTTTGAAATAAAAATGGAATCATTTGTTATAACAAGTAGCCAAAAATTTCTGAATGTTCATCTATATAAGACAAAATAAATTCATTCGATATAAATTACACCTTATATTTTGACGGATCTGACGGATTGACAGATTTTTATATGGAAATCCAAGATCCAATTTGACTCAATGAATTTCAGAATTTAAAATCCAATCTAATCTAATCATGTCTTCAAATCCAAACCAATCCAACCGCACACATCTATTTACAAGTTTGGCTCAAAACCTAAATTGTTTTTGTATATATTTTTATTTATTTACGAGTTAGGATATTTTTTAGTTGAACAAAATAAAATAAAATAATTTTTAAACAATGGATTAAGTGATTAGATAACAAACTAGGTGTATTAGTGTATACAAGTAGAGAGTAATTACAAAAATAAAATAAAACAAATTAAAGAAAGTGTATTTTTGATTATTAGTAGGGTTTATTTACAAATTTTTAAATCATTAACGGGATGGGTTTACGAAAAGGGTTTACATATAAATTTTGAGGGGTTTATGCAAATATCGCGAATCTCAATAAAATTCAGAGTTGGACCCATTTATGAACTCACAATCAAATGTCTTTCAAGTTTCATATTTTCTAGTGCCATCTAGTTTTCTCAAGATCTTTTTTTCTTTCTCTACGCTCTCTGGTCATGAATCTTGAATGCCAATATCTAGCTTTCTTTCCCTAGGCAACATGACCATCCATGAAACCAATTCGTTTTCTTTCCGTTCTTGTTTGTGTTTGTGTTCGTGTGTGTTCGTGTTGTTCCGCCATGAATGCAAGAGAGAAAGAAGAATGAAGATCATCATAATGATAATTCGATGATGATTTTCGTTCTTCTTTCTCCCTTAAATTCATGAATATGTGGGAATTTTTATCAGCATTCATTCAAGAACCCCAGAAACAGAATTCTTCATGCCCCACACACACACACATATATATATTTTATTTGCAGGTGACACCAAGCATGTTTCTTGATGTTTTTTTTTAATGATTCAATGAATTTGTATAATCTTAAATTAAAGAAGATCATTTTCTTTGTTTTCTTAGACATGTAATTAAAAGTTGTGTGACATATTCTTTATTTACGATTTTATTAAGTTCTATATGTATATTTTAAAGAAGTTTTAAATTTTAATAATTAAAAATCTGGAAATTGTGTATGACCAGAGATTATAAACCAATTTTTATCTTTCTATTAATGAATGAAAAAAAAAAAAACAAAAACAAAAAAAAAAACAAAAAAAAACTTCATATATATCTTTTTTATAACGAAACAAAACTGGTAATTAAAAAGCCATATCGTATTTCTACTTCTTTTCTAATTTTTTTTTATTATTATTTTTATGGTTTTCTTGGACTTTATTATAGAAAGTTAATTATATTATAATCGTCTTTGTATTTCTTTTGTTCGATAATTTTTTTTATTTTTTACTATACCACCTGCGAATACGGCGATCTGAACCCTGAACCCGAAATATTAGCGGGCCGAATCCATTCTACATTGGACGGTTTTTAGTGATCTTTGGTGCACATAGAAATAAAAGTTGAAACCCATCACTTTCCCACTACAAACAGTCAAACACACCACAACCTTTAGGCTCTCTCTTATCTTTTGGTATGTACACACTACATTTACTCCTACTTTTGCTTACATATTTATTTATACATGTTTGCATGTCACACATACTTGACACACATACATAAAAGACGATTCTCATGTACGAGATTCTGCATGTAGTTTCGTTACTGGTTCTGTAACAATACAAAATCAGGATTCTGAACGAAATTTAATACGGGTTAATCCTAAAAAGTTTCGTATAGTTATTATTACATATTTATATACATACATAAACTGATGCTAGTTAGTTGATGACATTAAACTTTGTTAAACATCCCTAACCCAAGTTTGAAATTCAATTATAGTCATAATTTCAAAATATGCCTTGTAGGTGTATGATAAAATGCCCAAGAGGCATGTGTAGCTCTCTTTTTTCAATTCCAATCTTCAATATCACATGGGTTTTTTACTTTGTCTTATTATATATTTGTATACTCATACTAACATGTTTTGGATTCTCATAGAAATTTTCTATATTGATTTTTGTGACTGATATTTGACTGCATTTGTCTCTCCTAGTGGTGCTTGCTTGCTTGCTTGATAATTAAGAGATGACAGTGTGCTATCCTTCAACACCTAAGAAGTTGGCAATGACTGTGGGATGCTTCGTTGCTGGAGCTGCCCTTTTTGCTGTTGGTGTGCATATATCTTATGTCAACATTGCTCCTCAACAAGCAAGAATCAAAGCTCGTAACGATTTTGTCAAAGACAGGTTGAGGAAGAAATATGGCAAACCGTCAAACCCATACCGTAGCAATTAACAGGTGTGTGTGTGCGCGCAAAGCAGTGTGCTGCTTACTGCTTGGCCATCGCGGTATTTCTCTTTCAACTCTTTTTTTGTGTTACTTGTCATTCTGGTTTCAGGTTCTGTTGTTGTGTGATTGATTTTAGATTTAAGGTCAAGAACGCTACAAAAATATGTACTATGAAACAAATAATTCTGTTTTTGCTGTGAAATGTTTCTTCCCATTTCGCAGAATTTGCATTAATTCTGTGCTTTGTAATTTGTAATCAATGTTTTTAGCATCAGCCATGGTTTCATCAATAAGGATTCTTGTAAACAGATTGTAAGCTTATGATATATATTTCTTCAGGATTTTTTTGGCTGTTTGTATACAGAGCTCCTTCTCTATCAAGTTTTATCATTTTTAAGATTCCAGTTTTTTCAAAACTTTTAGATTCATCAACGAGAGCTTGTAAAATATGTTTTCAGAGGAATTGTAGATTTGCTACCACATTCACAGGAAAACATTCTGGTCCATTATTAAATGAACCCATTTTTACTAGAAAAAAGAAAGTTATCTTCTCATGCTTTTAAATTCACCAAAAAAGGATTCAAAAACCTGTTCTTAATCTATACAATTAAGTTACATATTCCAAATCAAATCAACAAATCATTTTGTTAACTTCCTTATTTCAATTTTTTTTTTTTTTCAAATCAAGCCACTATTTTAAGGAACTAATGCTCAAGCCTCAAGCATTCAAGATTAAGCAAAATCTACACACCAGCAACATCATATTTGAACATAGCAGAAACTAGACAATTTGAACTAATGAGTTTTTGCACTCTATCATATTCTCAACTATTTTTCTATATATCGATTTTATATATTTTCCGTATAGACTCTAACATGATACTTTTCATACCGTTCTTGTGGTGGTGGTTTCAGTTTTTTAGAGACTTCAATACAAAGCTGCTTGAATCTAACAACTATATTACTAGAAGGCAATCTGTCAAGGTATGAGGATGTTTGAAAGTCCGTTCGTCTTTCATTGAACACAAAGAGCTGCGAATGGGAAACTTGATTTACCAATTTTGCACTACTCAATCTATTGTCTTTACAATTTTTGGTTGGGGGTGTTATACTTTCTTTTTGGTCAAGAGCTTATTGTTTTAATGCAATCCCGACACTGACTCGATTAAATGTTTCAGCTATTGGCTGACATTCTACTTGATCGTTCAAACGCTGCTGTGATGGTGAACTATGTGAGCTCCAAAGAGAACTTGAAGATTCTAATGAACCTTTTAAGGGTACGAAACTCATTCATTTACGATACTCGTTACTTTAGTTTCACTCTTGTAATCTTTCGAACTTTCTCTCAATACAGGAATCTAGCAAGAGCATCCAGATAGACGCGTTCCATGTGTTCAAGGTTTGTCTCAAATCTTTGCATACATGTTAACCGATGAAAAACAACAAAATTCGAAACTTTTGATCCTTAACCAATTAATTCCTTTGTCTAACTTTTCTGCTCTCATTTCATTATCGACAGTTATTTGCCGCTAACCAAAACAAGCCTCCTGACATTGTGAATATACTCATTGCCAACCGAGCCAAGCTTCTCTGTTACTTCGCTGGCTTCAAGACTGAAAAGGGTAAGTAAGATCAATCTAAAAGAGTACATACACACATACATACACATCATTTTTGTATAGTTTTGATTTTGAGATTTTGAACATTTGAGTCCTCATTTGTTTGCAGAAGATGAACAATTTGAGGAAGATAAAGCTGCGGTGGTCAAAGCAATTGTTCAACTAGAGCTCATAGTTAACTAGTGGCTGACCATGGACAGATTTTAGAGTCACCATTTAGTGATAATACAAGACTAAGAAAATCTTTATTGGATTGATTACTCATATATTTCAATCCATTGAAATGTAAGCTCAAAGTAGTTTTCCAATACCAAATGTAGACTTGTCAGAATTAATTACACCCAACCCACTCGTAAGAAACGGTTGTGGGTTTAGCTTTATTGGGTCAGGTCATTAATGGGTTGAGTTATTAAAACCCAAAAAAGGAATAGTTCGGGTTTGAGGTTATCCCTTATAACCCATTAATTTATAATATATATATTTATTTTGGATATTTTTGTCGTTAAAGTTTTTTCAAAATATAGTTTTTGATATACATTTATTATTAGTTTAATTTAATTATGTGTTATAAATTTATAATTAAGTTATAATATGATTGTTTAAATTAATTGGGGTAAAATACTTTTTTTTTTCCTTTTTTTTTCGTTTATTTTTTCCTTCTTTAATCAAATTAAATTATTAATTACTAAAAAAAAAAAAAAGAAAAAGATAAAGGGTTAAATGGCCCATTAAAATAGTAAATGGGTTGAGTTTTTATTGTCAATTTAAATCGGCCCATTTACAACTCCACAATAAAATGTCTTTCTAGATTTATATTTTCTTGTAGTTTCATCATATAATATATAGCAACTAGTTTTCTCTTAAAAATAATAAAAAATAAAAAATAAAAACCTTGTTTCTCAAGATCATTTTTCTTTCTTTCTATAGGCTCTCTAGTCATGAATCTTGAGTGCCAAGTTTACATATTATAAATAAAATCTTCAAGAGTTTGAAATAAAAATGTAATCATTTGTTATAACAAGTAGCCAAAAATTTCTGAATGTTCATCTATATAAGACAAAATAAATTCATTCGATATAAATTAAACCTTATATTTTGATGGATCTGACGGATTGACGGATTTTTATATGGAAATCCAAGATCCAATCTGACACAATGAATTTCAGAATTTAAAATCCAATCTAATCTAATCATGTCTTTAGATCCAAACCAATCCAACTGCACACATCTATTTACAAGTTTGGCTCAAAACCTAAATTGTTTATGTATATATTTTTTATTTATTTACGAGTTAGGATATTTTTTAGTTGAACAAAATAAAATAAAATAATTTTTAAACAATGGATTAAGTGATTAGATAACAAACTAGTGTATTAGTGTATACAAGTAGAGAGTAATTACAAAAATAAAATACAACAAATTAAAGAAAGTGTATTTTTGATTATTAGTGGGGTTTATTTATGAATTTTTAAATCATTAACGGGATGGGTTTACTAAAGGGGTGTACATGTAAATTTTGAGGGGTGTATGCAAATATCGCGAATCTCAATAAAATTCAGCGTCAGACCCATTTATGAACTCACAATCAAAAGTCTTTCAAGTTTCATATTTTCTAGTGCCAACTAGTTTTCTCAAGATCCTTTTTTTTTTCCTTTCTCTACGCTCTCTGGTCATGAATCTTGAATGCCAATCTCTAGCTTTCTTTCCCTAGGCAACATGACCATCCATGAAACCAATTCGTTTTCTTTCCGTTTGTGTTCGTGTTCGTGTTCGTGTTGTTCCGCCATGAATGCAAGAGAGAAAGAAGAATGAAGATCATCATAATGATAATTCGATGATGATTTTCGTTCTTCTTTCTCCCTTAAATTCATGAATATGTGGGAATTTTATCAGCATTCATTCAAGAACACCAGAAACAGAATTCTTCATGCCACAGCTATATATTTATATATTTATTTGCAGGTGACACCATGCATGTTTCTTGATGTTTTTATTTTATTTTTATTTTTTAATGATTCATTGAATTTTTATAATCTTAAATTAAAGAAGAACATTTTCTTTGTTTTTTTTTTTTGGACATGTAATTAAAAGTTGTGTGACATATTCTTTATTTAAGATTTTATTAAGTTCTATATGTATATTTTAAAGAAGTTTTAAATTTTAATAATTAAAAATCTGGAAATTGTGCATAAGCAGAGATTATAAACCAATTTTTATCTTTCTATTAATGAAAAAAAACTGGTAATTAAAAAGCTAGTTCGTATTTCTACTTCTTTTCTAATTATTATTATTATTATTTTTATGGTTTTCTTGAACTTTATTATAGAAAGTTAATTATATTATAATAGTCTTTATATATCTTTTGACTGATATTTTTATTTTATTTTTTAATATACCACCTGCGGAAACGACGATCTAAACCTTAAACCCGAAATATTACCGGGCCGAATCCATACTACATTGGGCGGTTTTGACTGATCTTTGGTGCACATAAAAATAAACAAACGGTCAAACACACCACAACCTCTAGGCTCTCTCTATCTTTTGGTATGTACACACTACATTTACTGCTTCTTTTGCATACATATTTATTTATACATGTTTGCATGTCACACACTAACACACATACATAAAAGACGATTCTGATTTTCAGGTACGAGATTCTGCATGTAGTTTCGTACGAATTCTTATTGTTATATGAATGGTTCTGTAACTATACAAAATCAGGATTCTACACGAAATTTCATACGGGTTAATCCTAAAAAGTTTCATATAGTTATTATTACATATTTATGTACATACATAAACTGATGCTAGTTAGTTGATGACGTTAAACTTTGTTAAACATCTCTAACTCAAAGTTGAAATCCAATAATAGTCATAATTTCAAAATATGCTTTATATGTGTATGACAAAATGCCTAAGAGACATGTCTAGCTCTCTTTTTTCAATTCCAATCTTCAATATCACATGGGGTTTTTCTTTTAGTTATTGTATACTCATACTAACATGTTTTGGATTCTCATGAAAAAATTTCAATATTGATTTTTGTGACTGATCTTTTGACTGCATTTGTCTGTCCTAGGGGTGCTTGCTTGCTTGCTTGATAATTAAGAGATGACAGTGTGCTATCCTTCAACACCTAAGAAGTTAGCAATGACTGTGGTATGCTTCATTGCTGGGGCTGCCCTTTTTGCTGTTGGTGTGCATATATCTTATGTCAACATTGCTCCTCAACAAGCCAGAATCAAAGCTCGTAACGATTTTGTCAAAGACAGGTTGAGGAAGAAATATGGCAAACCGTCAAACCCATACCGTAACAATTAACAGGTTTGTGTGCGCGCAGAGCAGTGTGCTGCTTACTGCTTGGCCATCGCTGTATTTCTCTTTCAACTCTTTTTGTGTTGCTTGTCATTCTGGTTTCAGGTTCTGTTGGCAATGTCATTGCGTGATTGATTTTTGATTTAAGGTCAAGAACGCTACAAAAATATGTACTATGAAACAAATAATTCTGTTTTCGCTATGAAATATTTCTTCCCATTTCTTGGAATTTGCATTAATTCTGTGCTTTGTAATTTGTAATCAATGCTTTTAGCATCAGCCATGGTTTCATCAATAAGGATTCTTGTAAACAGATTGTAAGCTCATGATACAAATATATTTCTTCAGGATTTTGTTGGTTGTGTTTGTATACAGAGCTCCTTCTCTATTAAGTTTTATCAGTTTTTTCGATTCCAGTTTTTTCAACAAGAGCTTGTAAAATATGTTTTCAGAGGATTTGTAGATTTGCTACCACATTCACAGGAAAACATACTAGTCCATTATTTAATGAACCCAATTTTACTAGGAAAAAGACAGTAATTTTTACTTCTTTTCTTTTGATAAAACAACAGTAATCTTCTCATGCTTTTAAATTAACAAAAAAAGGATTCAAAAACCTATTCCTAATCTATACAATTAAGTTACATAATCCAAATCAAATCAACAAATCATTTTGTTAATTTCCTTATTTCATTTCCTTTTTTTCAAATCAAGGCACTATTTTAAGGAATTAATGCTCAAGCATTCAAGATTAGGCAAAATCTACACACCAGCATCATCATATTTGAACAATGCAGAAACTAGACATAGACAATTTAAAGTTGATACAAGCATGGATCATAAAGCATGACACAGATAAAATTCGAATCTAAAATTAAACGATAACAAGAATCAAAATTGAAAGTTTAAAGGTTCACAATCTCATCTTAAGTTCAAAATCCTTCTAAATATAGAGAACATAAACAGAAAATAGAAAAACTTCTTCAAGTAAAACAAGTTCTTCAGGCAGAAGCTCCCTTGCCCTTCTTCCTCTGTATCTTCTTCATGTAAAATTCCAGCTCTTTGCCTTCCAAGATGTATCTGCCATAAATCCAATTGCCAACATCACATTAATGCAAGAAACAGAAAAAAAATTATTACTAACATCTTACATCTAGCTGAAAACTTTCTTTAATGAACATTAACAGTCGGGATTATAAACTATATATATATATATATATATATATGTATGTATGTACATATAGGGGTTAGGAGGCTAAAACTGAGAAGTAATCTAACAAAAAAGAACTTGAAGGAAGTCACATACCCATCACAACGACCGCACTGACCAGGTCGGGATGAAATACAAGCCAACAAACGACCACCACCAAACTGCTCTTCAATATGTGCGTCAAGCTTGCGATCCTTTTGACGCTTTTCTATCTTTCGCTGGACATGGTTGCTCTTCTTTGCCTCCTCAGCAGGAGCAGCAGTAGCCTCACCTTCCTGTCAAACAAAAAAGAAATCAGGCAATATAACAAATCTCAAAGTAAATAGATAGAGATGTCTTATAGCGTCACTTGAACAAAAGCAATTGACCAATCTACTACAAAATCACAATCTATAACCTCAAAAATCTTTGACACTTTCCAATAAAAAGGCCTATCCTGATTGTAAAATCAAAAAAACTGTTTCATTAGAAATGAAACTGATTCATATGTGAAATCTTGTTTCTGCTAGCACAACCCTACTTCAAATTTCAAGGCAACACACGAAGCAAAACAGGACAAACTTCAAATCAAACCAAATAGAAAAGCAACACAATACTTGAGCTATAGAAAATTGCTTTACCTCTGCTTCTTTCTTGGCTGTAGCAGCAGCAGTCTTCTTCTTGCGACCGATATCAACACCATAATGCTGGTGATACCATTGCTTGAATGGAGCAGCATCAACCTGGACTATAGCACTCTTGACCAAAGTTTGAGTACGGACCAGCTCGTTGTTGGAGGCATTGTATACCACATCGAGAATTCTAGTCTTGCGAGTAACAGCCTCACTTCCCCATGAGTAGTTTCCAGTGTCGAGTCTCAGAGCACGCCACTTCACGTTGCCACCACGAACCCTGATCCTCCTAACAGTCTTGTTGCTCGACAGCTTGGTGTTTGCAGGCTGCCTTCCGAGCTCATACCTTCAATAAACAAGTCAAACAAATTAATCTACAGCACTAAATATTACACAAAGCTAAGCCATGTTTCAAAAATCATATATTTCTATAACTTTCCCCTATACAGTTAAAAATAAGACTATGTATTAACAAAAAATACAAAATAAATGACAGATGACGAAAATCTTGTAATAATGTTTATGCAAACTAGCCACTTCTGACTAGGATCTGAAAAAATCTCATGTTCTAAGGTTCTACTCTTTTTCTCAAACAAGAGATAAACAAGGACATTTACTTCTAAATCAAAGCCAAATCTTTCACAAAGCAACCAAAACCTATGGATTTTTAATTAAGAAATTAAAAAAAAATAAAAAAACACAAACAAATTTAACATTGACCCACAAAGAAAAAAACATATTTTATTCTTAACCTAATTTTCTACATGTTTCTCAGAAACCAAACAAAACAAACATCTGATGAATATTATCAAAAACCAACCAATCTAAACAAAAATAATAATAATTCAAAACTTACTTTCGCTTCTTCCTCCAAGCCTTCTTCTTGCCTCCAGTTGCACGCCTCTTGTGCATGGAATCACGAGAAATACCTAATCAAACAACACAAAACCATTCTCATATCAGTTTGGATCCAAAACATCAACAAAAAACGACTAAAAAAAACAAAACTTGACGATTCAAGAACAGATCAAAAGACAAAGTGAAGTTTTTGAGAGATACCCATTTTGGCTGAGAGAGAATTCTAGCTCTCTGGAGTCTCTCTAGCTCGAAAGTTTTTTAGGGTTTGAAACACACTGAGAGAGGCAGAGAATTTAAGTATTGAACTGGTGGCCGCGGATATAGTCTCATCAAAAACCCTAGTTTTTGCGCAATTACTGAATTGTCCAAATTTGCTTTGTTGTCATCAAGGGTAAAAAAGTCAAAACAACAAAAAATCTCGATTCTCTCCTTAAACGTCACCGTTTCTTGAAACTTAAAGAAATATCCATATAAACAAAAACCTAACCGACATTCCGGGTCGGATTTTTGACCGAAACGCAGTTGTCAGTTGTCGTTAACAAGAGAATGGAACCCAAGTCCTTGTTTCATCAAAAGCTTTGTAAAAACCATCACACAACTTGCAAATTCTCAGACCTAATTGGCAAAAGCTTCGAACTTGATTATTCTAATCAAGGGAACAAGCCAATTCACTCAAAAAGATTGAAGCTTTTTTGCAAATTTAGCGTGGAAAAATGGGGTTTTCTGTGTTGGGTTCATTTGGTTGTTCTCATGTTTTGGTGAGGAACTCTTGTCATGGGAGTGTAAAGTTTCAAGCTTTGAGTGGGAAGGAGAGGTTTGGTGGTGGTGGTGGTTTTGTGAGCTTTTCAAAGTTGAAGACTTGGAGAGGAAGAGCTTTGGCTTGCAGCAAGAGTGAGTTTGTTGTTGACTTTGAAGACAGAACAAGCCCACATGAGGTATACCTAGGTTTTTATTTTTTTTAATTTTTTAATTTTTTTAATGTTGTTTTTCAAATTCAATTGTGGGGTTTTGATTTTTTTAGTTGTTTTGTTTATATGATTCTAGAAGTGTATGATTTCATTCAAAATGTGAAGTCAGTTGTATTGAATGAGCAAAGATTTTCAATTTGATTGGTTGTAGAGAAGCTATGTTGAGGCAGACTTGAATATTACTTCTGGTGCCAACATCTAACATTCAATTTGAAACATTTTTGTATGGATTGATTTATATGGAAATGGACCATAGAATTAAGTGAAATATTGACTTTCATGCATTTGGAAACCTATGCATTCATGTTGTTCTCAAAATTAGCATGTTTACAAACATGAGTTTTGGTTTAAGTCCGGATGTAATATCATGATAAGGTTACTATTGGTGCCAACATATAACATTCAATTTAGAACATTTTTGTATGAAGGATTGATTTATATGGAAATGGACAGTAAAATTAAGTGAGATATTGACTTCCATGCATTCTTCTTGTTCTCAAAATTAGCATGTTTACAAACATGATTTTTGGTTTTAGACGGGATATATTGTCACGGTAAGAATACAGAATTTGTAGAAATCAATTTTTTTGAAATTTAGAGCTTGTTTAAATGATTAGGCAGCAAAGAAGCTGCATTTGAAAATGAATTCATGCTGGTGCCAATGGTAATGGGGCATTGATTTGTTAGCATAGAAATGAGCCTAGTCCATCCGGTGATGTATCTGTTGAATACTTCAGAAGAAAAATGTATTAAAACTACTTGAAATTCTAGTTTCCGTAAGTGAGAGAGTCTGAAAATGCCAATCTAAGTCTATTGCTGCAGCATGTTCTTCAGGCTAGGCAACTTGTCATTTGATTATGTGTAGGGCTACAGATTAAGTGATGACTGCAGAAGATATCTATATTCTCCTTTCATGTATTCCATGTATACTTCACTGTGTGAGGAAAGTAGACCCTGGAAGTTATATTTGAAACCCTTAATTTTGAAATTCTTGGAGCACAACCATTGAATCAGAACACTCTTGCCTCTTGGTTGATCTCAATTTACAGCTTAATTTTGTCAAGTTGCTTTGGTGTATGGAGAATTATATACGGCTAATCATATTTAAATTCATATTTTTTATCTCTAGTTTTGGTCTCATTTAGCAGTTCCTCAACACAGGAAAACGTTAAGTTGTTAGTCAAGTTACAACTATCATGCTAGTGAATCTCGAAGTAAACATCTAAGTAATGGTGTCATTTCTCATACATTCTGTTATCAATTATCTCAGCTTCACACACTTTGGAATCTAGGACATGTAGAGTTCTATTTTCCTGTTGCATAATCAGTGCATGGAGTTGTGATGTAACATCCTATTGCTGTTCTGGTTGCCTGGTGTTAAAGGTGTAATCTCTTGAAGATTCAAGTCCGGTTACTAACACTTCTTAATCAGCTCAGTAATTTGACATTTGTGTTTTATGATTACTGTGTAACAAATTACATGCCCAATTGTCTGTTGGTCTAGCTGGATATAGTCATAGTACATAGTACATCTGGTCCTGCAATTTACTGGTTGCAAGCATTTCGTGCAAGTTTTTTTTCTTTTTTTTCTTTTCTAATTTGGCTTTCTTGTTTGAAAGGTCAGAAAAGAGATAGAACGATGCTACAAACTCATACACCGACTTGGGAGGGGAGTCGTGTATTTGGGTTCTTCGAGAATGGGACCTAAGCATCCACATCACTTACAATCCCTGGAGTTGGGTAGAGAGGCAAGGCATCTCGTTTTACACTGCTCTTTATCCAATGCCTGAGATTTTTCATTCTAAATTTGAATTCCACGTTGCAACATAGCAGATTGCTAACCTTTTGGACTGTACCACATGGTCGGGGGCTGGTCCAGGACTGATGGATGCTGTCACCAAAGGTGCTTTGGAAGCGGGAAAACCAGTTGGTGGATTTAAGATAGGTAAAGAAGCTGGTGAATGGACAGCCTCTAATTTTCATCCCTACCTACCTTCCGAAACTTATCTTACGTGCAGGTAAATATTATCATTACTAAAAAATTTCCCAGCACTGCCTATAACTGTTACTGCATTGCATGAAATACTTAAAACAAATGCAGGTTCTTCTCTGCGAGAAAGCATGGGCTTGTGGATGCTGCAGTTAGGAGTAGTAGCTCTGAAAGGACAGCTGTAGTTGCTCTTCCTGGTGGGATCGGTACTCTTGATGAGATGTTTGAAATTCTAGCACTGATTCAGTTGGAAAGGATTGGTTCGGCACTTCCGGTACCTTTCCTTGTGATGAACTACGACTCATTTTATACGAAACTATTAGACTTCCTAGGTGATTGTGAGGATTGGGGTACTGTCTCCAAAGAAGAGGTTGCATCGTTATGGAGGATCTGCGATAACAACTCAGAAGCTCTATCATGCTTGGCTGAATTCTACGAACTCCCTCCTAACGACAAATGCAAGCAAGAAAGTGAAAAGAGAAGTGCCCGTTCTAGCCTGTGAGAGATCTTTTTAAAAATCTCCTTAACTTTCGATCATTATACAGTTATTAGTCATCTTATAGCAAAAAATTTTATAGAAAAAAAGAATAATATTTAATGGTGCTCATATTTTGATATAAAAATACTTGCTATTAACAGAAAAAAGCTTCTAACAATATAAAGTCACTCACAACTCACAAATGGTTTTTTTTTTTATGGTACAAGTCTACAAGACAAAAAAAAAAAAAAAAAAAAAAAAAGAAATAATGTTTTAATTTTCTTGTCTTATTTAAAACAATTCATTAAATATTAACAGTTTAGTAAAAGTACAGTTACGGAATTGGATCCATACAGAATTTCTATTTTGTCGAATTTCGCTAAGGTTAAAACAAGAAATTTATCTACTCTACATGTACTATAGTTTATCAAATGACTATTAACAAAGCTGAGGACTATATAAAACATGTACAATATCATAACGCTAAAACATGTACCATCTGCAAATATATTCCTACACCCGTGTTTTAATGAAACTTTTTTATTTTTAAAATACACTTAAATTTAATTACTTAAAAATATAATTGAAAATTTAAATTTACTTCTTACACCAATATATCAAAACCAACATCAATAAAAAATATACAACTTTCACATATCCCTTGGTGTTATTACATGTGTTTCAATCTCTTGGGGTGTGGTTCATCTTTCTCATCGGATTCTTCAAGATGTTGTTCATTTTCCTCCTCACACTCATCATTCAATCTCATCGGGTATGGTTCATCTTCCTTGTCGGATTCTTCAAGATGTGGTCCATCTTCCTCCTCACTTTAATCGGACGTTTCAAGATGTTGGCCGAACATCAAATGGACTGCACACTTTTCCACCTTACAATGTTCTATGTTTGACCCTATCTCATTCTTAGCATAGAATTGGAAAGAGAACTCATTATCGCAAAGCTCACGGAAAAAGTGGAAACCAAACCCAATGATCACGTGGTTTGATCTAATGTTGTCAGGTCCAGGACAAGGAAACGAACCGCAATAATTAGGTTGAAACCAAGAAGAAGGTTGAAACAAAGGATCAGGGTCTTCTGACTCAAGGTGCCTATATGATTCAACATGTCGGTCCCCATCTTTAGATTTGATGTTGCATTCATAATTGACTTCTGGATATCTTTTTATATAAGCTCTATGTTGATCATCACATTGATGTTCTGGATCTGGAAATGACACAACCACACATAGAGCAAAACATAGAAAGTTATAGTTTGACCAATTTGGTGGCAGGTTCACATTAATGGAAGATCCGTTGTTTCGAATGTTGAAGCACTCTGGAATCTCAGCTCCAGGGTAACACATACAAACACACAGTGGTGCTCCTTTGTAAACCTATATTATGAAAATGATCAGTTTACAACATCCTTGATTTTACCGTCAAATTAGTCTAAAGAAAAATCAAATTACTCCAAGGAAGAAAAAAAAAAAAAAAAACAAGTACCATCATATCGAAAATGGAGGGAGTGAAACAAACCTGGTGATAAAATCTTCTCTTAACTGAAGCTGCTATACCTTGTATGTTCAGTAGAGTATCATTCACAAATTGTTGAGGAGATTTCGATTCAATTCTGAACAATTGATGAAATTTGCCCCAAGGCTGTGACTATAGAATGGACTATCTACTGCAAAAATGTCATGATGAAATGAAGGACATGATAATTCTTCCAATGATGTGCAATTGACTGCAGATATATGTGGCCAATATCGAAACTTCGGTAAAACTTTAATCCTCTGGCAATAGCTGATGTCTAGGAACTTTAGGTTAGAAAGATTTATGATGCTTTCTGGTAGACTTTCAAAATTGTTTCTGCCTAAAGATAAACTATCCAGTGAGGTTAAGCGGTCGATATTGTCTGGTAGGTATGTGATTCCACAATCACTTAGATCTAGACTGTACAAATTGTGGAAGCCAAATAAAGAAGGCAATAACAAACCCACCCCATCCTCGCCCTTAAACCTGGAAAGAGATAAGCGTCTAAGACTCTTCAAAGATGACGGTACTTCTCTTATAGCAGTTCCTTCAGCTTTGATATTAGTCAGAGATTCTAAAGTTCCTATATCGTCAGGAAACTTATCAATCTTTGAGCAATTATTTAGATAGAGAAAGCCAAGAGATTTCAACTTCCAGACGCTGCTTGGAAGACACTTAAGCCTCGAACAGTCACTGAGATCCAACGTTCCTAGTCTACAGAGATCCTCCAATGAGGAGGGCAGTTCTTCTATTAGGATATCACATAACATTAACCCTGTAACATTGTTTGGGAATTCTGGAAGCATCTTAAGTTCCCTGCATTCACTGATATAAACATGTCTTAGAGATATCAAACCTCTGAGATCTGGAATACTAGTAAGGCTTTCCAAGCGGTGTAGTCTTAAATACTCCAGATTAGTGAGACGTCGAAAGGACGATGGAATTTCAAGCAAACTTTTAAAATCAATTAATTCTATCCTTTTCAAGTTGTTTGGGAGTTCTGGAAGCCTCTTGAGTTTTGGGCAGTGATAGATATATAACTCTTTTAGAGATTTCAAACCACTGCAATCTGGAATACTCATAATGCTTTTGCAGCCATTAACATCCAAAGACTCCAGCTTATTGAGATATTGAATAGATTGTGGAATTTCAATCAAACTATCACACCAACCGAGCAGCAAACTCTCCAGATTTGGGGTCCCTGATAAGTCTGGACATCTAATTAGGTGCTTGGACCCCGAAAGGTCAATTGTTTTCAAATTATCAAGTTGCTGAAAGTAATTATAAAAAAAAAAAAACAGAAAAAAGAAAACAGAAATTAGCGCCTTCGATATTATAAATTAGAACCAAAAGTAATAAAAAAATAATTATATAAATATGAAATGTACCTGGACATCGCTCCATAGTTCTTGAATATTGCTATTACGCATTTCAAGTATGACAAGATTCTTTGAATGAAAATTTGACTCCAACGATTTTAACGGACATCCATACCAATGCAGATACCTTAAGTGAGTGAAAACAGATTCAAGGCCTTGATGAGAAATAAACATCTTATTATTCTCACAATAATTTGAGACATAAAATCGCAAGAATCTCAATTGCCGCATATTTACAAAAGCACGAGGATGCAAGTGTATATCGCTTGTTTTTGACATATCCAAAGAGATCCCCACAATTGAGTTAGTCCCCTAATATATATTCAAGAAAAAATAAGTTAGTAACAGATATATACAAAAGGCACGTGTTAAAGGATACATAAACATATAATCATTAATATCTTGCAAAAAAAAAAAAAAAAGTTTATTAAGTAAAAAAAGAGAGCATATAAATATAACTCCCAAAAAATAGTATTGTATGAACGTCAATCCCACAAAAATAGTATTGTTAAGTAAAAAGATTTTTAATCAAAATATTGTATGAATGCCGATCAAACAAAAATAATATTTTTTTTAGACCAGAAACACCGACTCTGCTTTTCTACATGAGCTATGCCAATGATTAATATTTGGAGACGGTACTTTACAAACTAATGTTTTATACTGAATCTCACCGTATCAGCAGTCAATATATCGTAGATATCATTGTGATGCCACAACCGACTACGTTTGCTAGGATTATTGATAGATTCTTGTCGAACAATTTCTTTCCCCATTGCCTGCACCAAATCATGCATTTGAAGCTCATAATCGTCTGAAATGGTTATCAAAGATTTATTAATGAGTGCACTTATTCCTCTCTCAGTGAAGAAGCCACTAGCATCCGTGATTGCTTTTACAAGATCAACGTTCCACCATTTAAAGAAACATGTAATATCTAGAAATATATTTTGTTCATCATCGTCCAAACCATCATAACTTATTTTCAACACCTTATGAATATCCCTATCAAAATTATTTTCTAGTTTTTGCATTGCACTCTCCCAAACTTCTTTTCTTTCGTGAAATAGGGAGGAACCCAAAACCTTAAGAGCTAATGGAACACCTCCAACCTTTTCAACCACACCATTTGACAGCTCCTTGTAATCTACCTTGGGATTGTTTTGACGGAAGGCATACCAGCAAAAAAGCTTAAGAGCATCATTAAAACATAAATCCTCAACTTTGTATATTGGATCCTCCTCACAAATATTTAGGAGCACTTGTCTATCTCTTGATGTTACAATGATTCGACTTCCTGAACCAAGATCGAGACCTCTAATCAAAGATTCTACTTGCCTTATATCAGTTACATCATCAAAAACAATGAGAAGCTTCTTACGGCCAAGCCTTGTTGATGTAAAGGCACCAGTACATGCATTTTCCTCCCCTAATAGTGCAGAGACAAGTCTTTGTCGCAAGTTGTTTAATCCTGATTCACCGCTTTGTTCTGAAGTTTCTCTAATGCTTTCAACAAAGCAAGAACCTTCAAATTGACAAGAGATTCTGTCATATACAGCACGAGCAAGAGTTGTCTTGCCTATACCCCCAAGGCCCCAGATTCCTACACTCCCAACATCCCCTGTACTCCTCCTTAAAAAGGATTCAACTTGTTTGATCCTTGAATATATTCCGACTAGATTTATGTCATGACAACTCCGGTACACATCATTCAGCCTCTTCAAAATATCTTCAACAATCTTTTCTATAAGTGCAGATTCAGGCCTAACAATTATGTAAAAAAAAACAATAGTAAGTATAATTGAATCGCAAAGTGTTCAAGACTAGGTACAGCAACTAAATTAGAAAGACAAAAACATAAGGAATAACGTTGATCTGAATTTTCCCAAAAAATAAATAAATGAAAACATACCTGATGGTATCTGAATTCCACCCAGAAAAATTGGCTGCTCGCCTGAGAACATCCTTCCATGCCTGCACTTTGTCTAAACTCTCCTTAAAACGCTGTTCATGATCAGCAAATGCAACTGCAAAATCCCCAGTCTGATTTCTTATATGTGTTGGTTCCACCCCATAGAAAACTGGCATCACGATCTGATTGTAATTTTTTCTGCACTCAAGAATCTCCACAAGTTCTTCAAGACACCATCTAGAAGAGGCATAGTCTTTCGAAAAAATGACAACAGAGATCCGAGATTCTTCAATTGCTTTGAGAAGAGATGGGGAGATTTCATCTCCTCTTTTAAGTTGGTAATCAATAAAAGTTTTAATTTTTTTGTCACATAAAGCTTTGTGAAGATGGCTGGTGAAATTGTTGCGAGTATCATCCCCTCTGAAACTGAGAAAAACATCATACTTGAATTTTGGAGTACTGGAAGAAGAAGAAGAAGAAGAAGGACGCAACCAACTCAATGCCATTGATGATGGTTGTTGGGAATCTTGGTCGACTCAAGATCCCAACTAAACCTGTCAACAAGACTTCAAAGAGTGACTGACAAGGCTGCACACAACAAATATACAAAGACCGAACAAGGAAGAAGAAATGAAAAATAAAACAGTAGAAGAAACAACACCCAAGAATTTATCGTGGTTCGACTTAGAAGAATAAGTCTACATCCACGTTGAGCCTATGAGAGAAGCCCTTTCTAAACCAGATTACAAACACAAATTAACCCAGAACAAACCCAGAAACCTCACAAACCTCTGGATCTGTATCACAAATGAATCTCTAACCCTAACAACACAAACAGATCACAAGAACACTTTAATACACCACTCAAACTCTACGCAGAGAGTAAGGTTACAATAGATTCACTAAAGAACTCTGGAAATCACCAAGAACAACAGAGAGAGAACAGTAGAGCTGAGAGAAAACTGAGAGAGATATTTCGTGAAACCCCAACACAATAATCTGACGATTGTATTGATATCCCTATCATCTGAGTCAGCTAATAACCCCAACACAAATTAATTTCGCTGGTGAATTCATCACAAAAATTAACAGCTTCGTGGAAGCTTCCTTGATATTTCAATTATCATTCCTAGAAAGAACCAGAGCATTAATTGCACGGCAAGATTAGTCAAAAAGATGATGATTTCACTTTTGACTTTTTGATATAAATTCACATGTTTTGTCGATCAATAATGCAAGACTCTTCTATGTCTGACACTGTTTTGAATCCTGAAAGATAGTGCTTTCTTGCTTTATTTTCATTTTCCACCGATTTTATAGTCTACCTTGAATTTAGATATTTCTGGGATTAAAAATTACAAAATGCTCTATTGTTTTTTTGTTACGAGGGTAGATATCTTGGTCGGACGTGTACTATTTTATTTTGGTAAGTTTCTGTAAACTTCCAATCCGACCGTTCTTTGTTAGAATTTATTGTAATACTTCGGAAAAAAAAACTTTAATTTTTTAAATTACCAATTGGACAATGGTATATTTAAATTCTTGTAAATTTCTTTATTAGCGTACAAATGAATAAACATTTTATTTATTTTTTAGCTTTATTCTTGTAAATTCTTGTAACTCAATTCTTGATTTGTGTTTTTTTAAGTACGTAAACACAGTAATTAATTTACAAATTATGAATTAAGTTATGTTTTCCTTTTTAGGATTCTTGATTAGTAAATGCGAGTCATTATTAAAATTGTTCCGTATATTGATCTATAATTTTAGATTTTTAGTAAAGGAAAAAAAATCACCTATGGTGAAATTAGAGCACGGAAAATAAAAACAAATAATTGTCCAGATTGTTTGGGCAGTGTAGCCTACGATGCCTTGGATTCTTGAATATTGGTGGAGTGCACTCTTTTACAATAACCCAAAATATCAATGCAAAGTACTCTGTGTGGTCACACTCATCACACCTGCATCCAAAACAATTCCAATAGAAAGTGACATTATAATTACCATCGATAATTATACTGTCACCTTTTTTTTTTTTAATTATTTAATATAGAAAGTGAAAAGAAGAAGGAAAAAAAGTAAAAGTAAAAGTTGTACAAGTGGACTATTTCAATAATTATGTCCAAGAGAAATGGATCTTTATTTTATTTTTATCAAAGTTATCTCTTATTTAGGTTCCGTTTAGAAGAGGATCTTTTTTTTTTTTTGTTTTGGTTTACACCATCCGGTTTCCGTTTAGAAGAGCATCTTCAAGTAGATCTTTTAGGGGTAGATTTTTTAAAGTAGATCTTCTACAAGTAAAACTTTTGATGAGAAGACTTTGTTCGTTTGGTTGTCAATTATAAAAAGCTTTTTTAAATTGTAGGATTACTAAAACATTCAAAAACTATTTTAAATGATAGGGTTATATTAGACATTTTAGTGTTAATAAAAAAACTCAAAAAGATCTACTTAAAGAAGCCTAAAATTTGAGTTTCTCCAAGTAGATGTATAATAACTTTTTTAATCATCCAAAAACTCTACTAAGTAACAATCAAACGATACTACAAATTTGAAAAGAGCTTTTTTTTAATCAAAAAAATCTCTTTTAGCCAATAGACAAGCTCTTCCAAACGGGTATTTAATCAGATTTTGATTTTTGAAATTGTTCAAGCTAGCTTCCATAGAACCAAAACCAAATGATTTTGTCAGGCTAATTGATATATATATATATATATATATATATATATATATATATATATATACACAATAAAATAAACCAAATGGTTTTTTATTCAAATATATGTATTGTCCATTTTTTTTGGGGTGACTTTTCTTAAGATTCCTGAATGACCAATGGAGTGGAGTCTACACTCTTTTACAAATGTAATTTCTCTGAAAAATACAAATGTGTTTGGTGGTCCTGTCCTGAATAAAACTCTTTAATAAAAACAGAGTGTCCTGTTTTTGCCAATTTCTATATACTCTTAATAATCCTCTTCATTTTTTTTTTCTTCATAAATTTAAGCTTTTGTTTTTCTTCTTTATTCAAAATTTTGAGTAGTTTATGTTGTAACGCATGATTTGAAGAAAACAATTGGATTTAATAGTAACGGACAAAATTGTTTGATATACTCTTAATCCTATGGAGGGAATAATTAGAATAATTTTTTTTTTTTTTTAGAACTGATAATTAGAATAATTATACTCTTATCCGTGTTCCATTCAAATACGAGTACACTTAAAGACAGTCATGTGGAGTGGTGAATGGTCTGAACCAAAATTCGACAATTATTGAAAAGAGGTGGAGTCCACACGCTTTGAAAAGTAACCAAACCATCAAAAGTCTCATTTTTATCATGAAAGCACTCTGCTTCTGCTTGATTATCAATTTTCTGTTGCTAATTTACACTCTTTTCTCAAAAAAACAAAAAAAAAAAACAAAAAAACAAAAATCAGTCTCTGATTTTCTTGTTTGCTCTCATTGTTTTCTTTGCTTGTGAGTGACAATCAAATTTAGCCATTGATGGTGAATTCTTTACAAAAATTCCTAGTGGATACTACGCAGCTTCGTGGAAGCTTCCTTGATATTTCAATTATCATTCCTAGAAAGAAACAGAGCATTTCACTTTTGACTCTGTTTTATTTTTGACTTTTTGATATAAATTCACATGCTTTGTCGATCAATAATGCAAGACTCTTCTATATCTTACACTGTTTTGAATCCTGAAAGATAGTGTCTACTTGCTTTATTTTCATTTTCCACCGACTTTATAGTCTACCTTGACTTTAGATATTTCTAGGATTAAAAATTACAAAATTCTCTATTGTTTTTTTTGTGAGGGATGTTTTATATTTTAAATGTAAAATATTTAAGCGTACATGTACGATGTTTGTTTTATTTTCAATTTGAATATGATTCTTTAAAAAAAAAATGATAAAAGAAGTAAAAATTAGATAAATATATCATCACTCAATTTGGTTTGGTGGTAAAAGCATTGACTTAGGTGTTTTTAGAAATGTTTGTAAAAAAATTTAATTATTTTTTTTTTTTTTTTTTTTATAAAAAAAGATGAATACCATGTTTGTAATGTTGTTTGAAATTGAATCATAAGGTCCACTAAAATTTTATTAGATGGAATCTAAATTTTCACATATTTCTTTTAGAATCACATACCATGAATATGATGATGCCAAACTTTAATATAAAATATTTAATTTATTGGTGGGCATTCACCATCCACATTTTACATGTATGAGAAGTTTTTCCAAGGTTTTGTGAGGGTAAATATTTGGACCAAACATGTACCGTATGATTTCAACAAGTCCATGTAAACATCTGACCTGATTGTTCTTTGTTAGAATTTATTGTAATACTTCGATTTTTTTTTTTTTTAATTACCTAATTGACAATGGTATATTTAAATTCTTGTAAATTTCTTTGTTAGCGTGCAAGTGAATAAACATTTTAAAAGAGAAGATCACATGAATCATATTTGTGTCACTTGGGATAAAGTTGTTAAGAGCTTTAATTAGAGATCGATTTTTTATTTATTTAAATATTACATAAACTTGGAGTTTTTTTGGGAGGAGGAAGACTCGAACCCACGACCTCGCAGCATATGTGTAAGGGGTTTACTACCGAACCAACCTCATCTCGTCAATTAAAGACCGATTTAGGATTTAAAATTTCAATGTATATATATAAGTTAAGCTTATCAAATAGAGTAGTTATGTAATGATTCAAAGAAATTGCGGTTATAAAATGAAATTATAAATTGATAAATATAACTTGCATCATGAAGGTCCTCATTTTTTGGTTTTATGACTTAAACACCTTATTTCATTGATTTGGATGTACAAGATTTATCATTAGACAATCTCACTTTCCCAATTGAATTTAAGTTTATATCAGCGTGTCGGTTTTATTCGACTTGTCGGTCGCCATGAAAACTTTAGTTTGGAACGCTCGAGAAATGAGAAGTACTCGGGCATTCCATGCGTTAAGGAGCTTCAATCAAGCTCATGCTCCACATATATATATATATATATATATATATATATATATATATATATATATATATATTAATGCAAACTAAAGCAAATAGTGTTTTGATGGGAGATATTCATGTTAAACTGGGTTTTGTTGGTAAATTAATGGTAAATTGTGAGGGAAGGTAATGTGGTCTTTTTTTTTTTTTTTTTTTTTTTTTTTTTTTTTTTTTTTTTTGTGGTCCACTTTCGTTGATGTTAGCCTCTTGTCTTTCTCAAATTTTCACATTGATGTCCATGTGACCTCTCACAAGAACCTCAGATGGCGGTTGACAGGCTTTTACGGACATCCGGAGGTGAGTCAACGGCACCATGCATAAAAATTGCTCAGATGGCTTCGAGATATGTTGAGTTATCCGTGGTTGTGTGCGGAGGATTTCAATGAAATCTTGGAAGAGACTGAAAAGGTTAAAGGGCTCCAGAGGCCGAGAGTGCTGATTGAAATTTTTTTTTATGCGCTGGACAATTGCGGTCTTCAGGACATGGGTTTTTCGGGCCTTGCTTCCACTTAGTGTAACAAACGAGAGGGGTCTAAGATGGTGCAAGAGAGGTTAGATCGTTGTGTGTTTGATTATCCGTGAAAAGACATGTTTAAGGGATCGAAGGTGAGTCACTTGGAGTTCTGGAAATCCGATCATAGCCCGTGTTGCTGGAGGTTAGGCTGCGGAATCAAGGGTGGTAAAAACATCCCCCAAAGTATTCGCGTATACTATAGAGATATTTTTTTGTCTGACTAAAGTCAAAAGTGTGGATTGTGGAGTACATATAAAATCAAAGGGAAACCAAAACTTTGCCAACAAAAATATGGAGAATGTCATAAAAAAAAAGCAACAAATGGTCTTATATTGTTTACTAGTTTTTAGATTTTAGAAGGTCTGTTATCAAAGATTCAAAGTGATTAAAAATTAGCTGTGTAAAGTTTTTATTATCGGTATAAAAGTGCAACGAGACATATATATATATATATACACATAAATTCTATTATCAGTTCGAACTGATAAAAGTTATATTAGTTCCTTGCATATGGGCCACTGGATTTAAATACTTTGACTTGGCTGTATGCACTTGTCAGTTTGAACTAATAATAGAAAGACTATATATATATATATATACAGTCTTTCTATTATCAGTTCAAACTAACAATAAATATATCAGGACGAAGAATGTGGGCCACAGATTATGAAGAAGTTTTGACAAGTGTATACATTTTGAGTTAAAGTATGTAAATCTAGTGGTCCACATTTTTCGTCCTGATATATTTATTATCAGTTCGAACTGATAATAGAAAATCCGTATATATATATATATATATATATATACAGTCTTTCTATTATCAGTTCGAACTGATAAAAGTTATATCAGTTCTTTGCATGTGGGCCACTGGATTTAAATACTTTGACTGACAAGTGCATATAGCCAAGTCAAAGTATTTAAATCCAGTGGCCCACATGCAAGGAATTGATATAACTTTTGTCAGTTCGAACTGATAATAGAATTTATATATATATATATATATATATATATATATATATATATATATATATATAGTTAATTGAAAGATCCACTAATTAGCTACATTTAATTTTTTTAGTAAAGCAAAAAAAATAAGAAAGTGTAATTTGTCCACCTAAGAGCATCTTCAATGCAAATATGCATTTTTGAGTTTCTAAATAGTGTCATATTAGCATTTCTATTTATTATGGGCCCACTTTTGAAAAAAAATTAGAGAAATGCATATTCACATCTCCAATGCAATTATTTAAAGTCAAATATACATCCATTTTATGTCCAATCATAATAAAACAATTATTATACTCTCTTTCCTTTTTTATTTTACAATTAAATGAGGTTTAATGTTATTGGTGGAAAGAGTTGAAAGCTTCAATCTTATTGGTGGAAAGAGTTAGAAATCCTAGTCAGCATTTCTAGGAGAGTTTCTAGAATTAGAAACCCAACTTCATATTCTCTAACTTTTTTTTTGGCCACATCATCTCCATATTCAACTTAGATAATAGCATTGGAGAGAGTTTTTCTAACTTTTTTAATATCTATCCTATGTGGCACTCCATTTTCTCCAAATACAAAATAGCATTGGAGATGCTCTAACCTCACCTTGATGCATATTCGTGATCATATAATCCATGTTCGCAGGCAGTTAATCTATCAAGTACTAGAAATCATGCAATTAATATGAATCACTTCCTTAGGCTTTTTATTTTTATCGGGTCTGTTTCATAAAAAAAAGGATAACACTTGGGTGTTAACTGGTTAGTACCCATGGTACTGACCAACCAAATAGTTGGTTACCACATAACCTAAAGTAAGGAGAAAAATGTAAAAAGTAAAATAATTTTAGAACATGACAACACTCCAAAAATTAATGAAGTACAGTAAGCTTTACCGGCTATCACCAAAGTTTGAGTACGGACCAGCACGTTGTTAGAGGCATTGTTTACCACATCGAGAGTTTGTGCGCAATTACTGAATTGTCCAACTTTGTTTGTTGTTATCAAGGGTAAAAGAGTCAAAACAACAAAAATACTCGATTCTCCCCTTAAACGTCACCGTTTCTAGAAACATATAGAAATACCCATATATTCCGGGTCGGATTTTTAACCGAAACCCAGTTATCAGTTGTCGCCAACAAGAGAATGGAACCCAATTCCTAGTTTCATCAAAAGCTTTGTAAAAACCATCACACAACTTGCAAATTCTCAGACCCAATTGGCAAAAGCTTCGAACTCGATAATTCTAATCAAGGGAACAAGCCAATTCACTCAAAAAGATTGAAGCTTTTTTGCAAATTTAGAGTGGAAAAATGGGGCTTTCTGTGTTGGGTTCATTTGGTTGTTCTCATGTTTTGGTGAGGAACTCTTGTCATGGGAGTGTAAAGTTTCAAGCTTTGAGTGGGAAGGAGAGGTTTGGTGGTGGTGGTGATTTTGTGAGCTTTTCAAAGTTGAAGACTTGGACAGGAAGAGCTTTGGCTTGCAATAAGAGTGAGTTTGTTGTTGACTTTGAAGACAGAACAAGCCCACAGGAGGTATACCTAGTTTTTAATTTTATTTTTATTTATTTTTTATGTTGTTTTTCAAATTCAATTGTGGGGTTTTGATTTTTTTGGTTGTTTTGTTTATATGATACTAGAAGTGTATGATTTCATTCGAAATGTGAAGCCAGCTGTATTGAATGAGCAAAGATTTTCAATTTGATTGGTTGTAGAGAAGCTATGTTGAGGCAGACTTGAATATTACTACTGGTGCCAACATATAACATTCAATTTGAAACATTTTTGTATGAATGATTGATTTATATGGAAATGGACCGTAAAATTAAGTGAGATATTGACTTCCATGCATTTGGCAACCTATGCATTCTTGGTGTTCTCAAAATTAGCATGTTTATAAACATGATTTTTAGTTTTAGATGGGATATATTGTCACGGTAAGAATACAGAATTTGTAGAAATCAATTTTTTTTGAAATTTAGAGCAGCAAAGAAGCTGCATTTTAAAATGAATTCATGCCGGTGCCAATGGCAACAGGGCATTGATTTGTTAGCATAGAAAATGAGCCTAGTCCATCCAGTGATGTAGAAGAAAAATGTATTAAAACTACTTGAAATTCTAGTTTCCGTAAGTGAGAGAGTCTGAAAATGCCAATCTAAGTCTATTTGCTGCAGCACGTTCTTCAGGCTAGGCAACTTGTCATTCGATTACGTGTAGGGATACAGATTAATCAATGTCTGCAGAAGATATGTATATTCTCCTTTCCCGTAATCTGTAATCCACATATACTTCACTTTGTGAGGAAAGTAGACCTGGAAGTTATATTTGAAAACCCATAATTTTGAAATTCTTGGAGCACAACCATTGAATAAGAATGCTCTTGCCTCTTGGTTGATCTCAATTTACAGCTTAATGTTGTTGAGTTGCTTTGGTGTATGGAGAATTATATACTGCTAATCATATTTAAATTCATCTTTAACTCTTGTTCTTGCAATGAGTACTTAATGGGACCCAACTGTGCTTATATCAGATTAGCATCTCCTGTTCTATTTTATATCTTCAATTTTGGTCTCATTTAGCAGTTCCTCAACAGAGGAAAACATTAAGTTGTTTAGTCAAGTTACAATTATATCATGCTGGTGAAACTCGAAGTAAACATCTAAGTAATGGTGTCATTTCTCATACATTCTGTTATCAATTATCTCAGCTTCACACACTTTGGAATCTAGGACATGTAGAGTTCTATTTTCCTGTTGCATAATCAATGCACGGAGTTATGACTACTGTGTAACAAATTACGTGCCCAATTGTCTGTTGGTCTAGCTGGATATAGTACATAGTACTTCTGGCCCTGCAATTTACTGGTTGCAAGCATTTCTTGCAATTTTTTTTTTTTTCTAATTTGGCTGTCTTGTTTGAAAGGTCAGAAAAGAGATAGAACGATGCTATGAACTCATACACCGACTTGGGAGGGGAGTCGTGTATTTGGGTTCTTCAAGAATGGGACCTGAGCATCCACATCACTTACAATCCTTGGAGTTGGGTAGAGAGGCAAGGCATATCTCATTTTACACTGTTCTTTATCCAATGCCTGAGATTTTTCATTCTAAATTTGAATTCCACATTGCAACATAGCAGATTGCTAACCTTTTGGACTGTACCACATGGTCGGGGGCTGGTCCTGGGCTGATGGATGCTGTCACCAAAGGTGCATTGGAAGCGGGAAAACCAGTTGGTGGATTTAAGATAGGTAAAGAAGCCGGTGAATGGACAGCCTCTAATTTTCCTCCCTACCTACCTTCTGAAACTTATCTTACGTGCAGGTAAATGTTACCATCGCTAAATTTTTTCCCAACACCACCTATATCTGTTATTTCATTGTTTGAAATACTTAAAACAAATGCAGGTTCTTCTCTGCGAGAAAGCATGGACTTGTGGATGCTGCAGTTAGGAGTAGTAGCTCTGAAAGGACAGCTGTAGTTGCTCTTCCTGGTGGGATCGGTACTCTTGATGAGATGTTTGAAATTCTAGCACTGATTCAGTTGGAAAGGATTGGTTCGGCACTTCCAATACCTTTCCTTGTGATGAACTATGACTCATTTTATACGAAACTATTAGACTTCCTAGGTAATTGTGAGGATTGGGGTACTGTCTCCAAAGGAGAGGTTGCATCGTTATGGAAGATCTGCGACAATAACTCAGAAGCTCTATCATACTTGGCAGAATTCTATGTTCTCCCTCGTAGCGACAGATGTAAGCAAGAAAGTGAACTAGCCTGTGAGAAATCTTTATAAAGATCTTAGATCTCCTTAACTATCAATCATTATCTGTAAATGAAATTTCTCAGGTATGGGATTCCATATGTATTTTTGCACGTGAATCCAGTTTTGTATAGTTACAAATCTTGTTGGATAAGTACCCATACGAGCCAGTGAGAGAACTGAAGATCCCTTAAAAAAATTTCAATTTCCTGTTTATTCTTCAATAGATTACATATTTACATCAGTAATTGTCTCTCTTTTGTTAATATAGATTAGTGAAACTATATGTTCGAGTCATGTTTCCCTCCCTCAACTCCCAAGTTTTTACTATTGATTGGAACAAAACCAGAATGCTAATTTTTTATTAATTCCAAGCATGCAACTGTTATACAATTGCTAAAAACAGAAAAACTGTATTTTTTCTTTTCTTTTCCTTTGTATTTGGTCTGTTAAGAGTCTAAAACCTTCCTAGATCAAATACTATATGTACAGTTTGAATATTTACTCCAACAATTAAAAGATATCTACTTTTAATCCGGATTTAAAAAATAAATAAGGACATTCAAACTAGAAAATGACCGACTAACGAACGATATTACAATTAGTTTCCTTAATTATTGATTAATTAAGGAATCTTAAGGTTTTACAAACTAATTATTTGCTACAGAAAAAAATAAAAAATAAAAGATAAACAAATGAGAGTGTGTTTTTCTTGATATAAGATAAAAACTTCCATGAGACGGTTTCATTGGATCCCAACCAAAAAAAAAGGTCATGATATGACAAAAATTTACTATGAAGTTTCTCGTTAATTAAACATCAATTTATATTTATTATCTCAATAGTAGAAAAATTGCTTCAAATCAGGCATGAGGGAGGATCTTCTTGACCATAACAAGCACAATGAGAATTAGCACAAGAAGACTTTGGTCCTCCACCTCCATTATAAGAAATGTTTACATTTCTCATCTCAATCTTTGACATGGATTACTCTCGCAGCAGTCCAGAGTTACTGCAATTTGCGTTATTGAACCAAACATCACTGATCTCGTCCAGTACTCCACACGGCATGTACATCACATGATTTGCGTTATTAAACATGTAAATTAGGTCGAGCTGGCCTATGCATGGTCCGATAAAGCGCGATTCTGTACACGGCATGGCACGGCACGACACATTTCATTTAGCGTTTAATGCTGAGTTTTTAATTAGTATTTAATATTTTTTATTTATAAAATTGTTTTTAGACTTTAACTTTAGTTGGGGACTTAGGCAACCCCCTAAGCTGCAATTGGGATCTCTTGCAATTGCCTAAGCGTTCACTATGGTTCTTGTTTTGGCAGGTATCTCATATCCGTTAATTTGACAACTATGTGAGTTTTCTCTTGGAACTAAAAGAGGTGCAACAGGGGGTGTAGCCTCAGGGTTTCCTTGATAACTGCTTTCAGGAATTTCAATTCATTTATGCAAGTCTCATCAACTTTTCCTTTTCTGTCAAAGACATGTCTTACCTCAGCTTGTGCCTCCTTCATTACCCTCAGATTTTTCAGCATTTCTGACATTGCCCACTCTACTGTTGTTGACGATGTCTCACTCCCAGCAGCAAAAATATCCTGAAAACAATTTATATTTAATAGTTAAAATAATTTATTTAAAATTTATTCTCATTTGTATAATGTAAAAATATTGATTGACTTTGTGTATTTTTGTTGTTTTTGAGTTTTTGGTATTCTAATTCATATTTTTTGCTAATACGTATATAAAATTAATTAAACATGTAAATTAGGTCAAGCCGGCCTATGAACAGTCCGATAAAGCACGATTCTATACACGGCATGGCACGTTCAATGCTGACTTTAACTTTACATTATATTAGTATTTAATATAATGTAAATCGAACTGATATATTTTCGATTTTTGAAAATATGAATTGGTTTGAACCGTTTTTAATATGAAAACCAAATTGAACCGAACACCTTTAACTCGGTTCAGTTTGGTTCGATTCAATTCGGTTTTTGTCCTATTGTGCTTTAAAGGGTATTTTATATGTTTTTTAATTTTTTGGGCCTTTAAGCTGCTTTTTTGGCATCTGGGCTTAAACTTTTTTTAAGAAAAAATAATCCATAAAAAAATAATTTAAACAAAATAGAACCTAATTTTCAATCCAAATCTAAAATTTCAATTATATTATTCAGATTAAAACATTTTAATAATAACACATGGTAACAATCTTGGTATTACAATCTTCCTGACCCTGAAGCCTGTCTTCATTAGCACTCTAAGACGGCCCAATAGGCCCAAGTCCCAACCCAAACATAGAGTCTGAAAAGATTGCGAAGACCCGGCTCACCATCTCCCTTCTGAGTGCCAAAATCACCCTTCAAGAACTGAAAATTGGATCTCGACCGCTTGCTTTTACTTCTTCTTCAACCTACCCCAGTAAAACAATAGTAACAGCAACTCAATTCTCAATCATTAATTGAAGGATTAGTTAACGTTACATAATAGCAATTTTTTTATTTTTTTTTATTTACAAATCTAAGAGTTCGTGCAATTTTAGTTTTTTACAGTATATTAAACAGTCGCTTAACATATGCCATATCAATACACACTTTGTCAGGACCTTTAATTAAACGTAATATTGTGCCTTGTTTTCAATATTTGTTGTGTTTGAAATTTCATTTTGTGCCGATGACGATTAATTAATTTTGAAATTGTGCCTTGTTTTGTAAATCATCATTTAGAAGTTCTTCAAGAAAGCAGCAAAATTTTCAAAGTGATCATCAAAGTTACAATTATACTAATAGTGGATGTGATCGATTATTTTAAATATTGGTTTCAATAAACTATCAATAGTGGATGTGGTTGATGCATTACGAAAACAGAATGTAATCATACTAATGAGGGAATCTTTTCCAACAAATGATGCAACTGGGTATAATGGGGATTTTTTTTAGTTGATGAAAGTGGAGAGTTGTGTATGTATTTGTTTAGTTTAGTTGAGAACTGTTTTTGGTGCACAACTAGGGAGAGATGGTGGGCAACTAGTTTAGCTATTAATTACCTTTAACATTTTAAAATTTTAAATTACAAAACATCTACCGTGTGTCAAACATCTACCATCTACCATTTAAAAACAAATTTTACAATTTTATTACTTTCTAACATGTTAAATAATTTTATTTCTATTTATTATTTATAATTGTGTCTTATTAATTATTATATAGAATAAAATGAATTGATTTCTATAAAGTTTATTATCAATATGACCATTAATAGAGTAAGGGGCATGGATGTCAAATTAAAATGAATAGTGTTAAAACGAAGAGAGAAACTTCAGGTTTTAAAGCTGAGTTAGCACACCAAACCAATGAAATTTTGCCACATCATTACATTTGACAATCATTGTCAATCATTACATTCGACAAAACAAAAGTACTATTTATTCCAAAGAATGTTGGAATTAAAAAAAAAAAAAAAAAAAAAATGAAAACAAGAAAAGCAACATTAAAAACAAAAAGGGATTCAACAATATGTTTGACCCTTGAATATATTCCGACTAGATTTCTGTCATGAGAACTCCGGTACACCTTCAGCCTCTTCAAAATATCTTCAACAATCTTTTCTATAAGTGCAGATTCAGGCCTAACAATTATGTAAAAAAAACAATAGTAAGTATAATTGAATCGCAAAGTGTTCAAGACTGGGTGAATTTTCCCAAATAAATTAGAAAGACAAAAACATAAGGAATAACGTTGATCTGAATTTTCCCAAATAAAAAAACTTACTTGATGGTTTCTGAATTCCACCCAGAAAAATTGGCTGCTTGCCCAAGAACATCCTTAAAACGCTGTTCATGATCTGCAAAATCCCCAGTCTGATCACTTATATGTGTTGGATCTACCCCATAGAAAACTGGCATCACGATCTGATTGTACTTTTTGCTGCACTCAAGAATCTTCACAAGTTCTTCAAGACACCATCTAGAAGATGCATAGTCTTTCGAAAAGATGACAACAGAGATCCGAGATTCTTCAATTGCTTTCAGAATAGATGGGGAGATTTCATCTCCTCTTTCAAGTTTGTCATCAGTAAAAGTTTCAATTTGTTTGTCATCTAAAGCTTTTCGAACATGGCTGGTGAAACTGTTGCGAGTATCATCCCCTCTGAAACTGAGAAAAACATCATACTTGAATTTTGGAGTACTTGAAGAAGAAGACGAAGAACGCAACCAACTCAATGCCATTGAAGAAGTTGTCGACTCAAGATCCCAACCAAACCTGTCAACAAGACTTCAATGAGTGTCTTTACTAACCAGATTACAAACCCAGAAACCTCACAAACCTCTGGATCTGTATCACAAATGAATCTCTAACCCTAACAACACAAACAGATCAGATCACAAGAACACTTTAATACACCACTCAAAACTCTAGGCAGAGAGTATACAACCCCCAAAGCACTCTCAATTCACAGTGATCACTCAAAGATTGCAATAGATTCACTAAAGAACTCTGGAAATCACCAAGAACAACAGAGAGAGAGAACAGTAGAGTTGAGAGAAAACTGAGAGAGATATTTCGTGAAAACCTAACACAATAATCTGAGAGAGTTCCTTATGTTGAATTTAGAACACGGTGCTTCAGAACATATGTAAAATTGTATTCAAATCACTGGAAAAATTATTTAAATCCCATAAAAATTAAAAAATATCAAATATTAAGACAAACCTTGGGACTGCAGCGACGGAGATGAAGGTCGTCAGCAGAGAAGAAAAGAGTAAAAGAAACCCAGGAAACCCAGGAAACCAGAACATGGATCTAGTCATCTAGAGAACAGTAGAGTTGAGAGAAAGCTGAGAGAGATATTTCGTGAAACCCTGACACAGTAATCTGATGAAGAGTGCGAAAATAGCTTGAGTGGAAACCGAAGATGGCGTGATTTGAAGCTTTGTCTGGTTGAAGAAGACCTGAAGAAGAGCAGATCGGACGAAAATTAGAAAAAGAAGAAGAAAATTAGCAAAAGAAGAAGAGACAGGCGTTGACAAACAAACCTTGTATGAGTAGATCGGATGTCGAGGAGCGGAGTTCAGACGGGCGGTGGAGCAGATCGGACGTTGAGCAGATCGGAGTTTGAGAAGAGATGAGAGATGGTGAGAGTATGAGATCAGGATTCAGAGAGGAGGCGTGACCTAATTTTTTTTTGCTTTTATATGCAGTTCTTTTGCGGGTTTGGGTGAGAACCGGTTTAGATCCATAACCGAACCGTTATTAATGCGGGTCTAATCTATTTAGAACCATTTGGACATTTTGAAGATGTGGATCGGTTCTATACCCAAACCACAGCATACGGATATGGGCTGGTTCCATTGGAACCGGGCTTTTTTGCCAACCCCCGAAATGTTAAATTAGGCCCTTGTTTAAATATTTTTTTTTAAAAAAATCTTATAATGAAATGTTTTATTTAAATTTTAATATTCTTATATCTTTATATCATTGCAACCAATAAGATTAAAATTTCATTAATTTTTTAGTTTACTTTTTTTATAATAGATTGACATCAAACACTACATATGTAGTTAAGATATTTGCTCCACGATAAAAAGAAGAAAACTCACACACATGCTAGTAAAAGGGATGTACAATTTATTCTTTCTTCTCTAAATCCAAAACAAATACATATATTTTTTAGGTTAATCTCAATTAATTGGAAAAAAACCATTATTATAATTTACAAAGAAAGAAGAAAATATATATTTCTAAAAGAATTATAATTTATCTTAAATTGATAATTAGCATTCTTTATTATAAGATTACATGAAAAAATATATATGAAAAACAATTTTTATTTTATTTTTTTAATAAAATATGCCTTATTAACGGATCTAGGCATGAGGCCTTAGGCGCCTTAAGCCGGCAATGCAACAGTGAGTCCCTAGCTATATGCTCGTAGTACTTAATGATTATCCCTAGCAGACATTTAAAGGTTGAGTAATGCTAGACATCTCATCTACAATCTCATCTTTTCCATCCAATACATATGGCAACTGAAGTGTAGTGGATATATATTAATTGTAATTTATCTCACTTACCTTTGTATCCACTCACCAATTAATGTGTATACATTAATGTGCTTGTCTCGATGCAGACATACGTAATGTACATTTAACATCTCATACATTTATGCATCCTGTCGAACACATAAGACAGCTATATCTTAGCTCATCTTTTATATGCCCCGCTCTCAACTTCTTCATGCCACTTCCATATTGTCTTCTCCATATCTCGCAAGTCTTTCTCTAGTCAAAACCAGAACCACAAAACGTCTAATCGGAGTTCGATAAACTCTTGAATTTGATGGATAAATTTGCTTAACATAGTTGTTTGAAAACTTTGGTTGATAACAGATAAGTCTTTCTTTAGGCAGAACGTCTAGATTTTAACAAACAAGATTTCAAATTTGACAGATAAATTTGATTATCTTTACACAATGTTCTACAGAGATTTATCTTATAGATAGTGTAAAATTGCAAAAAAGTAAAAACAGATTGAGTTCTTCATTTTACAAACTTCAAAACTTGTGGATTGATTTCTCTAACAAGATGTCAAAATCAGGCTCATTTATAATCTGGAATTGGAACACTTTTCAGAGAATATGACACACCATAAAAATGACTTCATAGAGAGGAAGAACTCAGTGGAAACTCTACACAATTTTGAGAAGCAATTGTATTGCATGAACTGGAAAACCATACCAACATTGATGATCATGATACAGCTTAAAAATCCAATGATCCATCAGCATACTTGTCGTACTTGCCGGTCTTCATAAGGTCAGTGAGTTCTGATGTATAAAAGTTTCCTATGATTGATTCATACTCTCTCCACCATCTCATAAAGCTGCTCCCTTCCAAGAAAATATCCGGAGATACCGCGTAATTCTTGATCTGTTCCATTACGTAGATCTCAAACGTAACTAGATTCGTTTTGGTTAATTCTCCATCCCCCTCGCCATTTCTCAGCGATTTGCATAGCGTTAGAGCCTCCTCCACACGTTCCCAGAAGCAAGAATCCTCCGTTAGACTATTGGAAACATTCAGTTTCTTCCTGTTATCCTGTTTGCTTGTGGGTTTATCTACTTCTAGCCATTCCTCCAACTTCTTGTAATGTTCAGATCTTCCATCAGCTTTGTAATTCTTTAAACCCTTGCTGTAGTAGTCAGCAATGTCAAGTGGTTCGACCATCCTTCGATAATTAGTCCCACCATATAACCATGTGATATTGAGAGGTGCATTTTCATTCTGTGGCATTCTCTCAGCTTCTTCAACCACTTTTTTCCAGTATTTGTTTAGCTCTCCCTTATACCTGATAACATCCATGTCCTCCTTAAATCTTTTGTGCTTATATCTGTCATAGTAGCCTTCCTTCTCAGGCATGGATGTCTTCTTGTACCATTCTAGATAGGCCATATACACCTTCATTTTATTCAGTTTCTTATAAGGATCAAAAACATTCTGTTTTAATGCACGAAACTGTTCCTTTCTTTCCATGTTTTCAGTAAGTAGCTGTCATCAACAACGAGGGGGATGCAAATTAGATATTCGAATAACTCCTAAAAAAGCAGGTTTAAAAGGGAAGTTCAATGACTTATAAAATCAAATGAAAGATCACAGCTATATTTCTAAGGTCTTAAACTTGGATTTTCGGTTCTTGGACAGCTAAAGAATGTCATGCTTCCACAATTAGTTTAGCATGAAATGGAAACAACAAGCATTATCGAAAAAATCAAGAGGGTGGAAGGAAAACTGAGTTACCTGTTGTGTTTTCTTAACTCCAACAGCATCAAGTTGCAAAATTATCCCTGCTCGAAGTGGTTGCACCTTCAGTTCACCAAGCTTTGAAATTCCCTGTAAGATCACAGTATACTCAACATGTTTTACAGTCTCCGTATAATTGAAAATCTCGAATTCCACATTAGGATTTTGGTTTCCGGCTGTTTCTGAGCCCACCGCCACCAGTAATTGAGACACTTCTTCAGGGTCCTCAATACAAGTACATCCAGATTGAGAACATAACAGATACGTACCGAAAGGCTGGTAAGCAACACTTCCGGAATCAATTTGCATCGCATTAGGATTGTGTGGTGAAAGTGATACAAACAATCTTGGGACGAAGTCTTGGTTAGCCACAACATGGAGAAAGCAAGAATTCCATTTCGAGTTTCGTGATATGGCTTGTTGAAGGCCTTTGTCACCGATAAGGGGTGCACCAAATGTAATGCAGAGAACACGTTTGGCATCCACTCGATTCATGCTTTCTAGTAGCCATAATGTAAAGAGAGAGGCAACAGATCCTCCCACAGAATGTCCAGTAACAATTAATGGAATCGAATTGCTTATCTACATTAGACAGATTAATTATCATCAAACATCATTCAAGCTAATCACATTTTCCAAATTTCATTCACAGAAACCAAAAACTTCCATCTATCTTATACTTCTATACAACAATCATGTCCTCAACATTGGAAAAAAGGTATCTTTCTTTCTAATATGGGTATATGATAATTAAACAATAAATAAATCTCTCAAAAGCCTTTTCCTTTTAAACAATCTAAATTTCTTCTCTAATTAGGGTTCAAACCCATCTGGGAAATGTCAAAAATGTTGAAAAAGACATTAAATCATGGTCCTCAACATTGGAAAAAAAAAAAAAAAAGTACCTTTCTTTCTAATTTGGGTATATGATTCTCTCAAAAGCCGCTTCCTTTTAAACAATCTAAATTTCCTCTCTAATTAGGGTTCAAATCCATCGGGCAAATGTCAAAAATGGTGTAAAAAGACATTAAATCATGTCCGCAACATTGGAAAAAAAAAAAGGTACCTTTCTTTCTAATTTGGGTATGTGATAATTAAACAATATAAAAATCTCTCAAAAGCTTCTTCCTTCCAAACAATCTAAATTTCTTTCTCTAATTAGGGTTCAAATGTAAAAAATGTAAAAAAGACATTCAAGGGAAAGACAGAGAAATACCTGATTTTTGAGATTAGTGAGCTGATCACGCAACGAACTGAAAATGGTCACAGCAGCTTTGTGGATGGAGAAAGTTGGATTGCTTTTGGTGCACAGGAAGTGAAAGAGAGGAAGAAATGATGAAGAAACCAGCTCATCTTCTTCTTGAAGATGATGTTTTGTAAGAGTTTGTGAAGTCACAAAAGCTATCACTGTACAGTTTGGTTTCTGATAAACTCTGAATCTAATCTGCTCACTAGGATTTAATTCCCTGTAAAGTTCTAAAATTGAATCCCATGATTGACTGAGGAATCCAGAGCTCCCCACCAAGTTTGCCAACTCTAAACCACTGCCAAATTTGCAATCAAAGCCAAAAACAACAAAAACTCAAGTAAGTAAAAGCTAAAAGAACTGTTCATATCTGTCCAAGTTGGAATTTTTTTTGTACGTTTTTTTTAGACCATCAAATGGAGATTCAATTTTTGAGGTCTGATTTGGATATCCAAATTACTGTTTACATTAAATAATATTATATTATCTTTTTAACCAAACTCAATTAATTTAATATCTATAAAAATTATACCGTTAGAAATATTTTATTGAGATCTTTTAATTATATATAATATTGATTATATTTTAATTATTTTTTATTTTTTAATAATGAATTATGAGTATTTAAATTCAAAATAAATGTTTTCAAATCAACAATTTTTATATATAATTAATATATATCATACAAATTAACTCTAAATAATTCATTAAAACAAAATATTAACATTAACATCTCCAATAGTGCAAATCTTTCTACATAATTCTAGTTTCTTCATGTTCTCGGTAAATAGCATTACGTGTAAAAAATTTAAATGTTAAAAAATTATTTCAAAATCATTATATATAAAAACAATAATTCTACTTTGATCAAATTTGGTGTCCAAATGACATGGTAACACTATAATCCATTCATTTAAATTGTATTAGATTTGCATGATTTAAATAAATGGATTATAGTGTTACCACATTATTTGGACACCAAATTATAAAAATAATTTGGTGTGTATAATTATAAAAAAGATTAGAAAATTTTTGGTGCAATAAAAGTGAGTAAGTTATTATCTAAAATAATAAAGAAAGTTTGAAAAATATTAATATTTTATTATTTGAAGATTGTAAAATGAAGAATGATTAAAGTAGTAAACTTATGAAGATAGAATATTCCATTTTTAGTCTCAAAAATGGAGAAAATTTTAGGGGCTGTTTGGTAACATTTTCGTTTTTTCGGTTTTTGTTTTCTTGTAATTTGATGTTTTCGAAAAACTAATTTTTGGATTTTTTGGATTCGAAAACGCGTTTGGTAGCAATGGTTGAAAACGATATTCGGAGAATCAAAACATAAAAAACGTTTTTGGTATAATATTTTTAAAATCATTTTTAAAAGATTAATATTATAAATAATGAAAAAGTGATATTAAAATAATTAAACATTAAAACTAAAAAAAAATAAAATATAATAATAAATAAATTTAATTTTCATCATCAAACCTATCGAAATCATCATCATCTTTTAAAACCTAGCCACCACCACATCTCATCATCATCTTCTTCATCAAACCAAGCCACCACCACCATAACCCATCGAAATCACCAACCACCACCACCTTAACCCATCGAAATCACTAGCCATCACCATACATGCGCCGATCTTCTCCAGTCAAGGAGATCAAACCCAACCAAAGCAGCTCCTCCCGCCACCAATCTCTCTCTCTCTCTCTCTCCTCATTTATCTCTATTTCATGCGGGCGACGAATGATGTTTGAAGATGATGGTTTCGATCTAAGTCTGGGTGATGGTGTGGCCGGTGACAGTGCTGGGTTCGACGACAGTAGGTGATGGTGCCGACAGCTGGGTTCTTCATGAAGATCCAAGAGATTGATCCATATATATATATATATATATATATATATATATATATATATTGGTTTTTGGATTAGTACCATTTACATGAGAACAAGAATACTGAGAACGATAAATTGTTGTTCTCAGAATTCTCACTTTTTTGTTCATTGAAAGTGAAAACTGTTCGCGGAGTTTTCTAATTTTGTTTTTTGGAAAAATTCCACCAAACAAGTTCTCACTATTTTTTGTACTCAAAAAACAAAAAACACATTTTGGAAACGTTAACAAACACACCTTAGAGAACCATTAAAGATGGTCTAATCAAATCAGCTGTCCAAAAATTGTGTTCCAATTTGTGTCTAATCAATCAAATTTGAACATGTGTCTACATTTAATTATTATTTTTCAACTTCTTCCATAAATGTAGGCATATGTCCCAATTTGGTTGGTTAGATACAAATTGGGATTAAAGATGCACATTTTTCCCCGGGGCTCCAATTCCCCGCGTCCCCATCCCCATTTGGGGATTTTTTTTTTGTTGGGAAAAAAAAAAAAAAAAATTTTTGGGGGGGGGATGAAAATCATCCCCAAATTGAAATGCATCCCCATTTTCCCCAAACATATATAAATAAAATTATAATATATATTTTTAATTTTTTTTTTTTATTCTTTGAAAATCCTAACTCCCTAAGTATATATAAACATTTTATATAAAATGCACTAATGATTTTTATTTTGTATTTGAAATGGAACGTTTGTTTTTTTAGTTTAATTTGTAATTTTTAATCAAACGGGGAAATAGAGAAAAACGGGGAATTGGGGATGAGGATGGATATAGGTCCCCAAAAAATTCCCCATCCCCATTTTCCCTGAGGTGGGGGGATGGGGGAAGGGTTTGAGAAGTGGAGATGGGGATGGGGGGACCTATATCCATCCCCATTCCCCAAATGTGCATCTCTAATTGAGACAACATTTTTGGACAGCTGATTTGATGCCCTTTTTAAAGTAACAAAACAAGTAAAGAATGTATAAAGTAATAAAAAATAAAAATAAAATGGAAAATTTTTCTCACCAGGGAGGTGAGTTGCTCATTTTCTCTGTTCTACTGATTCTGCTCACAAACACAGCAACAGGAGAATCTTTGGAGAATTGGGTTTGTTTGTTTACAATGAAGAGATTCATGAAATATATAATTTTTAAGTCAATGTGTTGTAGGTCAATGTGAAAACAATCAAGCATGCATGAACGAAGAAACTTCCCATTAAATTCCATCTCTGTTGAATACCTTGACTCCATCATCATCCTTTGCAAGTTGTTTCAAATGTGATGTTGAAATATTCTTACTTCTAAGCTAAATAAGTAAATATTAATAAAGCTATTAACACTAACCTCTGACCTCTAACCTCTCCTTGAATGTTTATCAAATTCTTGAATAAGTTTAAATTTGCATGATCTTTTTTCATATTGTAATAAAATAATGTTTCATTTTTATTATTAGAACAAGTACTGTTGAAACTATAGCAATGCATCAGTTTCCTTTTCCTTTTCAATCATTTTCTACTTATTTTTTCTTGACTTAGTTTTTCAATCATTTTCTACTTTTTTTTTTCTTATTTTCTACTTGGCATTTTTTTTCTTAACGTAGTTTTTCAATCATTTTCTACTTATTTTTTCTTATTTTCTGTTCGGGTTTGTGGTGGACCCATTTTATGGCTTGAATTTGTTTATTCATTTTTTATATCCAACACCAAATATGTAAGAGGTCCGTTGTAATTGGGATTAATTGAGATTAATCACTACATTAATATAATACACGTGTGGGTCGGATATCTACTCCCACAATTGGGAGATATCTATTCCCATACACATACTAGTTAATGCTTGATGGGAATATATGTGGGACTTGAACAATGAACTAGGATGTGTGCGAGGCTAAGAGCCTAAGAGTGGATGAGCAATTTTATTAAATCGGCTGTGTTGTGTTAACGTGTGAATAAAATTTAAGAAATGAATGAAAAATTTAAGAAAAAAAAAAAAACTCATAATGTATTAAAAGAAAAGGAGGTGGACTTTACCAAAAGCATTTACTCGCTTTTTATGTTTTTCTCTTCACTTGTCTGCATGCAGACAAAAGAAGAAAAAAGAAAAGAAAAGAAAAAAGAAAAAAGAAGAAAAAAGAAAAGATTCCGACGTGTTATAAACGAAAGAAGAAAAAGAAGAAAAAAAAGAAAAGATTCCCACTATGTTTCATTCACGCGGAGGAAAGAGGCAAGAAAGTTCTTGGGAGAGTTCTTGTAATATAATGGGGCTCTAAAAATTTTGAATTATACACTTCATTTTAGTTTATTATAAATGTTAATATCAATAATAATTAAATTAAAACAAAATCATTAAATAATAAAAAGACCAAATTAGAATAAATGTAATTGATTAAAGGTAAAACTGTGATTAAATAAAACCCATTTTAATGGGCTTTTGCTCTATTTTAATGCAGGGTTGGAGATGCCCTTATGCAAGAATTTAATTTTTGTAAAAAAAAAAAAACAACACTTATCGCCATTGACAAAATTTAGCATCTAATTGAATTGTATTCATTTTCATTCAAATTAACGATAATATTATATTTCTATATGTTATAGGGGTTTTTCGTCAACATGACACGTCAGTGAAGATAACGGGTAATGCGTAAATATAGTGATTCCACGTCATCAAAAGTCAAATGTGAGACACGTTATCAAAAGAGTCAACATGAATGCGTGATAGCACCATATGAGGGGCCATCTGCAAATGTAATCTGGTTGGCTAAAGATCTTTTTGGCAAAAGGTTTCAATCAGCCAAGATCTACTCGGCCAAGAATATGCTCGGCCAGGATTCTACTCGGCCAGGAATCTACTCAGCCAGGAGTCCACTCGGCCAGGAGTCTACTCGGCTAGGAATCTGCTCGGCCAAGATTTTGCTCGGCTAAGATTCTACTCAGCTAGGAATCTACTCGACCAAGATTCTGCTTGGCCAAAGATCAATACTTAACCAAAAACGGGAAATACAACCTTACCAAGATACGCTATATCAGGAAGAGATCTGCACAGATACGGAATCTTAGGATAATATTCTAATAAGGAAATATCCCTATTTCCTCTCCAGTACCATAAAAGTCTAATAAGGAAATAACTCTAAACTTTCAGAAGGATAAACACCAAACGGGAAACAAGTCCTAATTGGTCTACTATACCAGAATCCTACAAAGACTATAATTAATGAATCCACTGCTTATACGACAGGAACTAGGACAACCCTAGATCGAGCCATATAAATACATCCTTGTATTCATTATAAGACGACATGATCATCATGAGCAATTTACACTGACATGAGAAAAGAGATACGATACATAAGAGAGAGAGAGAGAGAGAGAGAGTATTGAGTGTGTAATCCTTATATTCATAATGGATCACTTCTCGCCTCACCGGCACCGTGGATGTTTCCCCACCTTGGGTTTTTACCACGTAAAACATGTGTTATGCTTGTTTATCTTTTATTTTCTACTTTCATTGTGTTTATCTTGCTGTTAGGATTATGCTCAATAGCAAGAGTGTAATGTTGTAATTAACAATCTTTTTCATATTAATAAAGTGATTTCTGGTTTAACAAATCGTATAGCATTTATAGTTTATATTATAATTGTCAAAGTAAATAATCATAAGGTCTAAAGACTATGGGAAAAGAAGAATTGTTCGTACATCTGGATATGTATGTGGTAGACACAATTCTTTAGTTAGTCTTGAATAATGTTCACAACTTAAGTTAAAGGTTGGGCACCTTTATCTTGTTAAAGTTGTAGAATTCTTTTGCTAGCATTTGAGTGGGATCAAATGAGATATGATGAGTCTAAAATCATCGGAGTGTCTTCGAGCAAAAGGATCTAGTGCACTGGGTGCATTGAACTGGATCACAATGAAAAGCTTTATCTAGAACTGTCAATAGATAATAGTCTTTTCATTATCAGGACAATCGGAGAGTCTATCTTAATCCTGAGATAAATGATGGACTTATGGTTGCAAGTGATATCATTTGAGTTATCAATGAGTACGATTATATCGCATAGTCTATCCTCGATAGTTTGGTGATATTCATTTGTTAATCGATAAAGGACTTCATTTATAGATATGGACATCGTGGCTTCATTTAATTAAATGAGAGTATAATATCATCATATGGATGTTTTGAGGTAATTGGATATTAAATCTCAACGTTGAGTTTTCAATAGTGTCTATTGAAAACATGGCTTCTGGACAAGTCAAAATATCCAAGTTCAAAACGTGGTCATATGAGTAAATATGGTAACTTGGAGAGTTATAGGCGGTCTATGAACTCTTGGCGATTACTGATATTAATCACGAGGATACATTATCTCCAATATGATTGTCTAGGGTATGAATGAGGAGCATCTTCCTTTTCTATCTTTATTTAAGAGTTCAGTTTTAGCTCTTTAGTGGAATGAGTTAAAATTAATGGATCGGACCTAAGTGAATCATTTGTTGATTGTGATTAGGTTATGTCTATTGAAGCTTAAATTTAGATGGCCCGCCAAGATCCCCAATCCACATGGACTTGCATGGATCACTTGATATATTCTACCGGACCAATTTAAGGGTCCATCTAGAATTGCATTTAATATATTAAGAATATAATTTGCACATTATTTAAGTAATAGGCTGCTCAATTATATTAATATATTAATGAAAGACATGTGGGCTTGTTTCTTTTAGTAAGAATGGGTCTGGTTCACATGTGGGCTTTTTATTTAAAGTCCAATGGATTAAATGAAATAAGAAAATAATGTTAGGCCCAATCTTATACAAGTGGGGCGGCAAGGTTAAAATTTTAACCTAAAATATTATTTTGTTTCATTTGTTTTAATTAAATAAGAATTAATTAATTTATTGATTAATTGTTTAATTAAAGAAACAAATCTTTCCTAAAAGTAAAAGACTTGTTTGACAAGGAAATAAATAAATTAGTTTTATTTATTTAATCAAATAAGGAGTCTTTTTATTTAGTCAAAATAAAAGAATAAAAATCAAGGAGTTGGATTAGGGTTTGAAGTCTATAAAGTTGAAAAGAATTAGGGTTGAATTTTAGTCACCCTATATAAGTGACATGATGAAATTCGGCCAACCCTAATCTTAGACTACATAGAATTCAGCAACCCGAAAGGAAAAAGAAGAAAAAATTCGGCCAACCTATATAATGGTTCTTATAGGGTTCGGCCACCACAAGTTTTGGTGCTTGAGTTTTTATTTCTTTCTTCTTCTTCTTAATTCTAAGAGAGTTTTTATTCTAGAAAGACAAAAAGGAGTGTGAAATTATTCTTTGATAGTATACAATTGCTTAATCATCAATAAGCTTGTGTATACGATATCGATCTAGGTTCACGCGAGTTTCGATCATTAGATTGAGAACTCAAAAGTGACCGGAATAATTTTTGACATTCTTTTGATTGTTTTGTGACTAACAAAGAAAAGAAAGTTTTTTGTTTGGTCCATTCACAGGTTTGCAATTCAAAGAAAAGGGAGACCACGCTCCTAGGTGATCCACGTTCGTGCTCGGATTGAAGGTCTTGCGGATTACCATCGACGTAAGTCAATCGGATCACGCGACAAAAGGTAATTTACTTTTGTTAATGTATATGCATGTTTATTGATTAAAAGGGTTTAAGGTTCATAAAGGAAAAATTTTAAAAGTCACTAAATCGTTTTTAGTATCGCTTCCGCTGCGTTTACCACTTTTATTTATTATTTTTCCCTTCACTTGCAGGTTTCATCAACCAAAAACCGTTGATCAGTTGACTTCCAAAAATCACCGTCAACACTATCTTTTATGTTTTAGCAGTGCTATGGAATATTTTTGAAGATAATGATTGATTTGTGGGTCACACTTTCAATAATGATTTATATATTGGAAGCACTTTCTGTTACTTGTTGAAATATTACAGGGTTTTATGGGGGAATGGGAGAGACTCGAACTTACAACATCGTGGTATGGGTGTGATGGGCTTTACCTTTGGATCAACCTCATATTGTCTTTATGCTTTTAATTGTTGAATTCAATAGGGTTATGGAATTGGATACATTTTAGTTAATTTAATGTTGAAAATCACTTACAAATTTAATTGAATTAGTATGTGAAGACTTAAACTTTTGAACTAAATTTATATTTTTCTCATAATTTGCAATCAAATTAATTAATTCACCGACTCATATTCAATCCGATATATCCAGTTCAGTAGTAAGTCCCCACACCTACATGTTGAGGTTGTGGATGTAATTTTTATCAATGAAAAGGAGACAAATTATAAGACAAAATGAAATTATTATTTTTTACAAAAATGAAATATAATAGTATAACTAGTATTATAAATACATAAACGAACAACTCAGTACTGTTTGGTAATTTCATTTGGTAGGCCTGACCCCAAACTTGTTGATGAAATCGTCGAAGGTGTTTGGAGTAAATTGAGGAGTGAATAATATCATCCTCAAGTGATTTTGAAGGAAGTCTCTTTCGTGATGTATAGTTATACTTGCCATGAAGTTTCTGTAGCGCATTTGAGAAATCTCTTTTTGATGGGGAGTCTTTCTTTTATCTTTGTATCTAAAAACTCACATGGGGTTTGCTTCATTTTTGTAACAAGAAATTGGACAGGGTAGTCAATGAAAAAAGTGATGTCAAGTATCCAAAATTTGCATTCCCACTCAGAAAGTGTAATTTGTTTCCTCTCTTTATAGGCTGTTCTGTTTATGGCGGACCCATTTTATGGCTTGGATTTATTTATTTTTTAAATTCGACATGGAATATGCTAGAGGTCCATTGAGATTAGTTGAGATTAATCACTATATGCACGACCCAAATATTTACTAACACAATCAGAAGACATATACTCCCATAATATACTAGTGGAATTGGTGAGAAATGTCACCTTCTTAAAGAGAGTTGGTGACTTTGTCAGTACTTTAATAAGTTAAGTTTAAAAGGCACCTATTATGGTGAACTACCAAAATTGCCCTCACTTAAATGATTTATGTTATTCCCTTTCTTTGTACTTTTCTCTGTCCTCCACACTCGAGAAAAAAAACTGACAGTTAAAAAAACTGACAATAGCTCTCTCTCTCTCTCTCTGGAATTTGTTCTTCGTGTTACCTCTCTCTCTCTCTGTGGAATTTCTTCCAGACGTGACGTGGTTCAGTAAAATAAGGTAAAATTTCTTGAACTTTCTTGTTTTAATTTGTTAACATTTTCATTTGTTCCTTTTCATATGTTTTCCGAGTATTTTTTGATTATTTTTTAAACCGTAAGCCATTTTTGGATCTCTGAGAGTTTTCCATAGATCTGTTCCCGAGCCTTTTCATGTTTGATGTGTGCCTTACCCGTGACTTTTTATGCCTTACCCGTGACTTTTGTTGCCTTACCCGTGACTTTTGTTGCCTTACCCGTGACTTTTCATGCCTTACCCGTGACTTTTCATGCCTTACCCGTGACTTTTGTTGCCTTACCCGTGACTTTTCATGCCTTACCCGTGACTTTTGTTGCCTTACCCGTGACTTTTGTTGCCTTACCCGTGACTTTTGTTGCCTTACCCGTGACTTTTCACCCCACTTTGATGTGTTTTCTTTTATTAATGGTTTGTGATTATTAATTTGACAGCGTCATGAATCGGGTTAGAATAGTAATATCTTACAACGGTCGATGGGAGCAGTTACCTGATGGAAGTCAGAGGTTTGTTGGATCTGATAACCGGGGAATGTATGTGTCAAAGAATATGACTTACGAAGAATTGGTGGCGATCATACAAACTATTGTGAACTATGATGTAAACAAATACAATGTTGATTTGTCATCAATATCAATCGTTCCCGGCAGTACGTGTCGCACATTTATAAGGAATGACGACGATGTTCAGTTTATGCTAGGGGAAGATCGAGTGATCCCTCAAGTATGTGTCAGTCTAACTGAGCGGACAGCTGGCGATATGGTAGGGAATGATATTCCTCCTCTTGAAAATGCCCAACAATTAGGATCCTTTAACGGTAGTAACCAAGTGTACACCCAAAGGAGTGGCAGCGAAGGTGTGGGAAACATGTGTGGTGTCCCACAGGTTGTAGTCAACCATGCAGCTGCAGTTGAACCTCAAATTGGTGATGTGTTTGGTTGTCGAATTGAGCAGTACAATGCGCAGTACGATGCGTTGAACAATGAGGTGGATAATGAGGCAAATAATCAACAGGTTGATGATCTGCAAAATGTGGATGAAGAGCCTGCACAAATGCAAACACGTGGTAGACGTGTACAAGGAGGTAGTGGCACTGCACCAGATATGCCAGGGACGTCCGAGGTCCGTTATAATGTGACAACATCTGATTCTGTTAATGCTACAACTTGGGTTATTCGGGGAGCAGATTCATACTCGTTTGGTACTGGTAGAAGCAACACCTTGGCAGCGCCAGAACCGACAACCATGATTTATAAAGGTCAATTTTTTCCGAGTAAAAAGGATTTGAAGAGGCTAATTGGCGATTTTGCGATGCGGCAGAACTTTGAATGGAAGGTGAAAAGGTCCAATAAGACAACATTACATCTGGTTTGCATCGTTGATGACTGTTCGTGGAAATTAAGAGCGGTGAGGAGAGATGAAGGGACTTACTTTCAAGTCAGAAGTTTTGTCAATGAACACAGTTGTCCTTTGGAGGAGGTTCACCGTCGCCACAGACAAGCCAGTGCAGTCACAATCAGAGAACTCATTGCACCTAGACTTCAACAACATGATGGTCGTCTCATGCGTCCGAAGGACGTAATTGCCGATATGAAAACAATGTATGGCATCCAAATCATGTACAGTAAGGCACATGATGCCCTGCAATATGCATTGTCATTGACCTATGGAACCCATGAAGAAAGTTTCCAGCTGCTGCCATCTTTTGCATACGTTCTGGAACAGTAAAATCCTGGCACAATCACAGACTTACAGTGCGCAGACGATGGTAAATTTCTTTACTTTTTCATGTCGTTAGGGTCCTCAATTAGAGGTTTCCGGAGGTGTATGCGTCCTGTGATTGTAGTTGATGGTACCCATTTGAAGGGAAGATTCGGTGGTACAATGTTTGTGGCAACTGCACAAGATGGAAACGAACAGGTGTATCCAATTGCTTTTGGGTACGGTGACTCAGAAAACAACCTTTCATGGGAGTGGTTTTTGGAATGCTTGAGAGGTGCCCTTGGTCATATAGATGATCTGGTTTTCATTTCCGATCGTCATGCAAGCATTGAAGCAGGGATTTCTAAAGTGTTCCCTTATGCAACCCATACCATATGTTGCTGGCATTTTGGTGAAAATATGAAGAAGCGATTCCACAGAAAGGATGTTGCCGACATAATGGATAACGCTGCCAGGTCGTACAGGCAAATCCAGTATGATCGCCACATGGAGGAGTTACGTAAGCTGCACAAGGGTGCATACGATTATGCCATTGATGCCGGTCCACACAAGTGGTCCTGCGTTCACTGTCCCCAAAGAAGGTACAGGTTGATGACCACAAATGTTGCAGAGTGCATAAACTCATGCCTAAGATTCGCACGGCAACTGCCACTGATGACATTGGCAGAGTTCATTCGGAATATGCTACAAAAGTGGTTCCACGATCGACATGCAAATGCACAGTCCATGCGGCATCGATTGACCGACGCAGCACATCTTGTGATCCTCAAACGTGTCGAGAAATGCGGTTATATGACCGTAAATCCAGTTGACTGGAACATATTCTCCATCAGACACAAGGGAAAACAGTGGACGGTTGACTTAGCCCGGAAGACATGCACATGTAACAAATTCCAAATGGACTTTTTACCATGTTCACACGCACTCGCAGCGGCAAGGTACATGCGGACTTTGTCCAGTTAACGCTTTATATTACCCAAACGTGAATCTAACTGTTTCCATTGTTGCAGGGAGCGGAACGTGGATTTCACATCTCTATGTGCGGACTACTACAAGAAGGAGACACTTATTGATGCATACTCGGTTCCTATTATGCCTGTTGGTCATCCTTCTTCATGGGCAGTGCCATCTGACATCGCAGCGCGGGTGGTTTTAAATCCAAAGACGAAGAGACAATCCGGTCGCCCGATGGAGGGTCGACATGTCTCGTCTTCTGAGAGGACAACCTCACAGTCGTGTAGAAGATGTGGACAACCAGGACATAACAGCAGGAGGTGTTCCAACCCGCCTATGGTTAATGAAGGTCCCAGTAGAATTGTTCCCGAAGAATACCGTCGCAAGTGCAGCATCTGTCATTCAACTGGACACAACAAACAAACATGCCCTCAGAAGGACTCTACCGTGGAATGAATGGAGCCTTACAAGAGGAGACTTGACCCCACGTCATAAATGTTGTCATGGAAGCGATTGAAGGGATGAGAGTTGCATTGGGTGCTGCTGTTGTGCTAAACTACTGTCTGTAGGGGCTTTTCCATCCTGCTCGGAAGGTTAGGGAAGTGTAGTGGAAGATTTACAACTCCCTATATATTGGCGCTTAAGATGCTCTTGTGGCTGCTTATCCGACACTAGACGACGAGCATAATAACATATATAGTGGCCCAGAGTTAGTGATGTTTATCTAAGTGAACGATGCAATCATCTTAGGACTTTTCATGCTTTGATACTTTTTAACTTTGTGTATGCTTTGATATATGTCAATATTTTAGAAATGAAAACCACATGGTGTAGTTTCTTGCAATGTGTAGTTTCTTCCAGAGCCTTTTCATGTTTGATGTGTGCCTTACCCGTGACTTTTCATGCCTTACCCGTGACTTTTGTTGCCTTACCCGTGACTTTTGTTGCCTTACCCGTGACTTTTCATGCCTTACCCGTGACTTTTCATGCTTTACCCGTGACTTTTCATGCCTTACCCGTGACTTTTGTTGCTTTACTCGTGACTTTTCATGCCTTACCCGTGACTTTTGTTGCCTTACCCGTGACTTTTCAGAAAATTTTCTTTTATTAATGGTTTTCTTTTATTATTCTTATTCACTTAAATAGGCAAAATCATGTGTGGTGGAATTGAATAAATTTAATCGAATAATTTAAACAAAAAATACATATGTTATGTACATCAAATGTATAATAGAGAACAACACATATATACATCAGCTACACAACACTGTTGTGTAGCGAGTTGCAAAAAACCTCCACAGCCATCTTCTCCCTGATGGTGCCCATATCATCTTCCGTCCAGTCGAACTCCTTCCTGTTCGCTAGCAAGTACTCTGCCAATCTCAAAGCATGGGCACCACAGTTACCGCTGCAAAATCACCAATTAAATAACCATTAGACTGTAATTTTATTAAAACCTAATGGGATAGAATAAAATCTTAAAAATAACATACCTCTGCTATTGTTGGGGCACCCCATGTCTTCCGTCCAGGATGCTCATCCGAAAGGCACTCTTCGACAATTTGTACGTCGTATCATCCGCCTTTCTGCTATCGTGAAACCCGATCTGATGCAACATCGACAGAATAAACCAACGTAGGCATGCGACCTGCTTAAGCCTGTGCTCCCAGGGAACCTGCTGTCTGAACGAGTCTAACAGGAAGATCTTCCCCTCCCTGAGATCTAGGCTCGCCAGTACCCAATGCTCCCTTCCAAGGTTGCAAGGAATGAGAACCTGTACGTGGTTTAACATAGTCTTATTTGACGGAATTTTAAACATAATATATTACATTATGGAAACAAAAATAATTGGAACACTTACATAATCAACCTCGTGCCATGGTCGGGATCCGTATGGGATAATTCCTCGGACCATCTTCAGGTCTTCAGTAGGCCACTTGTGTTCCAGCATCTTCCATGCAGTTGGGGGTTTGCCCTCAACCCTAGGACCGAATATTTGCCGCCACTGAATCTCTAAGTATGACTGTACACCAATTACATAATCGCAGCATTAATTAACACATCAATGCACAAATGAAAACCTATCAGTACAGACACTTACAAAGAACTGTGTATGGAGTAAGTTGACCCTCGGAGTGTACATGTCGGGGTATGCTCGCTGACGCTTCCGTAGAATATTCAGGTACGCGTCCATGTGCTGACAATGTAAACATTTTATATTATTATGAATCAACTATTACTCATACAAACTTATACACAGTATGTTAACTAATTAACATACCGATTCCTCTAAGTCCATGAAGTTGGTCTGGAACCGTTGGAACCAAGTTACGCCAACTGGTAAAGGTAGATCCACATCACGTCTGCATAATTGTTGAACAAGTTAGAGAACCAAGTAATAATAATAAAATATTGCAAAATGAACACGAATACTTACGTTTCCCCCGTCGTGTTCCTCTTGTAGGCTTTGTACGCTGCAATGTAGTAGGGATCTATCAAGTCATGGGGATTGAATACATGCGCCAATGCAGTTGATGTCGGTGGCATGGTCCTCGGCTTCTTCGGTAGACAGGGGTTTGTGTATGGGGACAGCAACATCCAACCTGGCTTGCGAACACGCGGTACCATAGGTGGAGTATGGTACTGACCACTGGGATCCGTATGAGGAGGGGTACGCTCATGAGGGGTCTGCTGTCTGGATGAACTCACCCTCCGTGCATCACTCTGAGAATGGCTGTGATGTGAGGATACACTATCCCTCCGTGTATCGCGAGGAGGAGGGGTGCACTGTCTGAAGGAACTCTCCCTCCGTGTATCACTCTGAGGAGGAGGGGTGCGCTGTCTGGAGGAATTATCCCTCCGTGTACCGCTCTGAGGAGGATGGCTGCGGTGTGAGGATACACTCTCCCTCCGTGTATCGCTCTGAGGAGGATGGCAGCGGTGTGAGGATACACTCTCCCTCCGTGTATCGCTCTAGGGAATGGGAAGGCCACGCCGGATTCGCTTCAGGGGTCACACTTCACTGGGGTCGACGACCGGAGGTGGGGTGCTCTGTAAGGACGGACTCTGTCCCAGTGGTAGCTCTGATCCACCAGCTGCCACCCATGGAACCAGTGCTGTCTCAATCGTAGGAGTGCTGTCAGGTAAAACCGGAGGTGGTACCTGTGCTGCCTCTGCTATCTCTGTATCACCGGGTACCTCCTCTCGTTCTGTCGCACCTTGACCCCGCTGACCAGATACTGTGTCCATAGATTGACCCTCCGTAGTTGGTGGCTGCCCATGTCTGCTCCCTGGCTCTGTCCTATCCTGACCAGCACTTGTCCTGCCGGGACTAAAGTCTCCTCCGTGCCCGTCATCGAATGGTGGGTCATCAAATGGTGGACCATCCATACGGGACTGCGGCGTCGTACCCTGTAGCGCCCTGATCATATCCAACAACTCTCCATACTGCTTATCTCGCGCCTCATCACTTTTTTTGATAGCAGCCATGACCTCATCCCGTACAGATCGAACTTCAGCCATCACTTCATCGATTTTTTGGTCCCAACCCTGAAAGGATTTCACACTCTGTTAGAACTTAAAATGTTCAATCGAGTGGAATTAAATGATAGGGTTTTATTTTTTTTACGTACCTCTGGATCCCCTCTACGTGAATCACCTCCAGGTTGAGGCTGTCTACGCGTCCGGAGACTCTCAGTGCGAGCCTCTAGGTCTACATCACCTTCACGTCTAGGCTGTCTGGGCATCGTGAATCATACCCGCCTACGCCTATTGCCACCCTCAAGTTCTGAACCCTCCGTACCAGTGCCTTCAGAATACGAAGCCTCCCTATCATCGCGTCGGGAAAACATAGCCTCAGTATCACTGGGTCGGGAAAACGGACCCTCCATATCATTGGGTCCTGCAGGCCTATGTCGTTCCGGATCTGGGATGTGATCGGAATCATACAGATTTGCTTTTAGGTTTATGCCTTCGATGTACCGTTCAGCCCTCTCCGCAACCGTCGGCACCAATTCAGGCCATGCGACCATCTGAAATTGAAGTTAAATAGTTGTCATTGTATATATAGTATTAACTATCAACATTAACAACATCAGCATTTACCCTTTTTGTAAAAACAGCATCCAGCTTTTTCCCCCTAGGTCGCTGACTCAATTCCCATTTCAGAATACGTGGGGGGGGGGGGGGGTAGCTCGATTGTCTGGCGAATCCCACATTTACTGATGCCAAGCTCTGGGATAACCTCAAAGGCAAATACCTGCGTAATAGAAAAAGTACGATACACGTAAATACAACAGTCATATAAAATAAACTACTATTCAAGTACGGATTCAAACTTGAAATTCTCACCAATAGTGCATGCGGTAGACCGTATATGTTGTACGTCAACTCGAGGTTCTGTACGTCAAGGTCCTCGCCCTCTTGTCGCCGTTTTTCAGCCAACCGCTGTCGTGGACCATCAAACGCCCGCTTGAAACCGTAAATAGACCGCCTATACACGTGTGTGCCCCACGGGAACACATCAAAAGCGTCCAGGTCCTCAACTAGGCGAAACTGCCATACTGGAACTTTATCTCTCCCATCGAACCCCATCAGTATCCGGTTCAGCATAAACAATAAGGCAAGCTTCACCGCATCGTACTGCTGTTCAAAAATACCAATCCGCAGCACCGCTCTCAACTTTTCAATCTCGACTTCTTCTTGACCCCGAAAGTACCGATCATGTATGCCATTCTCAACCACTTCATACCTCGCCGTGTCGGGTTCGACTCCAAACTTCAAACCGGTGATTAGACAAAACTCAATCTTCGAGAACCGGACAATATGCTTCCCTAACAAAAATCTCATCTCATCAGCCGGCCCATCATGATGCAACTCGCGTAGAAGTAACCGATGGACAATCCCACCCGAAAAATTATTCTGACGATGCATCTGAAGGAAATGACCGAAACATGACTCAGTAAACCGACGTACGTCTTCGATCTTCAGATTTTCAGGTACACTATTAAGTGCAGTGTCAACATATTCCAGGTCATCGAAATGGTCATGGCGATTAATTTTTCCGTTGAACCAATCTTCCTTTGGAGTCTTCAGAAAATCCTTTGGGTCATTCCTCATCTGCATATTCACAGAAAAAAAGCATATAAGTTCATGATTGGACCACTGAATTAAAAGTCATGGGAAGTGTATTAAAAGTCACGGGACACTATACAAAAGTCACGGGAAATTCATTAAAAGTCACGAGACACTATACAAAAGTCACAGGACACTTATCAAAAGTCACGGGACACTATACAAAAGTCACGGGAAACTTATCAAAAGTCACGAGACACTATACAAAAGTCACGGGACACTTATCAAAAGTCACGGGACAGTATACAAAAGTCACGGGACACTTATCAAAAGTCACGGAACACTTATCAAAAGTCACGGGAAACTATACTGCTATCATGAAACACTTAACAAAAGCCAAAAGTCACGGGACACAATACAAAAGTCACAACACACCATACAAAAGTCACGACACACTAAACAAAAGTCACGACACACTATACAAAAGTCACGATACAATATACAAAAGTCACGACACACTAAACAAAAGTCACGATTCACTAAACAAAAGTCACGATTCACTAAACAAAAGTCACGACACACTAAACAAAAGTCACGGAAACCCAGAAATTCATCGTCCTCAAAACAACTCTTTTCTGAAACTAAAACCATAACCTAACCTCATCGTGCAAACACAGTCAACCACAATCAACCACAATCACAAATCCAACCTAATCTACATCATGAGTATGGCATCAAACATCAAAAAACATGAAATTATCAACCGGAAAAACGCGTCAGGAACAAGAACTTACCCGAGTCTTTTGAGATCTCCGGTGACTTCTCGTCAATGCCATTACTGTTGGGTTTACTGTAGCGCCGTCGCCGGGGGTTCACCGTACACTTTCCATCGAGTTTAGGGCTGTTGGACCGTCCAGTGACTTTTGGGCTGTTCACTTTTCACTTTTTCTCTCACTTTCTCTCACCGTTTGAAATTGCACAAACAGACAAATGAGGGTATTTTTGTCTGGTCACTCAAATAGGTGCCTTTTAAACTTACATTAGTAAAGTGGTGACAGTTACCAAAAAACCGCACCAAATAGTGCTATTTAATTTTTGAACCCTAATATACTACTGGATATCTACTCTCACAATTGAGAGATATCTATTCTCCCATAATACACATGCTAGTTAATGTCTAATGGGCATAGATGTGGGACTTGAACCCCACCATTTTTATGAAATGTGTACGAGCTAAGAGTGGAAGTGTAATTTTATAAATTGACTGTGTTGTGTTAACGTGTGTATAGAAGTTAAGAATTGAAAAAAAAAAAAAAAAAAATGCAACTCATAATGGATTAAAAGAAAAGGAGGTGGACTTGACCAAAAGCTTTAATTTACTCGCTTTTTATGTTTTTCTCTTCACTTGTCTGCATCAGTGAAGTTACAACGAAAGAAGAAAAAATCAAAGATTCACTGTTGCTGGAAGTATCGTGCATGATGGGTTGAGCCAATCCAAGTCAAGGTATAGCTTGGAAATTTGTAGTTGGAAACCAATTTGTGATCCATAAGTGGCCTATATATCATCATAGCATATGGCCTACTGGGAGAAAATGTCTTCATCAATGACTAAATGCTAAAATGACATAAACAGGATTTGTGATTTGGCAATCACTCTATGTCACCAATCGAAGACTTCTAAAGCTAGTCTTCCTTCTCCATGTGGTCTCGCAAAAATTTTAACATTGTTGTGGTCAGTTGTTACTTCCAGCAACAGTGTATTTTCCTTTACCAGCTTTGACAATTATGAATTTTGCTGACCCACTATGTTTCACTCACATGGAGTAAAGAGGCAAGAAAGTTTGTGGTTTGGCAATCACTCTATGTCAAGCTTAATTCATTCAAACTTTTCTTGATATTTCTCTTTCAGCTTATTCAAGCTATTGGTTGAGTAGTGATGATTGTATTTATATACCTATCATCTGAGTCAGCTTAATAATCTGATTCTTCCAACCAGGTCTTGCATTGGGCTTCTGGTTTGGGCTTCCAAATGACTCCATGATGGGCTAACATTTACGACAATGGTGAAATGATCAGAGAGAGTGACCGTTGAAATGTGTATTAGTGAATTAATTTCTTTACAAAAATTCCTTATGATATGTGTATTAATTAAGTTAATAATTGAGTGAAATACTATCTTTATCCTAAATTCTCTTTATGTATTTTCCAGGATCGGAAAAATACATTAACAATGGTATCAAACACTTTGTCGATCAATAATGCAAGACTCTTCTATATCTTACATTGTTTTGAAAGATAAACATACCAACACCCAATTTGGTTTGGTGGTAAGAGCATTGACTTAGGTGTTTTTAGAAATCTTGTTAAAAATTTTAATTCATTTTTTTTTAAAAAAGATGAGAAACCATATTTGTAATGTTGTTTGAAATTGAATCCATATGGTATACTAAAATTTTATTAAATGGAATCTAAATTTTCACATATTTCTTTTAGAATCACATATCATGAATATGATGATACCAAACTTTAATATAAAATATTTAATTTACCGGTGGGCATTTTGAGTCCCACCATGTACATTTTACATGTATGAGAAGTTTTTCTAGAGTACTGTGAGGGTAGATATCTTAGCCAGACGTCCACCGTATGATTTCGACAAGTCCCTATAAACTTCCAACCCGACCGTTCTTTGTCCGAATTTATTGTAATACTTCGAAAAAAAAACATTAATTTTTTTTTTTTAAATGTTTCTTTAATTCGAAAATGACGGACTTATTTAATGTAAATAAAGAAACACTTTTTTTTTTTTTAATGTTTCTTTACTTCGAAAATGACGGACAAACCAATGATATTACAATTAGTTTCTTTAATTATTGATTAAGAAATCTTAAGGTTTTATAAACTAAATAACTAATAATTTAATATAGCATCATGAGCGTGTTTACAATAAGACTTTGCTGGTCCTCCAGCCCCTTGATGAGCAATGTTTATGACTTTCATCTTAACATTCCAACATAGATTACTCGCGCTGCAGTTCAGCATTTCTTCAATTTGCGTTGGCGTAGTCCCATATATGTTATTGTACCAAATATCATTGATCTTCACTCCCGAATTACCATGTACTCATGCAAAGAACCCCGTCAAACCCATATTCGATATCGTGGATTGAACTGAACTGGATTGGATCGGATATGATTATCTGGTTGGTATCGATAAAACTTACACATTTGCATGGTTTTGATGAGCAATATTGTTGATCGATGACTATTGGGTCGGACACATTGTTTAGATTTATGTGTTCAAAGGAAATTTGATAGACAAAACTTTTACAAGGATGTGCCCAGCTTTTGATCCTGACACCATTCATGGTGTCTGTGATGTTACAATTTGTTACACGAATTCCATATACATCACCTTCATTGGGTCCTTTTGCTAAGCTACCGATGCTGATTCCATGCCCCAGGCACATTGAACGTTGGTAATGTTGACGTTTTTCGATCCAGGACCCATCGAAATGCAGTCGTCTCCTGTACCTATTACCGAATTAAAGATCCGGATGTTGTTCGAATTCCTGATATGGATTCCATCCGTGTTAGGGATGTCCCATGGAGCCTTTATATTTAGCCTATTGATTGTTTTTTTTTACTGGAAAATATGGTAAACTGAAACTGCTTGCTGTTGATAAATGTCTGCTTGCTGTTGATAAATGTTATGTTATTGATCCCATAGTTGTTGACATAATCATATTCATATCGGAGAGACTGTCAAAAATCCATAAAATATTCAATTAAAATATTACGTATATAATAGTTATCAGTAATCCCATACTTTTTTTCATATAAAATCTTAATTTATCGCATTTGATAAACCATTTTGTAGCGTTCCAAAACTATTTATCACATCTAATAAATCAAGATCTCACACGTCAAACCTTCATGTTTGCATATATAAAACAATCTGTATCATATCCATTCCGTTTGAATAAAAATTATCCGAATAGGACTTGCTCTGGAAAGTACGTAGTTTGTTATTTACAATAGGGAGATATTTGCAGGTCGGTGGATTGTTGCATTTGTCGACCTTGACCCCCAACTGAACCACCACCATGGACTATCAAATGATCAATGTACTCGAAGCTAATCCAATGGTCAATATAAAGGGAAGCATTATCACTGAGAGCCACTAGATCCCTTGGAAGGTGAAAGTCAATTGGACCCTTACATGGGCCTTTTAACCCCAATATTGGACCCACCAAGAATTTTCCCTTTGGAATCATAAACGTACTTGGTTCCATAGGTTGACAAGCTTGATACCATATATCATAAAATGCATATAATAAATACATATAAAATAACAAATTATTAGCAAGTAGGAGTCTAATAAAAGTCGAGAAGATTCGGTGTAAGTCTTTCACACATTTATTAATAAAATTGTTGATTTGTATCGGGTTGCATCCTCATATATCTACCAACTCTCGAATTTGTAATAATTCAAACATGAAATCGATTAATTGAGTTGATATTACTTGAGTACTATTCGTTTTTGAATCACCACGTGCACCGTGGTCTACGTTAAAAATATTTTATTTTGCTTGAACATGAGCTACAAATAGTAATAGAAATGATGATAACAAACCCAACTGGAAACTCATTTCTTCTTCTTCTTTTGTAGTTTCTACTCCACTTCTTTGAATTTGACCAATGCTATAAAATTAAGTTAATATATAGCAAAAACTTTTATAGAAAAATGGAGAAAAATTAATGGTGTTTCCTATTTGTTATGATTAACTTTTAGATTCATTTTATAAATTTTTACCTTATGAACTCTTTTGGCAATAATGGAGAGATAAGATTAATTGGGATTATTTTTAGTATAATTTATCTGAAAAGTACACGGATCATGTTTTACCAAACCAGAAAATGAACTTGAAAGAAGTTTTTGTCTAAATGGAAAAATATTTACTATTAGCGGAAAATAATTCAGACAATATTAGGGGCTGTCCCGTAGGTGTTTTTTTGGCCCATTTTCATTTTTGTTTTCCAAAAATAACTTTGAATTTCACTGGTTAACTGTTTTCCAATTGTTTTCAAAATGCAAATAAATAAATATACAAAACTAGTGTTAGAATTTATAAAACATGTATCAGATTTTATTTTTTTTCTTGTTCTTCGTTCTTCATATCTTTTTCCTCTTTCTCCTATCAAAAAAAAAAAAAAAAAAAAAAAAAAAAAAAAAACCTTCTTCCTCTTTCTTCTTCCAACTTCTTCAATTTTTATTTTTTTTAATAAAAAACACAGATTTTTTCTTCTTCTTTATATTATTTAATATAATAATGAAAATTATTTTAATTTGATTTTTTGTTTTGTTTTAACTTAATATTTTTTATTGCAAACTTGATATTACAAATTTGATATTTTCAGTTAATCCATCGGACACGTTTTTACTATTTTTATTTTCAACATATGCTATCACTATCAACGCATTTTTAAATTTTGGAACTGAAACAAAAAATATTGTTTTCATTTTCATTTTTTTTTTCAAAAAATACGTCTACTAGCCTCCTTAAAATCACTCATGGACTGGTGGGCATTTTGAGTTGGGGTTCAAAAATTAAATAGCACTTTTTGGGGAAGGGCTTGTGCAAATAGCACCACTTTAATAAGTGTTGTTTTAATAGCACCAAAATAGGTTATGAGACCAAAATACCCCCACTTACTCTTTTCCTTTTTATTTTTTTTCTCGAAAATTCGAGACTTATTTACAGTTTCGAGACTTATTCATGATTTTTTCGAGACTTATTCATGCATTTTGAGACTTAATTCAAATTTGTTCGGGACTTATTCTGTTCGACCTCCATCAATGGTGACAGTGACGATCCGACGACGGCGCCGGTTGACTCTGGAAATAGTTGGATCTGGAAGATTGAACGATACCGAGTTCATTGGCGCCATTGGTTTCGTCAGATTCGCGACGGATCGTCATAGATCGGATGATGAAGATTCACGACGGTTTGGGTTTTGCTTCGTTTCTCTCTCTACACAACTTGAAAATGAAAACGAACACTTCGGTTACAATTATTGGCACTCGACGAACGTTTTCCCGGTGGTTTTGCCAGTCAACTTGCCGGTCGGCGGTGGCACCTCCATTGAAGCTCCATCAATGGAGGTTTTGAAAAAAGGAAGAAGAAGGTGAAGGACACACAAGAGAAAAGAAAAGAAGCTGGGGGGTATTTTTGTCCAAATTCCATTTTTGGTGTAAATATTTCAGAATGAGCATTTTTTTTTTTTTTAATTACCAATTGGACAATGGTATATTTAAATTCTTGTAAATTTCTTTATTAGCGTGCAAGTGAATAAACATTTTCTTTATTTTTTAGGCTTTTAGCTTATTCATTTTTATTCAAACTTAAAAGAGAAGACCACATGAATCATATCTGTGCCACTTGGGATAAAGTTGTTAAGAGCTTTAAATAGAGATCGCTTTTTTTTTTTTTTTTTTTTTTTTTTGTTATTTTATTTTATTTTATTTTATTTAAGGAGGAGGATTCGAACTCATGACCTCGTAGCATAGGTGAGGGGTTTACTAACGGACCAATCCCATCTCGTCAATTAAAGACTGATTTAGGATTTGAAATTTCAATGTATATATATAAGTTAAGCTCATCAAATAGTGTAGTTATGTAATGATTCAAAGAAATTGCAGTTATAAAATGAAATTATAAATTGATAAATATAACTTGCATCATGAAGGTGCTCAATTTTTGGTTTTATGACTTAAACACCTTATTTCATTGATATGGATGTACTAGATTTATCATTAGACAATCTCAATTTCCCAATTGAATTTAAGTTTATGTCGGCTGGTTGGTTTTATCCGGCCTGCCGATCGTCATGAAAACTTTAGTTTAGAATGCTCGAGGAATGGGAAGTATTTGGGCATTCCATATGTTAAGGAGCTTCAAGCAAGCTCATGCTCCTACATATATATATATATTTAAGGATTAATATTAGAAACCTCCCATGACTTTCAACTATTGTGTTAGATGAGAAGATAAAAATGTGTTTATTCAGGAACCTCCCTTGAGCTTTAACAGTGCCAAGGATTCTATTACTTTGACTTGAATTGATTTGACCGCGTGAAAAGACTATTATAGCCTTGACAGTTTATAAAAAATTGTTATACATAAAATTGACTTGATTTGACCGATTAAAAAGACCATTATGCCCTTAAAATTTATTAAAAAGACTATTGTTTCTCACAGCAATATTTTGGATTTTTTTTATGGATAAATTGATTTTTTCCCTTCTATTGTTATCCGATTTTAAACTTATTATTAATGGTTTTGGAGTGGTTTTTGAAAATGATAAAAAAAAAAAAAATTCCAAAAAAGATTTAATGGTAAAAAGAAAAAAAGAAAAACCATGAAAATGGAGGACTCTAACTCAGGAATCTGGTCACCAAATCTCTACCAGGGGTCTAGGACCAGGACTAACACCCCACCCATCAACACCGATCCTCACCAAAACTACAACACCCAACCCTCACCGATCCTCAAAGATCTGAAACACCTGCACCATTACAGATCCTCCAAGGTTTGCTAAACCCATACTATCACCAACACTAATAACCACGCCCACACCATCACAATCACCAACAACAAAGGGGATTTTGTTCTACCCGCCCACCACGACCATCCTATCTTCCCATTGCCGCTGCGCCGTCCACCGCGCGACCACCGCCTCTCAGCCTCTGCAATAGCTCCTCCAGTTGGAGGACATGTGCTACGTTCTCCTCCATGGAGATCACACCAGAGGACAGGGGCGGAGGTATTTGAAAATCAGCCTGGGCTGTAGCCCAGGCTGGTTTTTTTGAAAAAAGTTGAAAGTTTTACTAATATTTACCAAAATTAATCTAATTATAATAAAAAGTTTCAGAAACAAAACAAACAAATAAAACACAACTTCCAAACTGTGAATCACCAAGCCACCAACTAAATTTAACCTCTTCATTCTCTCAAAATATGTCTCTCTCAAGAGTTAAGTTTTGATCTTTCAAGCATTTTTTATTTTTATTTTGGGAAAATTGCACAAACATACCTTGAATTTAACACATATATGAGGTATAATTCAGTTTTGCCAAAATTACAAGAAAATACCCTTGACTAACCGTTGACTGACAGTTGACTAACCGTTGACCATACTAAATGATAAAATGACCAAAATGCCCTTCTTCAATGTTTTATTAATTTTTATTTTAAAAAAATACTGTAAATATTAAAACAATTAAAAACTAATTAATTAACAATATAAAATTTAGAAGTCAAATATTACAAAATGTCTAAATTACCCCTCAATATTATAATATTTTTAATTTTTTAATTGTTTGATAAATGTTAATTATATATTAAAAGCCAACCAAAACAATTTAAATATATTTTTTTTAAAGAAAAGCAAATCAAATTAAATATTAAAAGAAAAAAATAAATAGCAATTGATCTCCATAGAGACCTACAAAATCTCCATTAGCGTAGGTCTCCATGGAGATTAATTGCCATTTATTTTTGGTTGGCTTTTAATATATAATTAACAGTTATCAAATAATTCAAAAATTAAAAATATTATAATATTGAGGGGTAATTTGGATATTTTGTAATATTTGACTTCTAAATTTATATTGTTAATTAATTAGTTTTTAATTATTTTAATAGTTACAGTATTTTTTAAAAATAAAAATTAATAAAACATTGAAGAAGGGCATTTTGGTCATTTTATCATTTAGTATGGTCAACTGTCAGTCAACGGTTAGTCAAGGGTATTTTCTTGTAATTTTAGCAAAACTGAATTATACCTCATATATGTGTTAAAGTCAGGGTATGTTTGTGTAATTTTCCCTTTTATTTTTGTAATATGCTAGTAGCTGGTGGGATTAACATATAAACACTAATGTTAATCAAATCACGCTATTTTTTTTTTTTTTTAATTTATCCAAGCATGATTAATTTATAACATTAATCGTTAACCTAAAAAAAATCAAAAAAAGTAAATATTTTTTTAAGTAAATAAAATTTATTAACATGCCTAAATAGTTTTTATTTATTTATTTATCTTAACAATCCAATTAATATCTTAGGTTGCGATATCAAACAATTATATACAAAAGCCAACAATATGAAATTGGCCCAGTGGTATGTCTCTCACAACTACACAGTGGTTGTCGGTTTGAGTCTCTCCTCCTCCCGAAATCTTAAATGATTGTAATATTTACAAATATATATATATATATATATATATACAAAAGCCAAGAAAAATATCAATTAATAAAATTTCTTCATATAATTTAGATTCACTTAAAATAAAATTGGTTTAGCCCACCCTACTATTACGTCCTGGCTTCGCCCCTGAGCATATCCCTATTATTATGTTGCTTAGTCAGTTGTTATTTGCTTGTAACTCATTTGAACCTAAAGCCTATAAATGCTGATGGTAATTGATTGAGATTAATTATGTTATTAATGAAAATAAACCTTTCATTCTAATTCTCTTCTTCTAAATACTACCTCCATCCTAAATTTTTTTTATGTATTTTTCAGGATCGAAAAAATACATAACAAAAAATTCCAACTTTAGATGTAAATATCCATCATTTTTTAATTTTTTACTGAATATCCATCGATATCGATAATATCCCCGACATATCCATAAATTTAGAAGCCCGATATCAATACCGATACCAATATTTTATTCCTGGCTTGAAACATATAGAAATACCATATATTCCGGGTCGGATTTTTAACCGAAACCCAGTTGTCAGCTGTCGCCAACAAGAGAATGGAACCCAATTCCTTGTTTCATCAAAAGCTTTGTAAAAACCATCACACAACTTGCAAATTCTCAGACCCAATTTGCAAAAGATTCGAACTTGATAATTCTAATCAAGGGAACAAGCCAATTCATTCAAAAAGATTGAAGCTTTTTTGCAAATTTAGAGTGGAAAAATGGGGTTTTCTGTGTTGGGTTCATTTGGTTGTTCTCATGTTTTGGTGAGGAACTCTTGTCATGGGAGTGTAAAGTTTCAAGCTTTGAGTGGGAAGGAGAGGCTTGGTGGTGGTGATTTTGTGAGCTTTTCAAAGTTGAAGACTTGGACAGGAAGAGCTTTGGCTTGCAACAAGAGTGAGTTTGTCGTTGACTTTAGAGACAGAACAAGCCCACATGAGGTATACCTAGTTTATTTATTTATTTATTTTATTTTATTTTATTTTTTTTATGTTGTTTTTCAAATTCAATTGTGGGGTTTGATTTTTTTGGTTGTTTTGTTTATATGATTCTAGAAGTGTATGATTTCATTCAAAATGTGAAGCCAGTTGTATTGAATGAGCAAAGATTTTCAATTTGGTTGGTTGTAGAGAAGCTATGTTGAGGCAGACTTGAATATTACTACTGGTGCCAACATATAACATTCAATTTGAAACATTTTTGTAAATGGAAATGGACCGTAGAATTAAGTGAACTATTGACTTTCATGCATTTGGAAACCAATGCATTCATGTTGTTCTCAAAATTAGCATGTTTACAAACATGAGTTTTGGTTTTAGTCCGGATATAATATCACGATAAGAATACAGAATTTGTAGAAATTAAAAAATTAGAAATTTGGAGATTGTTTGAATGATTAGCAAGCAAAGAAGCTGCATTTAAAAATGAATTCATGCCAGTGCTGATGGCAACGGGGCATTGATTTGTTAGCATAGAAAATGAGCTAATCCAGTGTTTTATCTTTTGAATACTTTAGAAGAGAAATGTATTAAAACTACTTGAAGTTCTAGTTTCCTTTAGTGGAGTCTGTAAATGCCAATCGGAATGTATGTTCTGCAGCTTGTTCTCCAGGCTAGGCAACTTGTCATTCGATTAAGTGTAGGGCTACAGATCAAGTGATGACTGCAGAAGATATCTATATTCTCCTTTCCTGTAATCTGTAATCCACGTATACTTCACTATGTGAGGAAACTAGACCCCGGAAGTTATATTTGAAAACCCTTAATTTTGAAATCCTTGGAGCACAACCATTGAATAAGATCGATCTTGGTTGATCTCAATTTACAGCTTAATGTTGTCGAGTTGCTTTGGTGTATGGAGAATTATCTTTAACTCTCATTCTTGCAATGACCAATGAGTACTTAATGAGACTCGACTCTGCTCTGTTGATATCAGATTAGCATCTCCCCTTCTATTTTTTATCTTCAGTTTTGGTCTCATTTAGCAGTTCCTAAACACAGGAAAACGTTAAGTTGTTAGTCAAGTTAATTACAACTGTCATGCTAGTGAAACTCGAAGTAAACATCTAGTAATAATGTCATTTCTCATAGGTTCTGTTATCAAATATCTCAGCTTCACACACATTGGAATCTAGGACAGGCAGAGTTCTATTTTTCTATTGTATAATCTGTGCACGGAGTTCTGATGTAACATTCAGTTGCCGTTCTGGTTGCCTGGTGGTAAAGGTGTAATCTCTTGAAGATTCAAGTTCAGTTACTACCATTTCTTAATCAGCTCAGTAATTTGACATTTGAGTTTTATGACTACTGTGTAACAAATTACGTAACCAATTGTCTCTTGGTCTAGCCGGATATAAGACTTATTACATCTGTCCCTGCCATTTACTGGTTGCAAGCATTTTCTTGCAAGATTTTTTTTTTTTTTTCCTAATTTGGCTTTCTTGTTTGAAAGGTCAGAAAAGAGATAGAACGATGCTATGAAATCATACACCGACTTGGGAGGGGAGTCGTGTATTTGGGTTCTTCGAGAATGGGACCTGAGCATCCACATCACTTACAATCCCTGGAGTTGGGTAGAGAGGCAAGGCATCTCATTTTACACTGCTCTTTATGCAATGCCTGAGATTTTCCGTTCTAAATTTTGAATTCCACTTTGCAACATAGCAGATTGCTAACCTTTTGGACTGTACCACATGGTCGGGGGCTGGTCCTGGGCTGATGGATGCTGTCACCAAAGGTGCTTTGGAAGCGGGAAAACCAGTTAGTGGATTTAAGATAGGTAAAGAAGTTGGTGAATGGACAGCCTCTAATTTTCATCCCTACCTACCTTCCGAAACTTATCTTACGTGCAGGTAAATGTTACCATCACTAAAAAATTTCCCAACACCACCTATAAATGTTACTTCATTGCTTGAAATACTTAAAACAAATGCAGGTTCTTCTCTGCGAGAAAGCATGGACTCGTGGATGCTGCAGTTAGGAGTACTAGCTCTGAAAGGACAGCTGTAGTTGCTCTTCCTGGTGGGATTGGTACTCTAGATGAGATGTTCGAAATTCTATCACTAATTCAGTTGGAAAGGATTGGTTCAGCGCTTCCAGTACCTTTCCTTTTGATGAACTACGACTCAATTTATACGAAACTATTAGACTTCCTAGGTGATTGTGAGGATTGGGGTACTGTCTCCAAAGGAGAGGTTGCATCGTTATGGAGGATCTGCGATAACAACTCAGAAGCTCTATCATACTTGGCTGAATTCTACAAACTCCCTCCTAGCGACAAATGCAAGCAAGAAAGTGAACGGAGAAGTACCCGTACTAGCCCGTGAGAGATCTTTATAAAGATCTCCTTAACTATCAATCATTATCTATAAATGAAAATTCTCAGGTATGGGATTCCACATGGATATTTGTACGTGAATCTGGTTTTGTATAGTTACAAATCTTGTCGGAGAAGTACCCATACAAGCCAGTGAGAGAACTAAAGATCCCTCAAAAAAATCTTCAATTTCAAATTTTATGTTCAAGACATGTTCCCCTCGCTCAACTCCCAAATTTCTAATATTGAAAAAAAAAAAAAAAAATCGAAATAATGGAGAGGCATTACAATGAAATTAATGGAGTGAAGAAATGATTGGAACAATACCAGAATGCTAATTCTCATTAATGAGTGAAATTGATTTAATTCCAAGCATGTAACTATTATACTATTGCTAAAAAACAGAAAAATTGTTTTCTTTTTTTTTTTCCTTTGTATTTGGTCCGTTAAGAGGTAAGATCTTCCAAGGTACTATCACTGTATTGTAATTAGTTTCCTTAATGATCCTGGCACCATCCATAATGTTTGTCATGTTACAACGTCTTACATGAACTCCAATTACATCATCTTCACTATTGGGTCCAGCTGCCAAGCATTCGATTAGTCCTAACACGGTTCAGGTTCAAACCACCGAACCAGACTGGAACCAGAAAAACCGAATCCGGTTTCTGGTTCAGGAACCAGGGGAGGCCGGTTCCAGTTCTAATTTTTGCGGAACCATCTGGTTCAAATCTAACTGGAACCGGCGGTTCCTATTTTTCTTTTCTTTTTAAATTTTTTTTAATTAATTAAAAAAAATAACACTTTATTTATAAAAAATAAAATGTTTAAAAGATAAATGGCATTCAAGAGTATTGAACCATGGTCCATAACCCTTGTCTAGGTAAGTAAGTTTTCCTTTCCATTCTCCTCTTTTTTATATAGGTTAAACATCTCTTCATTATTCTTATTTATCCGATGTGGGATGTGGTATTGAATACAACTATGGTTAATCCCATACCACTTTTATTCTTCTAGTTCCTCTTTACTTGCACAACTGACAACTGCTTCTCGACATTCAATATTTTATTTTTTTCATGGTAAATTAGTATTTGATTTGATTTATCATTTAAACATAAAGATCTAAAAAGAGAATAGTTTATTGTTCCTTTTAAGCTCTTATACAAATGTTCGGCCTTGAAACAATTTGCACAGGTAGATAACGAAAATTAGTTTTATTCTTAACGCTGCTGCGGTGTTGCACAATTTGTCAATGTTTGAGGATTCAAGATTACACTCACTGCAAACTAAAGAGTCACCATCATGAATTCTTTATCAATATTATTCTCTTATAATTTTGTTAACCAAATTAATACTATATAAAAAGGAGATGCCTTTTTAACATTTCCTTTCGAATCAAAGGGTGTTTACTGTGCAGTATAACTAAGGTGCACAATTAACAACACATTGAAAGAGATTAATACAATAATCACAATCAAGATATAACAACAACCCACTTCTCATTTGTCAACTACATTGGAGAAGAGAAATCTGAAAAACAGATACATACATAATCATTAAACTAAAACGAAGCATGAAAACATGTACCTAATCATCATTTATATTAAAACTCTTTTTTAACACACTGTTCTTCACAAGACAAACACAAGAGTTGGAATTTGGAACCTAGTGCATAATCTGGGGTTGCTCAAACTTGACCTCCCTATCAAAATCCCCTTCAAAGATGCTAAATAAATTAATACATCCCACATCGGATAAATAAGAAGTGAATAAGATGTCTAACCTATATAAAAGGAAGGATAAGGGAAGGGAAAACATAATTACTTGGGCAAGAGTTATTGGCTATGGTCCAATACTCTACAATGTCCTTTCTAACATTTAATTTTATTTTTTTAAAAATAAAATGTAATATTTTGTTAAAAAAAAAATAAAAAAAATTCCGGTTCCAGTTTTGGCTCCACCTAACCATTGAACCGGAACCGTCGGTTTGGAATTGGAACTGTGTCAGGACTACTTCCGATGGTGATTCCGTGCCCCGGGCCACATCGAATGTTGGTAATATTGATGTTTTTCGATCCAGGACCCATCAAAACACAATCGTCTCCCGTACCTATTACTGAATTCTTGATCCAGATATTGTTCGAATACTGTATATGCATTCCATCTGTGTTAGGTCTGTCCTTTTTATATTTGTACTGGAAAAAAAATGTTCAAGTGAAAACCCTTGCTGCTGATAAATCTTATGTTATGGATCCTAGAATTGCTGACAGAATCATATCTAAGAGACTAACAAATACCCACAAAAAGATTCCATCAAAATATTACATATATTATAATGACCAGCCTTCCAAAAAAAAGAAAAATCAATCGTTTGTGCAGGATCCTGCACGTTTTTTGTTTGTAAAATCTTAATTTATTGCATTTGATAAACTGTTTTGTAGGTTTGCAAAACTACATATCGCATATAATAAATCAAGATCCCGCACGTCACATTTGATCAAATCTTCAATATACATACATACATATAAAACAATCTTTATCATGTGCAACTGTTTGAAAGGTAGTTTGATAACATGGGTGATGGGACTTACAATAGGGAGAAGTTTGCAGGTTGGTAGATTATTGCATTTGTGGTAGGGCGAAGCTGAGGGCCCTTGGCCATCAAGTGAACCACCACCGTTGATCGTCAACTGATCAATGTAACAGAATCTAATCCAATGGTCAATATGATGGGAATCTCTATTGGTGGGAACCACTAGGTCCCCTTGAAGGTGAAAGTTAATTGGGCCCTTAAATAGGCTTTTTAACGCCATTGGACCCACAAAGAACTTTCCCTTTGAGATTGTAAACGTACTTTGTTGCATAGACATCTCCAACCAGTCTTCAATTTGAAGACTGAAAATGGAATATTTCTGGGATATTCTATCTTCATAATTTTACTACTCCAACCATTCTTCATTTTACAATCTCTAAATAATAAAATATTAATATTTTACTTTATAAATAATATTTCAAACTTTCTTTAATAAAATTGTTTTCTCTACATTATCTTATTAGATAATAATTTGCTCACTTTTATTACATCTAAAATTTTCTAATCTTTTTTATAATTTATCACACATAACTATTTTTACATGTAATGATTTTAATAAACAAAGATCATCTGCTAACATTATCCATGACAATTTTAATAGTTCCGAGAAATTTCAAGGTGGGTCTTCAGGTAATTTTAGTAGTTTTGATCGATTTCCAAATTACTATGGTTGGAGTGGGGATGACTTATCGTAATACTAACGTTAACTTTTAAGTTTCAATGTTATTTTTATTGGTTTTATTTTCATTTTCAATGTACTTTTTTTTTTTCCATTGTAATATTTTAATTTAAGAATGTTAATGTTATTATTTTTAGTTATTTATTTTGATATATGTTAATTCCATATAAAAATTGATGACATGAAAACATTTGTTTTGTATTAAAATACCTATTAATTCATTAATAGAAAAATTAAAATTAAAAAAATAATTAAAATATAGTCAATATTATACTCGGTTGAAAAATCTCAAGAAAATATTTCTAATGGTATAATTTTTATACTGATTACATTTATAAATTAAAAGTTATATATAATTAATTGAGTTTAATTAAAGGGCAAATTGCACTGAACCCCTTGAGGTTTGGGCAAGTTACACTTAGCTGGAAAAGTTTTGTTATTATACACTAACACCCCCAAGACTTAAATTTGACTTTGAAAATACCTAAAATGCCCCTAGTTATATTATGTTTTACTTTTTTTTTTTTACCTTTTAACCAAAAACTTTATAAACTTTAATAAAATAAAAAAAATTAAATAAAAAATATGATTCATTAAATAAATAAATAGTTTTAAATAAATAAATAAATAAATAGTTTTAAAATTAAATAAATAAATAGTTTAAAAAAATTTAATAAATAAATAGTTAAATTTTTTTTAATAAATAGTATTAAAAAATCAAATAAATAAATAGTTTTAGTAAATATATGAAAAAATTTTAAAACATTATTTATTTATTTATTTATTTTTTAAGGATATCTATTAATAGGGACAAGAAAAACTCTAAATATCCAAACTTTTACGGTAAGGATGATGGTGAGAGAAGCTTCAAGGTTCCCAACACTAAAGGAAGTGGTTGAAGAAGGCAAGAAAACTCCCAGTGTTGGGAACCTTGAAAGCTTCTCTTACCATCATCCTTACCGTAAAAGTTTGGATATTTAGAGCTTTTTTTGTCCCTATTAATGGATATCCTTATAAATAATAATAATAATAATAATGTTTTTAATTTTTTTTCATTATTTATTTAAACCCTTTATTTATTAATTTATTAATTTTTTTTGTTGGTAAAAGTGGGGGCAGAACAACCCAAACAAAAAACTAAGAACTAGTAATCATCCTAGCAACAGTGACACCTTTATAGTCATCATCCAAAATGGCAGCAATTTGGGAACCTTGAAGCTTCTCTCACCATCATCCTTACCATAAAAGTTTGGATATTTAGAGTTTTTTTTGTCCGTATTAATGGATATCCTTATAAAAAAAATTAATGTTCTATTTAATTTTTTTAAAACTATTTATTTATTTGATTTTTTAAAACTATTTATTTATTTAATTTTTTTAAATTTATTTATTTATTTTTTAAAATTATTTATTTATTTATTAAAAAGTAATATTTATTTATTTATTGTAAACTATTAATTTATTTAATGAATCATATCTTTTATTTAATATTTTTTATTTTATTAAAGTTTTTGGTTAAAAGGTAAATAAAAAAAAAGTATAAAATAATATAACTAGGGGCATTTTAGGTATTTTCAAAGTCAAATTTAAGTCTTGTGGGTGTTAGTGTATAATAACAAAACATTTCCAGCTAAGTGTAACTTGTCCAAACCTCAAGGGGTTCAGTGTAATTTGCCCTTAATTAAAAATGTGAAAAAGGAGATTGGAAAAAAAATAATATTATTTTAATGGAACAGTGAAATGAAGATCCAAAATTGGATCTTCAATTTTGAAAAACCAAAACCAATCTTTATTTTGGGGTCTTCATTTTGAAGATTAGTTGGAGCCAATCTAATCTTCATTTTGAAGAAATGAAGATGGGTTGGAGATAGCCTTAGTAAGTACGAGATAAAAGTTAAGGAGATTCAATGACAAACCTATTCAGGTTACATCATCATCCTCAAACTCTTGAATTTGTAATAATTCAAAAACGAAATCGATGGAGTTGATATTACCCGAGTATTAATCGATTTTGAATCACTGTGTGCACCGTAGTCTACAGCATTAAAAATATTTGATTTTGATTGAACATGAGCTACGGATAATAATAGAAATGATGATAACAAAACCAATTGAAAACTCATTTCTTCTTCTTCTTCTTTTCTCTTGAAATTCTTTGAATTTGAGCAATGCTATACATTTTAGTCCATATATAGCAAAAAAACAAAATTTAATGGTGTTGCCCATTTTGTTATCGTTTTATTATTTATACAAATTCAAATTATTTTTTTACCATATGAGCTCTTTTGACAATAATGGAAAGAGTTTATTTTTAATTAATTTATCTGACAAGTACACCTGTTTTATCAAACTTGAAAGAAGTTTTTGTCTAATTTAAGCAAATTCTATGAAATAAAAAGAAAAATATTTACTAGTAAATAGAAAATAATTCAAACAATGTTAGAGACTATCCGGTTGGTGATTTTTGGCTCATTTTTGTTTTTTAAAATTAAAAGTAATTTTAAATTCACGTTTGATAATTGTTTCCTCATTTATTTTCAAAAAATAAAGAAAACGATAAGAAAAATAAAACTAGTGTTAAAATTAAAAAACATGTTTTCCTTAATTTTCAAAAGAGCAAATTGCAGCCAACCTCCCCAACCGTTAGTCAAAGCTAGTCAAGTTTAACCGTTAACCCGATTTGGCCATTACAAATACCTAAATGCCTATGAATAAAAAAAATTCTGATTTTAAAAATATATAAATATATGAAAACAAATTTGGATCTCCGCTATAAAATAAAAAAAAATAAAATAAAAAATAAAAAAAAATGAAAATTGAAACAAATTATAGCACGGTGTGTATAAAACTATCTAGAGGGGGGTGAATAGATTTTACGCTTATTACCCAATTTTTCGTATTAAGTCAAAATTACGAAAATGCCCTCAAGACAATATAAACTAGCAAGTGTAATATATTGCGGAAATTAAAACAACACTTGATTTTTACGTGGAAACCCTCACGAGAAAAACCACGGGCTAGTAAGTAAGCCACACTCGAACCTCGAATCCACTAAATGTGTAAACGATTACAACCTAATCCCGGAAGTAATCACACACCTACCTAATCCCGGTATAAGTGAACCTAGTCCAATTTGCTTGCGATATAAGCAACCTAATCCCGAAAAGCTACACACAAGACTTACTTTCTCTATGAAGAGAATAACAACCCTAAGTGAATATAATGAAATATCCAAAATGCAACATAGAGCAAGGGAACCCTATATGCTTATCTAAGATGATGAATTTTCAATTAAATCAATCCTAGATATTATGAGCTAAATTACATGTCATAAAGCTTAGCTAATCAAGATGAACAAAACCTAATTAGCTATCACAAAACAACTTCTCAAACATACATCATACTCATCTCAAACTTGTATTCAAAATATATAAAATAACATACAAGTAATTAATTGAGATTGCTTGTTAAGAGAAACACAAAATATGTAAGATATTAGTGAAAAGCTTACCAAGCAAAGTATGATGAAGAATCCATGCAAGATGATATCTAGATGATCTAAGATGATGCTAGATGATGATTGATGATCATGAAATAGTGTTTGAGTGATTAAAAATGAGTTCTTGGAATTTTTCTTCTCTTTGAAAAATATCCTAAGTATGAAATCTGAATATGAACTCTTGTAATTGACTTAAAGTCAAAGTGGCATATATATAGGGTGTCAAGATGAAGTGTGGCCATTTTGATAAGTGACACCACTATTTTGCCTTGGGCGCTGTACGTAGGGCGCTTCTGTACAGCGCCCCTGCTCTATTCTCTCGGGAAAACAAAGGGGCGTTGTACATACAGCGCCCTGTACAGCGCTTTGTACAGCGCCCGTACAGCGACCGAATTAAATCGATCAAGTCTGAACAGCGCTCAATGGGCCCTGTTCGTACAGCGCTTTTGGGAGCGCCCAATGCAAAAATACAATCCTAAGTCTAAGCATGACAAGGCAATTGGATATGCAAGATGCAATCAAACTAACATGCAAGAAGAGATGAAAATAAGCATTAATGCACACAAATAAGACACACAACATACAAGGATAAAACATATGCATGAGTTGTGAGTGTGTGCAACTATCTCTTCAAGACAAGTAAGCACTTAGAGAATTACCTTTGGAGTGCTTAACACTTGCAAGGGCCTTGAGGTTGAACATGTTCCTAAGCTACCCTTACATGATCCCCACATATGGTTTGATCACGAAATAAGCCAATTAAAAACTACGGGAATCCTTATAAAAATGAAAATTACAAATAAAAATAATAATGTGGAGACATAGGTTGTATCTCCATATTTTTCTTCAAATTCTAAATTCTAAAAAATTAATAATTTGGATCTTCAAAATCCAATCCAACAACATTTTCTTCAGATAATTTTTTCTTCTTCCATATGGATTCCCGGATTTCTTCATGTTCAAGTTTTTCAGATTTTTCAAAACTTAAAAAAAAAAAAAATTGGCTCATCTAAATCTAAATATCTAATCTAACAACATTTTTTTCTTCCACTGATGTATTTCCAAATTTTTCTTCAGATTCAAGTTTTTTAGATTTTTTTCAAAAATAAAAAATAAAAAATGTGGCCAAGATGAATGATGAAGATTTAAAGTTTTTAAATCTATTTTTTAATAAATAAAAAGGCTTGAAAGGACGAAAATACACTTATCTTTGTTAAGTTTGACTAACTTTGACTAATGTCAGGGGAGGTCATTGTCAATTAAACATAAAATTGTTTCTGAAACAAATACTTGGTGTGTTTAAAACTATCGAGAGGGGGGGGGGGGGGGGGGGGGGGGGGGGGGGGTGGTGAATAGATTTTAATCGTTATTACCCAATTTTCGCGTTTAGTCAAATTTACGAAAATGCCCTAAACTAGACAATATAATAATCAAGTGTAATATGGTTCGGAAATATAAACGACACTTGATTTTTACGTGGAAACCCTCACGGGAAAAACCATGGGCTGGTAAGTGCGCCACACTCGAACCTCGAATCCACTAATTGTGATAACGTATACAACCTAATCCAGGTTTGACGGCCTAATCCCGGCCAATATCCCGCTACCACTACCCGCAGACCTGTAAAAGTGGACCTAGTCCAATTTGCTCATGTGACCACCTAATCCCGGTGTCCGACCTAATCCCGGTCTATCACACAAGACTTACTTCTGCGAAGAGATCAAACACCCTATGTGAATATGCAATGAATATTCAAAGAGCAAATAAAGCTAGGGAACCTTAGATGCTTATCTAGGATTATATGATGACAATAAAATCTCAGTGCCTCATTGCGTTTCTAATAGGTGGTGTATTGTGCTGGTTGGGCAGTTGTTAGAATTAGGTAAAGAGGTGATAGTGTGTAATGTGTACGCTCCAAACGTTGAAGCTGATAGGAAGAAGTTATGGGATTATCTTCTGTCCATCCAGCAGGGTTTCGAGCACCCTTGGTGTTTAGGGGGAGACTTTAACACGGTCTTGAACGAGGACGAGAGAAAAGGGGGCTTGTTTGATAAATGGTCGGCGAGGTCTTTCCAGCATTTCATTCTCTGAGCTAAGGTGAAGGATATTCCTTTGAGAGGGGCTGCCTTCACTTGGTCGAATAACAGAGCTAATGGAGTGTGGGCTAGATTGGATCGTTTTTTGGTGTCTCCTGTCATTATGTCGTGGTTCCCTTCTTTGGTTCAGAAGTGTGTTCCAAGGTCGATTTCGGATCATTGTGCTATAACTTTGGGTTGTATTAAGGATGCTTTGGGGCCTGGTCCTTTTCGGTTTCACAATAGGTGGCTTGAAGACAAGAAGTTGATGCTGGAAGTTAGGAGTGTTTGGACTAAGGAAAATATGAGGGGTTCGTGTGGGGTTGTGTTACAACGTAAGTTAAAGGCTTCTAAAGTCCTCATCAAGAGAAGGGCGATGGGTTGTGTTAAAGATAACTTCAAAACGAAGGAATGGGAAGTTCTTTTGGAGAAAATTGATACGGAGGTTGCTGCATATGGGTGGTCAGAGTCCCTTCGTCAGGATAGGATGAAAGCTTTAGCTGAATTCTGGAAAGCGTTAAGATTAGAAGAACAAGAATGGCTCCAAAAATCGAGGGTTAAATGGCTGCTAAATGGAGATAGAAATACGAGGTTCTTCCAAGCTGTTGCTAGTAGTCGGCGGAACAGAAATTTTATTGATAGTTTAGTCTTTGAGGATGGGCGTATCACTGATAAGGAGGACATTAAATTAAGGGTGGTGGACCATTTTGCTAGGCAATATAGGAATGTGAAGTGGTCAAGACCAAAAATTGGTGGTAATCTCCTCAAAAAAATTTCGGTGGCTGACAGTCAGTGGTTGGAAGAGAAATTCAGCCTTGAGGAAGTGAAGGAAGCTCTTGCTTCTTGTGATAGTAATAAGGCGCCTGGTCCGGACGGTTTTAATATTGGTTTCGTGAAAGCAAATTGGGACGTTATTGAAGAGGATTTTTAAAATTTTCTTGAGGAGTTCCATAGGGATGGAGAGGTGGTGAAGGAAATCAATAGGTCGTTTATAGCTCTAATTCCAAAGTGTGACAATGTGGAGGTTTTATCGAATTTCAGACCGATCAGCTTAATGGGAAGTCTGTATAAAATTCTCGCCAAGATCCTTGCGAACCGGTTGAAAAAAGTTATTAATCCGATGATTGGTGAATCCCAAATGGCTTTTGTTAAGAATAGGCAAATTCTTGACAGTGTGGTGATTGCGGATGAGATTATTCACGAATGGAGGAAGAGGAAAGGAGGTGGGGGTCTGATGGTGAAACTGGACTTCGAGAAGGCTTACGACACCTTGGATCATTCCTTTCTTGATGATTTGCTTGAAAAAATGGGGTTTGGAGTGAAATGGAGGCGTTGGATGGAATGTTGTGTGTCGACTCCGAGGCTTTCAGTGTTGGTTAATGGGAAACCTACTTCTGAGTTTGGTTTGGAAAAGGGACTCCGCCAGGGGGATCCCCTTTCCCTGCTTTTGTTCATAGTGGCAGCAGAAGGTTTAAATGCTTTACTTAGAAAAGCTATGGAGCTGAATATGGTGAAAGGGGTCAATCTTGATGGAAGGGAGGTGCAAATTGTTCAGCTTCAATTTGCTGATGATACTCTTCTGTTTCTGCAACCAAAGGAGGAGTACCTTCGTAACACAAGGAGGGTGTTGAGATGCTTTGAAGTTGTTTCGGGGCTGCGTCTGAATTTCCAAAAGACTAGCATAGTCAAGGTGGGAAAAGGGGAGAATCTTCAAGAGGATTGGGCTAGTTATTTTCGGTGTAAAGAGGCTTCCCTGCCTATGAAGTATCTGGGGATTCCCTTGGGGGGTAAGTCGTCCTCCAAGCTTTTTTGGGCTGACTTGATAAGAAAGATTGAATGTCGTCTTGCGCCTTGGAAGAAAATTTTCCTAAATACAGGATGGCGTTTGGTTCTTATCAAATCAGTTTTGTCTAGCCTTCCTGTTTACATGATGTCAGTGTTTCATATGCCTGTCTCCATTGCTTCAAAAATTGAAAGGATCCAAAGGGACTTCTTTTGGGGTGATGGGATAAGAAAAAGAAAGTTGCATCCTATTAATTGGGATACTTTGAGGAAGTGCAAGAAAGATGGAGGTTTAGGAATTGGTTCGGTTATCTATAAGAATAAGGCCTTGCTTGCCAAATGGGTTTGGAGATTCGGGGTGGAAACAGAGTCGTTATGGAAGCGGGTTGTGTGTGCGAAGTATAGAATTCCTAAAGAGTCTCTTTTGTGGGATAGGCTGGGTGGAGTCAGTAGCTCTGGTTTTTATAAGTCAGTTGCTAGTGTGTGTCAACCTGGGACAAATGCGGCTTGCATTCTGAAGGAGGGTATGAAAGTTGTGATTGGGAAAGGTAACAGAGCTAGTCTATGGACTGATTTAATGATTGAAGGAGCTTTCCTCAAAGATGCCTTCCCGAGAATCTATGCTTTAGCTGTTAATAAAAAGGGGGCTATTAGAGATTTCAGAAGTAGGGAAGGAGTGGAGTGGAGTGGAGGTGGGATGTAGAGTTAAGAAGAAATATTTTTGATTGGGAGTTAAGCCAATGGAGTTGTTTTGTGGAGTTCTTAAGCACGATTAAAATTATGGATAATGTGGAGGACTCTCTCTGTTGGATTCATGACCCGTCGGGGTAGTTTTTGGTTAAATCGTTCCAGAGACAATTGGAGGGGGCTCGAATTCAGGAGAAGCGAATTTTTAAGGATGTTTGGTTGGGTTTCTGTCCTCCTAAAATTGAGATGTTCGTGTGGCAGCTGCTTCATGGAAGGATCGTGGTGAAGGATATGCTTGTTAAAGTTGGTATTCTTTCCTCCTCTGATTCTTCTTGCTTGCTGTGTCAAGAGGAGGTTGAGACTACTGACCATCTTTTTTTGAAGTGTAAATGGACCTAGAATGTGTGGCAAAAGTGCATTGGATGGTGGGGTTTATGCAGCTGTGCCCCGGCCTCCATAATGGAGTGGTGGACAGAGTGGCCGACCCTGTGTCCTCGAGTGCAGTCTACCAGAGCCTGGAACTCGATGTTCTTTGCGGTGGTCTGGTCTGTTTGGGAGTCTCGTAACAATTTGACTTACAACAACACTCAGCCTGATTGTAAGGGAGTTGTGAACTTAGTCAGATTCAGAATTGGCTGGTGGTTCAAACATCTGGGGAAGGGGAGTTCTGATCCCACACGCTAATTTTGTTGGACTTGGTCGATCGATGCTCTGAAATTTCAAAGAAAAGACCTGACAGGCTGAGAAGGTGGAACCCTTCGGATTCAAATAGCCTGGTGTTTAATGTTGATGGCTCCGTGTGGGTTCTCCAGGAGCTGTCGGAATAGGGGGGGTTTTACGGGATCATTTTGGTAAGGTTCTGTGTTTGTTCTCCTCCAATGTGGGTGTTCAGGTGGCTGCAACTGCTGAGCTTTTAGCGATTGCGAAGGCTTGTGAGTTATTGGGTTCAAGTCCTGGGCTGAATCGGAGGAATATTTCGATTGCTTCCGACTGTCAAACTGCTGTAAATTGGGTGAAGAACAAGGGTTCGGGGGGCGACAGTCATGAAGAGACTATTCTTTTTATTTGTAATTCTTTGGTTTCGTTTGGTTCTGTTTCGGTGGTTTATTGTCCTAGGGAGGCCAACATATTTGCGGATTCCCTGGCTAGAAAGGGAGCTGCGGGTGCTAATGTTGTGAGATAGAGTGTCTAGTGTTGTTTGTTTTGCGTGTGTGGTTTTCTTTTTCTTGGGTTGTGGCTGTCTCTTTTCTTTCTTTGGTGCTGCCAGGGTTTTTGTAGGTGGCTATCTTGTGCCTTGTTTTTGTTTTTCTCCGTCAAACGTCGGTGACAGGGTTTGGTCCTTTGGTTCCCTGTCGCAGTTGTTTGATGCGTGCTGGTTGTGGTTCTGCCCTGTTGGCTGTTGTTGTGCTCTGCGTTCTATGTAGCGTTTTTGGGTCTGTTGTCCTCTTAATAAAGTTGCTTGCTTTAAAAAAAAAAAAAAAAAAATCAATCCTAGATATCAAAATAGCTATATGACATGGCATACAACTTTAGCTATGTTAAGGTTGACTAATCCTAAATACAATAGCTATCACAAATAACCCACAAACATTCAAAAGATTAACTAGTTGATTAAAATACAATCTATCAACCTAGTTATCAATAAATCACATAAGAATGTTTATGGCATAGCTTTTAGGCAATAATGACCTAATCAATTAAGCTATTAAAAATAATCTCAATCATATAATGAGATTAATTAGCTAGATATAAAATAGGCATGAAAACCTAGCTAACATAAATAACCCAATCAATACATAATCTCAATCATGTATGTAGAAATTACTCAAAGAACATACAAATGATAAAAGAGATAAATTGATAAGTAAAAACACTAATTATGTAAGATAAAAGTGTTCAACAAATCATACCATGTGTGTTGAAGAAGACCCATGCATTAGCACATACTTGATGAACCTAGATGATGCCTAGATGATGATTTGTGCATGCGGGAATGGGTTTAGAGAGATAAAGATGTAATCTTTAAGCTTTTTCTCTCAAGTTTCTCTTCTCTCTCGAGAATAAGAAGCCTCTCTCTCTAGGTTTGATTTTGTGGCTCTGCTCTCAAAATGATGAGAAAGATATGTATTTATAATGCCCAAATGAAACTACATCGTTTTGGAAGAAATGGAAAAATTATGGGCATTTTCGCGGGTACTCACGTTAGTGCAGCGACTCAAGATTCGAGCACTTCGAAACATGACTAAACGACATCAAAACCTTTCATATATATATCGTTGGAAAGGTATGGATGTCTACTTTCTACTTGTTTTTATAGAATGACATTTCGATATCTATAGAAAAAGTTATGGTCAATTGAGTGACCAAAGGTCAGAAACGGACAACAATAGAGTTGCCCTGTTTTGGTTGTAACTTTGGAGATTTTAAAACCAATCCAAACGGTCATGAAATATTACGAATATTATACCGTTGGAAAGGTATGGGTGTCTAGTTTGTACAGAAATTTTCAAAACTCATTTTGAATCTTTGTGTAAAAAGTTATGGTCACAAGACCATGCAAAGGTCAGTTTTGAAAACACTTGAAACATTAAAATCCAATTATTTGAAACACGACACCTTACTCCAATCAACCCAACCAAAATTAACACTTATCCAAGAGAAGAATGAGACCTTCTCAAGTGGTCAATCATTGCGCTAAGACATGCACACCATCGTGCAAGCGCGGACGTTTCCAATCATATTTCGGGAAACGAATTACACCACACTTAAGACTAACATGAAGTGTAAGTGTGGGAAGTGAATGCATCTTAATGCCTAACATGTCATGGGATTGTCATTGAACAAGATGCACTCAATAAAACATGCATGAAGAGATATTCAAGAATATGAATGCACACATATAAAAAACACAACATACAAGAATAACCTTTACGCATGAGTTGTGTGTGTGTGCAACTAGATCTCTTCAAAGCACGTAAGCACTAGAAATTTACCTTTGGTGCTTATCAAGATGAGGTCTTGAAAGGGCCTTGAGCTTGAATACCAATACCTAAGCTACCCTTACAATGAACCCCACATGTGGTTTATCCACGAAATAAGCCAATCAATAAATGGGAATCCTTACAGTTTCTGGTTGTCAAAGGCCAAACCTCAGGGAGGTTAGCTGCAATTTGCTCTTTTCAAAATAAATAAAAATGATCTGATTTTTTTTTCTTCTTTTTTTCTTTAACTTCCACTTCCATTATATATCCTAGATGGGACTCCAGTACTCCAATACTATAGCTAAAATATTATGTGTGGATCAAAATAGAAAATACTAGAGAGATATCAAAGTAAGCATTAGGTGTAATCGGGTTTAGGGTATTATTTAGAGAGAGAATCCTGAGTGTGTGGTTGTAACAATTTACTACATATTGGAACTTTCTCTTGTCGTCCTGACGGCCATGGGTTTTTTCCCTAATTTGGGTTTCCACGTAAAATTCTTGTGTTGTGTGTGATTGGATTTGATTACTTCTCTTCATCTTATTTTTCTTTATTATTGTATTTGTTTGTGTTCTATTCGGCAACGCTTCCACACGTATAGTGACATTTGTTCGTTAACACTTGCGGCGGCGGTGCTGCCGTTGTTGTGGTTGCCGTTACTATACGTTGCTACAGAGAAGAAGGAGAAATATTTTTTTTTAGTTGATGAAAGTGGAGAGTTGTGTGTGTAGGTGTTTAGTTTAGTTGAGTTGTGTTTTGTTTGTTTGGTCTTGTAAGAAGTTAAGAACTATTTTTGGTGCGCAACTAGGGAGAGATGGTGGGAGTGAGTATGGAATTGGGTTTGTGTTTGGATGGTGGTGGACTGGTGGAGGTGGTGGTGGTGACAGGAGATGGAGGAGAGAAGTTTTAATTGAAAGAAAATAGTTAGGGTTTGATTGGGTCAGGGAGAAGTTTTATTAATTACCTTTAACATTTTACAATTTTAAATTTAAAAACATCTACCGTGTGTCAAACATCTACCATCTACCCTTTAAAAATAAATTTTACAATTTTATCACTTTCTAGGGTGAAATTGGAAAGTAGCCAAAAATTAATGAGCTTTATTGTTTTTAGCCGGAATTAGTATTTTGATTGTTTTTGTCAAAATATCCACTTTTGGACAAAATTGCCCTTCCCTATAAAAAAATTTCTCTATTTTTTTTTTCTTTTTCTTCTTCTTCTTCCAAAAAATAAAAAAAACACAACTTTTTTCTCTATTTTATTTTCTTTTTCTTCTTCTTCTTCTTCCCATACCTCCATCTTCTTCTTATTCTCGGATGTTTAATTTTTTTTTGCCTTGGTGTGTTTAATTTGTTTTGCCTGGTGTGTTTAATTCGTTTTACCTTGGCGTGTTTATTTCATTTTGCCTGGTTTGTTTAATTCGTTTTGCATGGTGTGTTTAATTCGTTTTGCCATGATGTGTTTAATTCCTTTTGCCTAGTATGTTTAATTCGTTTTGCCATGGTGTGTTTAATTCGTTTTGCCTAGTGTGTTTAATTCCTTTTGCCTGGTGTGTTTAATTGTTTTTGCCTTGGTGTGTTTAATTTGTTTTGCCCTGTGTGTTTAATTGTTTTTGCTCTAGTGTGTTTAATTCGTTGTGTCTGGTGTGTTTAATTGGTTTTGCCCTGATGTGTTTAATTGTTTTTGCCTTGGTGTGTTTAATAAGTTTTGTCTAGTGTGTTTAATTGGTGGCCTGGTGTGTTTAAACAAAATGAAATCTGGAAATTATGTTTGAAAAAAATCAAATCTGAAAAAATCTGAATTTTTTTTTCAACAAAATCCAAACCCAAACACAACTCCCACCATTCATAAAAACAACCACAACCTGGAAAAATAATGAGATCTGAAAAAAAAAAATTGAAAATTAAACACAACCACAACCACAACCCAAAATTAAACACAACCACAAATCTGAAATTTTTTCAAAATAAAAATCTGATTTTTTTTTTAAGCACAACCACAACCACCTTTAAAAAAATAATCTTTTACTTTTTCAAAAAAAAAAAAAAAACTGCAAACCAAATTTGAATTTTTTTTTTTAAATAAAAATCTAATTTTTTTTTTTAACAAAACCCAAACCCAAACACAACTCCCACCATTCATAAGCACAACAAGCACCCTCAAATCTGGAAATATTCTTTGAAAAAAAAAAACGAAATCTGAAATTTTTGTTTAAAAAAAAAAATCAACAACCACCATTCATAAAATCACAGCCACCCTCAAACCTAGATCGGACGACCGATGATTGAAAAATCCATCGGAAAACCTAAACTTAAACACAAACAAATCTAAAAATATTTTGTTTTAAAAAAAATCTAGAAAAAAAAACGAGAAAGAGAAAGAGAAAGAGACGAGAGGAGAGAAAGAGAAGAAGAAGAAGGAGAGAAAGCGTGAGAGAGAAAAAGAGAATAGAGGAAGACATGAGAGAGAAAGAGAAGAGAGGAGAGAAAGAAGAAGAAGAAGAAGAAGAAGAACATGTGAGAGAAAAGGAGAGAGAGAAAGAAATCATCATTTTGATACGCTTCAAGCAAGTCAATACTTAAAAAATTCTATGTATAGCCGTCTTCTCCTAAGGTTTTTCTCTAAACCCTAACGTAGAAGTAGTCCTGGTTCTCAGTTTCTTGTGTTTGGTTTTAATGGATCCTGATGAGATTGCCCATCTGTGTGAGTCTCTTTTTATCAAAAGCAAGGAGGAAAAACTTTGGGGGTGTTAACGAAAATCTGAAGGCAGTGGCTGGTAAGAAGTTGGAGTTATGTTTAGTTGGAAAAATTTTATCTAACAAACATAAATAGAGATGCGTTTAGGGCGGTGATTCCTAGAATATGGCGTACGCAAGGTTTGGAGATAGAGGTGGTGCGGGATAATATCTTTTTGTTCTACTTTCGTAACCATGAAGATCGGTTTCGTACGTTGGCTTGGGGGCCATGGTGTTTTGACAATTGTCTCTTAGTCTTGGAGCAGTTAAACGGCGTGGGAGATATAAGTAAGCTAGGTTTTAATAGGGTGGAGTTCTGGATCCAAATACATAACACTCCACTGTTATGTATGACAAGGGAGATGGGAGATTTCTTGGGACAGTTTATTGGCGATCTGACAGATATCGATGTGGGATCTATAGGGGAATGTTTCGGTAAATATATGAGAGTGAAGGTGGCTGTGGATGTTTCAAAGCCGCTTAAGAGGTTTCTTCGAATGGACCTATCAGGAAATGGTGAGGAATCGCTTCTTCTTTTGAGGTATGAAAAGCTCCCAGAATATTGTTTTTGTTGTGGTGTGTTAAGACACTCTTACTCTGAATGTCGTTTAAGGTTAAAGGGAGGCGTTAGGGGTGTGGACACGGATTTTGACTTCGAACCTTGGTTGAGAGCCTCTAATCCTCCTGGTAATCATAAGATTGGTTCGAGCTTTCGATCTGTGAGAGGAGAGCTATCTGTGCGCAGTACTTGGGGGTCATTTTCGTCTCAGCCGAAAGAGTGGAGGGCACGACATGGGAGAGATACGACACAGGATTATGGCGTAAAGGAGTCTAGTTTAAAGAGGGAGGGCAAATTAATTGTCCTCTCATGTCGAGTAGTGAAGAGGTGAAGGGTAGTAGAATGGGGGATGTTGGTATGAGAGATTCGGCAAGTGTGGAGATGGCTGGTGATGATGGGGTAGATAAGATGAACGACCAGCATGTCGGGACAGATGAGTTAGGGGTGGGTTTGGAAGCTTGTTCTTATCCTAAATCTATTACAAAAGGAAAAGAGGTGGATGTTTCTTGTGTGACAGGTTTGACGACATTGTTGCATGGGTCTGTGCATGGGGCTGTTATGGAGCATATTTCTACAAAGGAAGTGAAGACTTGCGGTGATGGGAAAGTGGATATTTGTTATGCTGATATGACAGGATTCCTGAAAATATGGCTTGCAAAATTGGTCCTAAAAAGGGGAAATGGAAAAAGTGGGCTAGGGCAGGTGGGCGAAGGGTGAGTGTGTTAGTGGGGGAGGCTCATGTGCCATATAAACGAGCTGGTGATAGCCTTGATCAGGATGAGAATTCTACTGGTAAGAAAAGTAAAAATTCCAATGCTTTTGACACTTCGTCAATTGAGATATCGGCGAGTCGGGTGGGGTCCCCAGCTTGCTGGACAAAATGAAACTCTTATGTTGGAACGTTCGGGGAGCTGGTGGCAACCGGGCGTTCCGGGTTCTACATTCTTTAATGTAGGATCATCATCTAAAGTTGGTTTTTCTTATGGAAACGATAAGTGATCATGTTTGTTTAGAAAGATTACGGGTGAAGTTAGGTTTTGACTTGAAATTGGTGGTTGATAGAGTGGGGAACAGTGGTGGTCTTTGTTTGCTTTGGAAGAATGGTATTGATGTGTCTCTTTTATCGTATTCTCGGTTCCATATTGATGTGGTTGTTATGTCTCATAACGACAAAAGGTGGAGGATGACAGGTTTCTACGGAAATTCGGTTACTAGTCAGAGATGTCATGGGTGGAATTTGTTGCAGAGATTGGCAGGTATGTCCTCTCTTCCATGGGTGGTGGGAGGAGATTTTAATGAGATAATTAGTTTGGCGGAGAAATCGGGGGGTAGTATTCGTCATGAAGGTTTGATGAATGATTTTCGGTCGGCCTTAAAGGATTGTGATCTAAAGGATTTAGGTTTTTTCGGGTCCTGGTTTTACTTGGTCTAATCGATGTGTAAGTCCCAAAACTATTCATGAGCACTTGGACCGTTTTGTGAGTAATGGTGGGTGGCAGAAGTTGTTTCCAGGCTTTTTGGTTAGACATCTTAACTTTCGGAAGTAGGATCATCACCCGATCCTTCTGGATATTTCGAATAGAGATGTGAGAGTCTGTGGTTGGCGTAGGTTTTTTTATGAGCAGTGCTGGTCGGGTAAAGAGGGTTGCTTAGATCTGATCAAAAATTCTTGGTGTGTGGGGAAGGGAAGTGACGTAATTTCTAATATGGTGGATCGGTTGGCTAGGTGTTCTTCAAAGTTGCGGTAGTGGAATATGTCTAACAAAAGGAATATGTCTCTTGGAATTGATCGGCTAAAACGTGAGTTAAAAATGGCTTTAGAGGCTTCGGATTAGGCTAGAGGTAGGCTTGTGGAATCTGAGTTAGATGATCTTTTAAGGTGTGAGGAGACTTTCTGAAAGCAGCGTTCTAGAGTTTGTTGGATGAAAGATGGTGATAGAAACACGAAATTTTTTCATGCAAACGTGTCCACGAAAAGGATTCGTAACATTATTCATGGCCTTTTTGATAGTGCGGGTATTTGAAGAGATAATGAAGAAGAAACGACTGGGATAATTGGAGATTATTTTTCGGATATTTTTGGGAGTTCCAGTCCTTCTCAGGAGCAGTTGGGGGCTGTTTTGGAATCAGTCTCTATGAAACTTCCAACTAATTTTCGTGAGTTCCTTAATGCTAGGTTCTTGGCTGAGGAGGTCAAGGTGACTCTTTTTCAAATGAGTCCTTCTAAAGCTCCAGGTTTAGATGGTTTCCCGACCGACTTCTTTCAGAAATTTTGGTAGGTGGTTGGTGAAGATATGTCTGGACTATCTCAATGAGGGTCGTTCAATGGCTCAGATTAATCACATGGTGTTGTGCCTTATTCCGAAAGTTAAGAAGGTGGAAAGAGTTTCAGATTTGGCCCTATCAGTCTGTGTAATGTTATTTACAAGTGTGTCTCGAAGGCTTTAGCTAATAGGCTCCGAAAAGTGCTGGATAGTGTTATCTCTGACTCTTAAAGTGCTTTTATCCCGGGTAGGTCTATCACTGACAATGCAATGGTTGAGTTCGAATGTTTGCATTCTATGCGGCGTAAGGTGAATGGGAAGAAAGGGTTTATGGCTCTTAAGCTGGATATGGTGAAAGCTTATGATAGGGTGGAGTGGAGCTTTTTGGAAGGGATGATGCGGCGCCTAAGTTTCTCGAAGAGTTGGATTTTGAAGATTATGGATTGTGTATCTACTGTGCATTATTCTTTTATTCTTAATGGCAATGTGAGGGGAAGTATTCGGCCTTCGAGAGGGTTGAGACAAGGTGATCCGCTATCTCCGTAACTTTTCCTTTATGTGCGGAGGGGCTTTCTAGTTTGATGAGAAGATCGGAAGTGGTTGGTGATCTGGCTAGTTTTCGGTGTAGTTGGAATGGTCCGAAAATTTCTCATCTTTTTTATGCGGATGATAGTCTTCTTTTTACAAGAGCTAATGTGGAGGAGTGTCTTAACATTCGTAAAATTCTAGAGATTTATTCTTTAGCGTCTAGGCAGCTTATAAATTTTAACAAATCTGCGGTTTGCTTTAATAGGCAGATTTCAGCGGTTGAGAAGCAAAGTTTGGCGTCGGTTCTTGAGATGAGGGTGGTCGAATGTCATGAGTCTTATTTGGGTCTGCCGTGTTTGACTAGTAGAAGCAAGAGGGCTATGTTTGATGGTATCAAGAACCGTGTTCGGAATAAGCTTCAGAGTTGGAATCATCGATTCTTTTCAATTGGAGGTAGAGAGGTCCTTCTTAAAGCGGTGATTCAGTCAATTCTAGTGTATTATATGAATCTTTTTAGGTTGCCGGTCTCCCTTGTCTCTGAACTTCATCGCCTAAGTGCGAAATTTTGGTAGGGTGGTGGCGGTAAGAAGAAGAAAATGCATTGGTGTACTTGGGATCAGTTGTGTAAGGCTAAGGCCTAGGGTGGTATAGGTTTCCACGATATTGGTGCTTTCAATAAGGCAATGTTGGCAAAACAATGCTGGAGGATCTATAACAGGATTGGGTCTTTGGTTGCGAAAGTGCTTAAGGGGTGCTATCATTCGAAAGTCTCTTTTGTGGAAGCTAAGAGAGGGAAGTCTGGTTCTTTTCTGTGGAGGAGTTTGATGTGGGGTAAGGAGCTGATGGAGCAGGGGTCTAGATGGAGAATTGGTGGTGGGAGATCTGTCAGGATTTATAAGGATAGATGGATCCCTAGGGTGTCAACTTTTAAGGTCTCTTCCCCGCCTGTTTTGGGGTCTCAGCGGTTATGGAGTGTCTAAAATTGACTAATGGGAGTTGGAGTGAGCAGTTGGTGAAAGACAATTTTTGCATGGAGGATGCGGACGCTATTTTTAGCTTGTCCCCTTGTGAGCCGGATAATACAGATTGCTTGCTCTGGCATTTTGATAAGGGTGGCTGTTATTCGGTTAAGAGTGGCTACTGGCTTGCTAGAGCCTCGTTCCTTAATACAAGTTGCTCGAGGTTGAGTGCTACGGAGTCCTGGTGGAAATTTTTTTGGCGTCTTCACCTTCCGTCAAAGATGAAGCTTTTTGTTTGGAAAGCTAGTAACAATTGGATCCCTACGCGAGTTAATTTTGCGAAGCATGGTATGCAAATTGAGGTTGGGTGCCCCATATGTAATAAGTAAGCTAAAACAACTTTCCATGCGTTATGGTTGTGTCCGGTGGTCCAGCGTCTTCATGCGCTATTAACCACTCATAAATGAGCACCCACAATAGTACGGAGCCGTAAGAGTAATACAATGATGAATATAATTCGTCCCACGAGGATTGATGTATTGAATACCACAATTGATTGATTAACTACTATTTAGACAAGCAAGATTTGAATGATTGAATAACACTACTCAAATTTAACTAAATTAAACATATAACTAAAATGCAATAATTGAAATTAGGCAAGCAAATAAACTCAAACAAGTCAAACACAAACATGTGATTGTATTTCTAATGGGAAAATAGGCTAAGACCATGAATCCACCTATCCAATTCTCATTAATTTTAGGCACATCATTTAGGTAAAATATGCAAGTGTGTGTGTAGATTCGTGATACTCTCTATTTGTCTCTAACCTCTCTCAAGTGATAAAAACAATATTTATATGCACCAACAACCTATTTCTCAATAGTTATCCGAACTACATACAAATTCATTAAGTTCATGGCACACAAATTGAATCCTACAAGCTAGCATCACATATTTATATTTTACTAGACTTGTATCGAGCATTTCATCGAGCACGTTGTGTGCTTCTCCTCTCGGTGCTTCACACAACAACCAAATATCAACCAAGTGTTAGCTAGACACCTAGAAGCATTAAGCAATTGAAATACACATACACAACACAAGCAATAATGATAAAGTAATGGCATTTACTAATGATTCATGGAAAAGGTTTCATCTTGGCCTTAGCCAAGATGGATTTAGTTCATATTACAAGAAATGGCAACAAAAGATATGATATTTGTGTAAGCCATAACAAATTACAAATAAAAATAAAGAGAGAAAGGTGTAGAGAAAACTATATATGAAGCTCTCCTCCTCTCTTGGTTGCTTGTGCTAGGCTTTTTCTCTCTTTGACTTCTTTTACTCCAAGGTGTGATTTTTATGGTGGATCTAGGTGAGGAAATGAGGTGATGAAGTGAGAAATGGGTTTAGATGGTGATTTGATGAAGGATTTGGGTGATTTGGTGAAGGATTTTGGTGAAAGAATTGATCTTGGATGTTTTTGGAGTGATATGGGAGTGTTTGGAGCTCAAGGGTCATGCAAGAGGTGTGTTGAACAGAGTTGAAATGAGGTATTTATAGTGTATGGAATTAGGGCATGAAAACTTAGACCAATTTCTGATGTGGCAGTGTGGGCGTTGTACGTAGAGCGCTTCTGTACAACGCCACTTTTCTGATCTTGCATTTCAAGTTTTGGGCGTTGTACATAGAGCGCTTCTGTACAGCGCTCCTTCTCTGTTTTGATTTCTCCAGGCTTAGGCGCTGTACGTAGAGCAGTTCTGTACAGCGCCCGTATAGTGCCGATTCTCTGTCCTCTGAGTCGCTCCCATATGGGCGCTGTACGTAGAGCGATCTGTACAGTGCCCCACTTGATTTTTCCTCAAAATTACTGTTTTTGCCTCCCATTCTTCATTTCTCTACAATAAAGCCCTTAGAAGACTAGAAACCTACACAAGCTTATTTAAACATTAAAAATACCGTTTTTACCCGGAAAACGAAGGCAAATGATAGGTAAAACGGGGCTACAACAAGTGTAGAAATAGACATTATCAGCTATGCGAGATTTCCAGTGGGTTTATTTGGAGGGAGTCCGATAATTTCTTGGATTTTCTGATTCATTGTAGTGTCACTGTGAGTTGTGCTAGTTTTGAGAGACTGTGTGTGCTGTGGTGGCGTGTGTGGCAGAGGAGAAATCAAGTGATTCATGATAAGCATGAGATTGGGGAAGGGGCTGCAGTTTTCTTGGGTGATTTCAGGAATGCCAACAAGGTGGAGTCTACAAACCAGCCTGTTGTCAGGGCGGTGCAAATGTGGATTTGCCTTCCTTCGGGAACCTTTAAGATCAATACAGATGCTGCTCTTCGGTCAGGTGATAAGATTTCGGGTGTTGGGGTGGTGGTCCGGGACAGTAATGGTCATGTTAAAGCTGCTCTTAGTTAGAGGTTGAACTCTCTATATCATCCCCGGGTTGCTAAGGCTTTGGCGATTCTTCGGGGTTTGAGGTTGGCAGCGGACAACGGGCTTGTGCCGGTTGTTTTGGAATCTGATGCTTTATCCATTGTGAATGATTTTGTCTCTAAGGTTGCTCCAGGCTTTGATGTTGGTGTGGTTGTGCAAGATATCCTTAATTTGCTTCTCAAGGTTAATGTCTTTTAGGTTAGTTATGTTCCTAGATTAGCTAATAAGGTGGCACATAGTTTAGCTAAACTTGCTCTTGATTATGTGGGTGAGTTTGTGTGGTTAGATGACTGTCCGATTTCTGTGGAGAGTCTGGTCTTGGGTGATTGCCCAAGTGCGTTGTAGTTTTAGTTTTCCGTTTATTGAATTCCTACTTCCCAAAGAAAAAAAAATCAAAAAAAAAAAAAAAAAAAAAAAAAAAGGATTCTGTAGAAAATGAGAGAGAAAATGAGAGAGAAAAGGTTTTGAAAAAAAAATAGGGGCATTTAAGCCTCTACAGTAGATTATTTGACAAAAACAATCAATTTACTAATTTTAACTAAAAACAATAAAGCCCTTAATTTTTTGGTTAAAAAAGGGTATTTCCTCTACTTGTTCTAACATGTTAAATAATTTTATTTCTATTTATTATTTATAATTGTGTCTTATTAATTATTATATAGAATAAAATGAATTAATTACTTTTAAGTTTATTATCAATATGACCATTAATAGAGTAACGGTAAAATGAATAGTGTTACACTAAACAAAAAAAAAATGAAAACAAGAAAAAAAAAATGAATAGTGTTACATTAAAATGAATAGGAAATGACTAGTGCTTAATCATTAATGAATAGTGTTACACTCAACAAAAAAAAAAAAAAAAAAACAGAACAAGTCGAGTTGGGATCTCTCTTTGATCCTTGTTTTTCTTTGGCATTCTTCGAGTGTTATTCAAATATCAAGTTGCATGAGAGAGAGAAAAGTGCACCAATCTTGACTATGTATTTTATATTTTGTTTAAGTGTCATTGGATTATAAAGTTAGGAAAATCCTGCCGAGGAGAGGATGTTGATCCAAACGGAGAGGATGTTGATCCGAACAAGTCAAGAACTTTAAAAAAAGTTCTAAAAAAATAAAAGAGAAAAACCGCTGAAAAAAGCCAACGAAGAAAAACAACAATAAAAGGATAAACATGTTTGATCCTTGAATATATTCCGACTAGATTTTTTTCATGACAACTCCGGTACATATCATTCAGCCTCTTCAAAATATCTTCAACAATCTTTTCTATAAGTGCAGATTCAGGCCTACCAATTATGTAAAAAAACAATAGTAAGTATAATTGAATCGCAAAGTGTTCAAGACTAAATTAGAAAGACAAAAACATAAGGAATAACATTGATCTGAATTTTCCCAAATAAAAATAAAATGAGAACATACTTGATGGCTTCTGAATTCCACCCAGAAAAATTGGCTGCTTGCCTGAGAACATCCTTCCATGCCTGCACTTTGTCTAAATTCTCCTTAAAACGCTGTTCATGATCAGCAAATGCAACTGCAAAATCCCCAGTCTGATTTCTTATCTGTGTTGGTTCTACCCCATAGAAAACTGGCATCACGATCTGATTGGACTTTTCGTTGCACTCAAGAATCTTCACAAGTTCTTCAAGACACCATCTAGAAGATGCATAGTCTTTCGAAAAAATGACAACAGAGATCCGAGATTCTTCAATTGCTTTGAGAAGAGATGGGGAGATTTCATCTCCTCTTTCAAGTTCGTAATCAATAAAAGTTTCAATTTTTTTGTCACATAAAGCTTTGTGAAGATGGCTGGTGAAATTGTTGCGAGTATCGTCCCCTCTGAAACTGAGAAAAACATCATACTTGAATTTTGGAGTACTGGAAGATGAAGAAGAACGCAACCAACTCAATTCCATTGATGATGGTTCTTGGGAATCTTGGTCGACTCAAGATCCCAACCAAACCTGTCAACAAGCCTTCAATGAGTGTCTTTACTAACCAGATTACAAACCCAGAAACCTCACAAACCTCTGGATCTGTATCACATATGAATCTCTAACCCTAACAACACAAACAGATCACAAGAACACTTTAATACACCACTCAAACTCTACGCAGAGAGTATTCAACCCGCAAAGCACTCTCAATTTACAGTGAACACTCAAAGATAACAATAGATTCACTAAAGAACTCTAGAAATCACCAAGAACAACATAGAGAGAATAGTAGAGTTGAGAGAAAACTGAGAGAGATATTTCGTGAATAGTCTGATGATTGTATTTAATATCTCTATCATCTGGGTCAGCTAATAACCCTTGAATTAATTTAGCAGGTGAAGACTTTACAAAATTCCCAGTGGAAGCTTCCTTGATATTTCAATTATCGTTCCTAGAAAGAAACAGGGCTAATTGCACGGCAGGATAGTAAAAAAGATGATAATTTGACTTTTGACTTTTTGATATAAATTCAAAAATAACGACTAAATCAATGAACTAATTCAATTAATTAAAAATAAACAGGCCCAATAAACTTTACTTGTTAGAGTAGAGATATTTACACCCTTAAAAAATTGTATGTGCACCCTAAATCAATATATTTTTAAAATTTCAATATTATCTTTAAATAAATTTATTAAAATGATTAAGATAAATATATCTTGTATATCATATTAATAAAATATGTAACATTTTTGAATATTTAACAAATATTATAATTATTCACTCGAATATAAAAACAAAAAAAAAATATTTTGATTAAAATATTATTTATTAATTAATTTATATTTGAATTGTGATTATTTTAAAACTATAAATATTAAGTTACTGTTATAATTTTTCTAAAAAAAAAAAAAAAGAAAAAAAAAGGTAAATGTTATTAAAAAAAAAATCTCTTTCAATTTAATTAAAAAAACTAAACTAAAAGGTTAAAAGAAAAGTATAAGAAAAATAAAAAGAAGAAAAGTCGCCTCCTCCATTTTTCTTTGAAAGTCGCTATCACCATCTGCAATATGAAGAAAAATCTAATTTGGAGAATGAAGATTTTTCGTTTTTGGGAGCCTGGGAGGAAGTTTCCTCCATACTTTTATTATTATTATTATTATTTTTCAATTTTCTTTTTAATTATCTTATAACTTATAATTTAAAACATATATTCAAAAAAAATAAGATAAAGGACTATCAGAAAATAAAATTAAAAAAATTAGATAAAGAACTTATTGGGTAATATGCAGGGTGTGCTTACAAAATATAATATTTTTTAATTTTTTAATAGGGTGTACATACAAAAAGGGGTACACATATAATTTTTTAGGGGTGTAAATATGACTACTCTAATTGTTATTGATAAGTCTTTGTAAGGTTTACATTTTAAAACAAGAGTAATTGGCACAAATCCCCCCCTGACTATACCAGCTTTTGCATGTTGCCCCCTAAACTATTTTATTAGGCACTAAACCCCCTGAACTATCACTTATTGGCAATCTTTTGGGTTTTTTCCCCCCTGAGGGGGCATCTTTAGTCTTGTTCTGCCAATAAGTGATAGTTCATGGGGTTTAATGCCTAATAAATAGTTTAGGGGGCAACATGCAAAAGCTGGTATAGTCTGGGGGGATTTGTGCCAATTACTCTTAAAACAATGACCTAAAGGCTGTGCTAAACGAAATAATGAATCACAAACTTCGTTGTCTCTATTTTTTTTTTGAAAGTTTCAAAATTCAAACTCTCTATATTTAACACTTTGACTTTTCTCTTTGTTGATGTTTGAAGAATAAAAAATTGAAGGTATGGTTTTTGACTTTTTTGTTTTCAATTAATTTCTATACGTTGATTTTGACTCATCTTTTAATTATTTCTTTTATTTACAATAATATCCACTAATTTTAGGTTTTATGTATTGAATTGTATCAAATATTTTGGTTGTTGAACACTTGAACTTATAGTATTCTTGTGAACTTATAATTTTAGACACTGAGAGTTTGAAGTATTCTTGTGATACTCTTAAAACTTTTTGCAACATGGGGATAATTATGATATTGATACAGTTGAGTTGTTTTCAGAACTACAGTTGTTAAGAAAATCATTACCGGAAGGCACAACGAAACCTATTGAAGTCTTGGAGTATATAAAAAAACATTTACATTTGCTTCCCAAATGCTTGGATAGCTTATTGAATTTTATTGACTATACCAGTTACAGTTGTTACTGCGGAGAGAAGCTTTTCAAAGTTGAAGTTGATTAAAAATTATCTTCGATCAACAATGTTAACTAATCTTGATGGTAATAGTATAATTAGTAAATTTGCATTTCAGAAAGCAAGAAGAATAGAAATTTAAACAATGTTTTGTTTTTATGTTATTAGATACGATAAATCTTTTTTGTTTTAATTTATGTAGATTACATTGTATTTGGTAAATTAAGAATATTTTTTTTAGATAATAATTTTTATATGGGCCCTGATTTTTGTTAATATCATTAAATGGATGGGGCCCCCAAATGTCTAGAGACGGGCCTACACCGTGCAACCACTACCTCTCAGCCTCTACAACAGCTCCTCTAGTTGGAGGACATGTGTTGCGATCTCCTCCATGGAGATCACACCAGACGAGATCTAGCGGTTTGCGGATCTAGAGATTGGTGGAGGTGGTCAAGACCATATGTTCTCCAACATTTATTTTGCCAAAAAAATTTCTTACGAAAGAGAAGATAATGAGAGAGAAAATGTTGGAAAGATATAATGAAAGTTTTTTTTTTTTTTTTTTTAAGTGTATTTTATTTTAAATTTTTTCTTTTTAATTTGAGAGCTTCTCCGTACAATTTATAAATTTTTCGAGTAATGCTACATTGCCCAAATGATGTGGCAGCACTGTAGACCATTAATCTAAATCATGTAAATCTAATACAATTTAAATGAATGGTCTACAGTGTAGCCACATCATTTGGGCACTAAACTTGGGCAACGTAGCATTACTCTAAATTTTCCATTTACACTGCAATTTTTTTTTAATTAATGACAATTTTAACCTGAACTAAAATTACTTATCAAAATAAAAAAAATTCTATAGACACTCCAAACTAATTAAATTTTTTTAAAAAGAAATTCTCTCTCATAAATTATTAGATTAAATATTACCTATTAAACTCTCTCTTCTAAATTTATTATTACCATATTAAACACTATCTCCTAATTACTATCTCCATACTTTCTCGAATAATAGTTAAAGTAAAAAAAAAAAAAAAAAAACTTATGAATATTTTTTGTTTTTTACTCACAGTAATATATATTAAAAAGTCAATTTTCAAAAAAAAAAAAAAAAAAGGGTATATGAAAACTTGATTTATTACAACTAGATTCGATTAAACTCATAATTTCTAATACTAATGAAAGAATGAAGAACAAGGTACTTATTTTTTGAGTAAAATCAAGCTTATTCGTAAGTTACTTTTTTATTTTATTTTTTATTTTTAACTGTTAGACTTGCTTAAGAAGGAATGAAGATAGAAAATTAGAGATATGTATTAGAGGAGAAAAAGTTTAATATGGTAATTAAAAATTTAGGAGAGAGTGTTTTATGTAATATTTAATCTAATGGTTTATGAGAGATAATTTCTTTATTTAATAATTTAATTAAAAAAATATTACTTTTCGGATGAATCCAAAGGCTACGATGGTTCGTCCTAACTTTTATTAAAATAAAATGGAGTGTCTTTAGAAATTTATTTTTTAAAATGGTGTCTTTTGAATAGGAGTATTAAAAGATAAAAAGGATAATCTTGGAACAAAAGAAAGTGTCTTTAGAATTTTTTAAAATTTAATTTTTGAGAATAGGGTGTCTTTAGAAAAGAAGTGTAAAAAGAAAAAAAATCAGATTGTCATAAGAAGCTCTCTTTAAATTTTTTTATAGATAAACGAAAGGACCATTTTGCCCTCGACACCTTCATAGAATTCTAACTGTAGTTAAAACTCAGCAAAGGTTTCTGAATAAATGAAACTTTATCTGCACATCCAATAATAGTTTAAAGGTTAGGGAAGGTCTTTAATATTAATCTTTTTTTTAATGGAAACTAAAGCAGATAGTGTTTTGATGGAAGGTATTTGTGTTAAGCTGGGTTTTGTTGGTAAATTTAAATTGTGAAGGAAGGAAATGCAGTCTCTTATATTGTTTACTAGTTTAGTTTAGATTTTAGAAGGATTGTTATCAAATTAAAGTAATTAAAAAAATTAGCTGTGTAAAGTTTATATTATTGGTATAAAAGTGAAACGAGACACATATGTATAGTTAATTGCCACCTAACCTCACCTTGTTGCAAATTCGTGACCATACAATCCATGTTCACAGACAGTTAATCTATCAAGTACTAGAAATCATGCAATTAATATGAATCATTTTTTTTTTTTTTTTTTGTTGGTATAACCACTACGAGAATAGACTCTACAAGTACAACCCGGAATACTACTCCCACTATCGGGTAGAGGATACAGGTGGGATACAGGTGGAATACAGCTTCTCTCATAATTTGAGAGAGGAATGCTCTTAGAACCGGGAGAAGGCAACCCACACTTAGGATTTAGAGGAATGCACACACATGACTTTGAACCGTGGTGGTAGAGGCTCTCAGGGAGCGTCCAGCCACATTGGCAAGAGGGCAAGTGTACTTTTTATTTTGGGTTATTATGATTTTAGTCCCTCTATTTTGCGTTAATTGGGGTTTGGTCCACTAGTTTTTGGAATTACTAACTTTAATCCAGTAGTTCTCTGACAATGCCAATTCGAGTCTCTACCGTCCAATTCCGTTAGAATTTCTTTGACTTCTGTTAAGTCAACAAGGGCATTACAGTTGAGTTCTGCCATGTTATATTATAATTTATAAAATATCACTTTAATCAAATTGCTTAATAAATTTTTAGTACCGTCAAGATTCACTTACTATTAATTTTTTTATTATATATATATATATATAAATAGTTTTGTTTTAGCTCACCCTAATAAAAAATCCTGGGTACGCCCCTGATTGGGACTCTTCAGCAAATGACACACAAGCACAGACCAGTCAAAATTCCCACAAACGGGAAAAAACCCACACACAAAGGTGGGACTTGCACCCTCACGAAGAGGGACTACAAACATACAAACCATGGCACTCTGGTGTTGGAGGGATCCAGTAGAAGGGCCAAACACACGGGCTAACAACTAGCGGCCAAAACGGTTTATATAAGAACTGAACAAACCCAAAAAAAGCTTAATTAAAAGGAATAAAAACAGATCTGAAGGAGGGAAACCAAGGCAGCCGGAGAAGACCAACATTAGGGCGCCGCCGATCTGCTGGATCGGGATAGATCTGGATGGAACAATGATGAACGGTCCGAACCAAAGGCCTGCTGACGACGACGGAGATGTCGACCACGTCCCAGCGCTGCATCCCAAGCAAACCACCACCCAGATCGGGAATCCACCGCCGAAAAAGTAGTAAAATCTGCCAGGAAGCCGCAGAGAAGATAGAGAAAACCTTCGCTAAGCTCACCGGACAGCCGATTATCCCGCCGACATCCCTTTTAGCGGTAGGATGTCGGCAGCGAACTGAGAAGAAGGGTGTAGGAGGTTCTGTCTAGAGAGAGGTTAGAGACAAAATATCTTTTCTCTTTTTAACTATAATTCATTTCTTTGATAATTGTTTTTTTCTCGTCTTTGGTATGTTAATGTCAATATTTTATTAATTAATATGAACCTACATTTATTTCTTGGCTAGAAAAATAGGTGTAATGAGAATTTATATATATACAAAAATGTTCAAATTAGTACGCACTGATATAATTTCATCAGTACGTTAGATGTAGACCATTAGATTTACATACTTTGAATTAAAGTGAATGCAATTGTCAAAGCTTCTCCATAATTAGTGATCCACATGCATTTATATTGATGTGAACGAGACCGTGTATATAAATATGTTTAAATGTACTAAGGGCTTGTTTGCTGCGTCGCACTGTATTGTATTAGGAGTTTAAAATGTATTAGAATTATACAATACAATGTTTGGTTTGTTTTGCATTGTTCACTATATTGTATTAGCTAATACATTTTAATTGGTCTAATACGGTGGATATCGTATTAGCTAATACAGAATAGAGAGGTTGTATTAGTTAATACAGCATAATACAATCTAATACAAAATATCACCAAACACAGGATTGTATAAGAATAATACAGTCCAATACAATACAATCCAATTCAATACAATATAGTGTACCAAACGAGCCCTTAATAGTACTTAATTAAGGATATTTTTAGTATTTTTGGAGGGCATAGGAAGTAAAAATAATAATTTTAACTTTTTAATATGGGTGTAAGAATTTATTTATTTATTTTTTTTTTTGACGGGTGGTAATAGAAAAACTGAGCAACCCATATGTTTATTCAACTTTTTTTTTTTTTTTTTTTTAAATTTTAATTTGTTATTCAAATAAAGATCACTGTAAAATATATATATATATTCAAATACAGATTTTCAAAGTGATATGTCAAGTGAGTACAAATTTATTTTCTTCAAGCAATCAAGCATGGGGGAGGATTTTCTTGACCATAAGCAGTACCATGAGCAATAGCACAAGTAGACTTTGCAGGTCCTCCACCTCCATTATAAGCAATGTTTATATCTCTCATGTCAATCTTCTGACATGGATTACTCTGACTGCAGTTCAGCGTTACTGCTATTTGCATCATTGTAGTCCCATGTATGTTGCTGAAATGAACATCACTAATCTTCAGTCCTGAAGAACCCTATAAACATATGCAAAGAACCTTGTTAATTAGGGTATTCAATATATATATATATATATATATATATATATATATATATGGCGGTTCTCTAGTAAGAACGTCTTAAAATTATAAGTTAAGAACGTTCAACCACAGCCACACATTGGGTATTTTTTAACGTGGGGCAGTGGACCCATTATGAATATGTAGCTGTGGTTGGACATCCTGAAATTAAAAAGACAGGTCCTGATTAAAGAAGTATTATATATATATCATGGATTGAGCTAGATTGGATTGGATATGATTATTCGCTCTTGTGTCCAGTCTCGTCCAGTCCAGTCCAACCCTAACGACCTATTAGAACAAAACAGAAAGATTAAATATAGGATAGTTTTGGGATCCATAAAACTTACCGGTGCACATGTTTTCGATGGGCAATATTGTTGATTAATGATTATTGGGTTGGACCCACTGTTGAGATTTATGTGATCAAATTTAATATCAGAGACACTATTTTGAAACTCTGGTTTTGCCCATCTTTTGATCCTGAGACCATTCGTCCATTCATGGTACTTGTCAAGTTACAATTTGTTACATGAACTCCAGTTACATCTTGTAAAAAAAAAAATCACAAAAGATTCCATCAAAAAATATATTCTTTAACACTACAAAACTGTTTATCGCGTCCGATAAACAACCTGCTTCATATCTGAACTGTCTAATAAAAATTATCCGAAAATGACTTATTCTGAGCAGTAGTTTGTTAATATGAGACATCATGATATTCAAAGACTTACTGTTTAAAAAAAATAATAATAACAATAATATTCATAGACTTACAATAGGGAACAATAGGGAGAGGTTTGCAGGTTGGTTGATTGTTGCATTCTATGTGGGGCCAAGCTGAGGGCCCTTGGCATCGAGTGAACCACCACCGTTGATTGTCAACTGATTCAAGTTTTGGATGCTAACCCAATTCTCAATAAGAAGTGATGCTTCATATGTGGGAGCCACTAGATCGCCTTGGAGGTTAAAGTTAATTGGACCCTTACATGGGCCTAACAACGCCATTGCTGGGCCCACCAAGAATTTTCCTGCTGGAATTATAACTGTACTTGGTTCTGTACATTGACAAACTTGGTTCCATGTTTTGTAAAATGCCTGCATTAAACACATAAGAATTATCGATAAACATTTCAAACGTACATTAATGAAATTACGGGTTCGCATTACACGCTCATTTGACAATTCTCAAATTTGTAACATTTTAAAAACGAAATCGATTGAGTTGATATACTACCTCGATATCATTCGATTTTACATGAGCTACAAATAGTAATACTAGAAATGATGATAACAAAATCGATTGAAAACTCATTTCTTCTTCTTCTTCTTTTTTTCTCGTCCACTTCTTTGAATTTGAGCAATATAATGTTATAAAATTTAGTCAATATATGACTTTTTTTTTTTTTTTTTAACAGCAAGCTTTATTCAAGAGTCAAGCAAGGCAGAAACAAAGGGAACAACCAAGCCAAGAGGCCAACGGACCAAACAGAACCCACATAAAACAGAGCACAACAGAGAAGAAACCCAAAAGAAGCAAAAACAAAACAAGGCATAAGCGAAAGCAACACACAAGCTAAGACAAAAACAAACTCAACACTCGTCCCTGACTTCCTCTGCAGCTCCTACTACAGCTAAAAAGAGAAACAGTAAGAAAATGAATAAAATTTAACGGTGTTTCCTATTTGATATGATTCTTAGATTCCTATTTTGATATGAATAAGAAATCGAAGAATTTATTGGAAATCCTACAAGATTTAATGGTGTTTTTTTTTTTTTTTTTTTTTTGTTGATATAATTAATATTTAGATTCTATTACTTGCTATTTTTTTTTCTTAAAAAAAAATTCTATTACTTGCACAAAATCAGATTTATGTTTTAAATTTTTACCATTTTCTTTTGATGGCCGACTATAAGAAAAATGTAAATTAATGACAGAAAGTTATGACGGTTATAGAAACTATCATAAACTTATGATGGTTTTTAAAAACAGTCATAGATTTACGATGGTTTATGATGGTTTTTTAAACCAACATAAACTTTTAATGAAATCCTATATAAAATAAAATAATAAATAAATAAATAAATAAAACTTAAAGTAAAACCCTAGAGTTTATTTTCCCAAATCAACAAACACAAATCTCTCTCCCCACTCCCCACCGTTATTTTCTTTCCCTCTCAGATCCATGGCCGTCTGTCCTCTCAAGGTCGTCGCTGGCATCGATTGGCCGAAAAACTCATTCCGCTCACTTCTCTCTTCACTTCGAGTGGTGTTGGGTAGCACCGTCGTGGTACTCTGCTGAGTCGGTCTTCACTTCGCCTCTCTCTCTCTCTCTCTCACTTGACTTGGTGCTTATTCTGCTTTGTAAAGGTAGTTTTTTTTTTAATCTATATCTGATTTCTTAAAATTTTTTTTTTTTTTTTTTTTTTTTTTTTTGCTAGAAAATCAGTGCTCAATCTCTTAGATTTGAGTAGGAGAAGAAGGTTAAAAGTTGAAAAGATCAGCAGAGATGAGCAAACGAGTACTGGTCTCAAAGCTTCGATTCTCGTCTCCAGATCCTCTTCGACATGTACGATTAGAGAAACCCAAAACGAATTCTAAATTCTTGCATAAGCTACTTGGTATTTTATAGATTTAAAATACAGGGTGTCATTTTGGTTTATAATAAACAATCAACTTTAGGCTGGGATTCGGTGACCTTAAATTTCAAGAAAATCCCAAAAACTAACTACTCCAATATATATAATATATAATAAATAAATTTTGATTAATTAAAATGTTTGATTTTCTCAGTCTTTGACACTACTACCCATGTTCTCATCACTAATCTTATCTATATTTGGATTGATTCAAGGTCTGTTTAATATGAGTTCATAGCTTGGACAGATGGCATTTATTATTTTTCAGATGTTTTTTCTAGGCAATGGTTATTTTTCAGACATTGGTATTTATTTATATATTTATAATATTTGTTTTTTACTAACAAATTGCTCTTGGATTGCTTCTAATGAAATTCATATTCTTTGTTGCAGCTTGTTATGAGAGCAATATTGAGGCTCTTGTCGTCTATGAAGTCCGTAAAATCATGGAGATTTCCAAAAGGAAATTCTTTCTCAGATGGAGTATGGTCTAGAACCTTTCACTATTTTGCTAGTTTAAGTTTTGGATCCCATTTATGTGGCTATGGGGATGTTCGATTCCAAGTCAAAAAGGATTTATGGATTTTGTTTATATGTATCGAGTCACATTTTGTTTATAGGTTCATATACATTTTCATGGATATGTATAGAAGAATGCAAAAGTGATTTATGGATTTCATTTTATCAATGAATTTTATTTTATTTCGAAAATACTGTAGCATAAAGAAATTATATAATATTCAAAAATATGCTGGGTAAAATTTAAAAATAAATTATTATTTTGTTATAAAAAAAAAATATTTTTTTTAATAAAAAAAATAAAGTTTATGACGGTTTAAAACCGTTATAGGTTTATGACGGTTTTCAGAACCATCATCCCCCGTTTATGATGCCGCGAAATACAACGGTTTAAAACCGTCATAAATGTAACTTTATGAATCCGTCATAAACGCGCGTTTTTCTTGTAATCGAGAGACAATTGTGATTAGTATACCTTATCTGACAATTACACAGTTTTGATCAAATCAGAGAATGAATTCTACAATAAGTATAAAATATTTATTAGAAATGATAAAATTATCCGTAGATTATCCCTAAGAATCTATAATTCAATAAATATTAACGGTTCGGTATTAGTGTACCGTAATAATTCGTACGAAATTGGATCATCTACTTTTTATTTTTTATTTTTTTGATAGGGATCTACTTTTTATTGAAGAGTGGTGCTATTGGCAACCCACTAATGATCTAATAATGCCTCGGTTTTTAAAATTCAAAAATTTACTTGATTTGTTTCCTAAACTGCTCTTTTTAATTATCTTCCAAACTTAACTCATCCTATAAATGCTCTCTATATATTATCAAAAAAAAAAAAAAAAAAAAAAACCCCATCTCTCTCTCTCTCTCTCTCTCTCTCTCTCTCTCTCTCTCTCTCTCTCTCTCTCTCTCTCTCTCTCTCTCTCTATTTATATTTATATATATATATATATATATAGAGAGAGAGAGAGAGGAGTTTTGTGTGTGTATTTATTTTTACTTTCGTGTGTAATTTTAAAATTCAAATTAACATATATTAGTAAGAAAAAAGATACTAAAAAATCAATCCACTATAAATTTCTACAATTACATTTGAAATATACAAAATAAAGCTTTCAACTAAAAATTTAACAATTTTCATAAATTTCTAATTCAAATAATTCCAAACCATTGCTTTATAATCTCAAAGTTAATGTTCTAATTTAATCCATAGTCTCCGACGAAATAAGACTACAAAAAAAATCAAGTTAAACAAATCTATCACAACTTAATAATAATAATAAATAACAGCTATATATATTAAAATCTATCTTATTTGTACAAATACCTAGGTAGAGCTCTGAACATGATCAACTCCTTCGAAAGCGAGTGTAGCATGTACAGATTTAGATACCAAAAATAAACATTAAAATTCAAGATTTAATTGTAAAATAATTTTATAAAAAAATAGTTTATTATTATTACCTCTCTTTGCTCGATCACGTAAAATCACAGCTTAATCTTAGAGACTGACCGACCAATCACCTGTGCCTGTTAAATACATACATCAACACTATATTTTTAACTAAAACCGAAAAAAAAAAATTATATATAAACCCTAAACCATAAACAAAATAAAAATAGCAACAAAGAAAGAGAGTTTCTGACCTTTTATTTTGGGTAGAAATTATCAGGCTTTTCAAACCCAAATAAAATTATATAAAAGGTAATAAAAATGAGATAACTGAATATGAAAGATTTTATTTTTACTATATTGAATGTGAAAGGTTAGCTTGTGATTTTGTACTTTTAATTAATGGGATAATGAATAAAAATGAAGTCAATTCCATAACAAATAAGATAATAAATAAATTCTCTTAATGAACCAAAACTAAAATAAAATAATATATTATATAGATAACTAATTATTTTGAAATATTACAACTAATTAACAATACTTTAAAAAAAAAAAAAAAAAAAAAAAACTAATTAATACGAATTTATGGTTTATTGGAAAAACAAACAATGACTTGTCTTTTAAACTTAACCAAAGAATGTAATACTTCAAAAAAAAAAACTTAATAATTAAAAATCAATTATGTGATTGGTTAAGTGAATTTATTCACTATCCCATTAACTACGTGGTTGACTCTTGATTACCTATAGATTTATTATTTAGGAAAAAAATATATTATTAAAAATTATTACAATTAATAATTTACCAAATATTATAATATAAATTATATAGATAACAAACTAACAATACTTAAAAATAAACTAATTAATACGAATTTATGGCTTGTGGGAAAAAATAATAATTCCAAAGCTGATTGTTGTATTGTTTGATCATTGAATAAAATTGCTTTTATTTTTATTTTTTGAAAAAAAAAAAAAAAAAAAAAAACCACGAGCTGTGTATTGGTTATTTGATAATACAGGTAAATTTGTTTTATTACTATTGGTTGTTTGATAATCCAGATACATTTAGTATACAAAGTCAGTAAATAATTCATTTATTTGATAATTGTAAATAATAAATTTGTCTTAGCTTGTTTTTTTTTTTGAAAATTCTTAGCTTGTTGATGTCAATATTTTATTAATTAATATGAACCTATATTTATTTCTTGGCTAGAGAAATGTGTGTAATGAGAATATATATATATATATTTGTTTAAATGTACTAATAGTACTTAAGGATATTTTTAGTACTAATAATAATTTTAACTTATTAATATGGGTATAAAAGATTTTTTTTTTTTTTTTGTTGGGTGGCAATAGAGCAACTGAGCAACCCATATGTTTATTCAACTTTTCTTTTCTTTTTTTAATTTTAATTTTTTATTCAAATAAAGATCACTGTCAAAAAAAAAAAAAAAAAAATCAAGTACGGATTTTCATAGTGACATACTGACATGTCAAGTGAGTACAAATTTATTTTCTTGAAGCAATCAAGCACGAGGGAGGATTTTCTTGACCATATGCAGCACCATGAGCATTAGCACAAGCAGACTTTTCAGGTCCTCCACCTCCATTATAAGCAATGTTTATATCTCTCATCTTTGCAGGTCCTCCAACTCCATTGTAAGCAATGTTTATATCTCTCATCTCAATCTTCTGACATGGATTACTCTCGCTGCAGTTTAGCGTAACTGCTATTTGCGTCATTGTAGTCCCCTGTATGTTGCTGAAATGAACATCACTAATCTTCACTCCCGAAGAACCCTATAAACATACGCAAAGAACCTTGTGAATTAGGGTATTCAATCTATATATATATATATATATATATATATATATGATAGTTCTCTTATCAGGTCGTACTGAAATTATAATTTCAGGACGACCAACCACAGCCGCATGTTTTAATAAAAGACTGATTTTTTTTTAACAAACATTTGAAATTATTAAAACATGTGGCTGTGGTTGGTCGTCCTGAAATTATATATATATATATATATATATTTATACTGGATTGAGCTAGATCGGATTAGATGTGATTATCCGCTCTTGTGCCCAGTCTCGTCCGGTCCAACCCTAAAGACCTATTAGAACAAAACAGGAAGATTAAATGTAGGATAGTTTTGGGATCCATAAAACTTACCAGTGCGCATGTTTTCGATGGGCAGTATTGTTGATCAATGATTATTGGGTTGGACACATTGTTGAGATTTATGTGATCAAATGTAATATCAGAGACACTACTTTGATACTCAGGTTTTGCCCAGCTTTTGATCCTGACACCATTCATGGTATTTGTCAAGTTACAATTTGTTACATGAACTCCAATTACATCTTGTTCATTGGGCGTGTATCCCAAGCTACCGATGCTGATACCGTGTCCAGGGCCACATTGAACGTTGCTAATGTTGATGTTTTTCGATCCAGGACCTATCGAAACACAATCGTCTCCGGTACCTATTACCGAATTCAATATCTGCATGTTGTTCGTATTCGCGATATGGATTCCATCTGTGGTAGGGCTGTCACCCGGAGCCGTTATATGGACACTATTGAATGTCATATTGTTGCAGGAAAACATGATCGAGTGAAATCCCTTGCTGTTGAGAAGTTTTATGTTATTGATCGCGGAATTGTTGACAAAAGCAAATGTGAGAGACTGTAAAAAAAAAAATATACAAAAGATTCCATCAAAAAATTATATTTATATATAATAGTTTATAATCCAATAAACTGTTTTGTAATATTACAAATATGTTTATTGCATCCGATAAACAATCTGCATCGTATCTAAATTGTCTGATAAAAAATATCCGAACACATCATGATATTCAAAGACTTACAATAGGGAGAGGTTTGCAGGTTGGTTGATTTTTGCAATTTTTGTGGGGCCAAGCTGAGGCCCCTTGGCCATCGATTGAACCACCACCATTGATTGTCAACTGATTAAGGTTTTGGAAGCTAACCCAGTTCTCAGTAAGAAGTGATGCTTCATCTGTGGGAGCCACTAGATCGCCTTGGAGGTTAAAGTTAATTGGGCCCTTACATGGGCCTGAAAACGCCATTGCTGGGCCCACCAAGAATTTTCCTGCTGGAATTATAACTGTACTTGGTTCTGTAGATTGACAAGCTTGGTTCCATGTTTTGTAAAATGCCTGCATTAAGCACATAAGAATTAGCGATAAACATTTCACATGTATATTAATGGAATTACAGGTTCGCATTACATGCTCATTTGACAATTCTCAAATTTGTAACATTTTAAAAACGAAATCGATTGAGTTGATATACTACCTCGATATCATTCGATTTTGAATCACCACGTGCACCGTTGTCTTCCACATTAAAAGTACTTGATTTTACATGAGCTACAAATAGTAATACTAGAAATGATGATAACAAAATCGATTGAAAACTCATTTCTTCTTCTTCTTTTTTTTTTCCCCCTTTTTTTTTTCTCTTCCACTTCTTTGAATTTGAGCAATATAATGCTATACAATTTAGTCAATATATAACAATTTTTTTTTTTTTAAAACGGCAAGCTTTATTCAAGAGTCAAGTAAGGAAAAAACAAAGCGAACAACCAAGCTGAGAGGCCAACATACCAAACGGAAGCCCACAGAAAACAAAGCACAACAGAGACGAAACCCAAAAGAAACAAAAACAAAACAGGGCATAAGCGAAAGCAACCCGAAGAAAGCGAAAGCAACACACAAGCTAAGCCAAAAACAAACTCAACACTCTTCCCTGATTTCCTCTTCAGCTCCTACTACATCTAAAAAGAGAAACATCAAGAAAATAAATAAAATTTAACGGTGTTTCCTATTTGATATGATTCTTAGATTCCTATTTTTGGTTTACACCATCCGGTTTTCGGGTGAGGCGGATCCACCATACGGTGCAATCAGCCCAGATCACACCCCGACTAATCCAGACTCGCACCGGGTCGGCCCACTAAGGGGTAAAGTGCTCCCAATATGTGTAGCTCCGTTCACAAGGGGAGTTGAACCTACGACCTTGCTTAAGGGATGAGAGCGCCGAACCAGTCACACCAACACATGATTGGGAATCCTACAAGATTTAATGGTGTTTTCTTTTTTTGGAGATATGATTAATTTTTAGATTATATTACTTGCTATTTAAAAAAAAAAAAAAAAAAAAAAGATTCTATTACTTGCACAAAATCAGATTTATATTTTAATTTTTTACCATTTTCTTTTGACAATAATGGAGAGATAATTTTGATTAGTATACCTTATCTGAAAATTACACAGTTTTGATCAAATCAGAGAATGAATTATACAATAAGTATAAAATATTTATTAGAAATGATAAAATTATCCATAGAATATCCCTAAGAATCTATAATTCAATAAATATTAACGGTTTGGTATTAGTGTACCGTAATAATTCGTACGAAATTGGATCATCTACTTTTTAGTTTTTAGTTTTTATTTTTATTTTTTTATGTTTTTGATAGGGATCTACTTTTTATTGAAGAGTGGTGCTATTGGCAACCCATTAATGATCTAATAATGCCCCGGTTTTTAAAATTCAAAAATTTATTTGATTTGTTTCCTAAATTGCCCTTTTTAATTATCTTCCAAACTTAACTCATCCCATAAATGCTCTCTATATATTTTCAGGAGAAAAAAAAAAACTCATCTCTCTCTCTCTCTATATATATATAGAGAGAGAGAGAGGAGTTTTTGTGTATGTGTATTTTTCTATTTTTACTGTCGTGTGTAATTTTAAAATTCAAATTAACATATATTAGTAAGAAAAAAGACACTAAAAAATCAATCGACTACAAATTTTTGCAATTACATTTGAAATATACAAAATAAAGCTTTCAACCACAAATTTAACAATTTTCATAAATTTCTAATTCAAGTAATTCCAAACCATTGCTTTATAATCTCTAAGTTGATGTTCTAATTCAATCTGTGGTCTCTGACAAAATAAGACCATAAAGAAAATCAAGTTAAACAAATCTATCACAACTTAATAATAATAGTAATAATAATAAGAGCTATATATATATATATATATATATATATATATATATATATATTAAAATCTATCTTATTTGTACGAATACCTAAAAACAGTCGTAGGTAGAGCTCTGAACATGATCAAATCCTTTGAAAGCAAGTGTAGCATGTACAGATTTAGATACCAAAAATAAACATTAAAATTCAAGATTTAATTGTAAAATAATTTTATAAAAAAATAGTTTATTATTATTACCTCTCTTTGCTCGATCACGTAAAATCACAGCTTAATCTTAGAGACTGACCGACCAATCACCTGTGCCTGTTAAATACATACATCAACACTATATTTTTAACTAAAACCGAAAAAAAAAAATTATATATAAACCCTAAACCCTAACTAAACCATAAACAAACACAAATAAAAATAGCAACAGAGAAAGAGAGTTTCTTACCTTTTATTTTGGGTAGAAATTATCAGGCTTTTCAAACCCAAATAAAATTATATAAAAGGTAATAAAAATGAGATAACTGAATAGGAAAGATTTTATTTTTACTAAATTGAATGTGAAAGGTTAGCTTGTGATTTTTTACTTTTAATTAATGGGATAATGAATAAAAATGAAGAGTCAATTCCATAACAAATGAGATAATAAATAATAAATTATATAGATAACTAACTATTTTGAAATATTACAACTAATTAACAATACTTTAAAAAAAAAAAAAAAAAAAACTTAATAATTAAAAATCAATTATGAGATTGGTTAAGAGAATTTATTCATTATTCCATTAACTACGTGATTGACTCTTGATTACCTATAGATTTTTTGTTTAGGAAAAAAATTTATTATTAAAAATTATTACAATTAATAACTTACCAAATATTATAATATAAATTATATAGATAACAAATTAACAATACTTAAAAAATAAACTAATTAATATGAATTTATGGCTTGTTGGCAAAAATTATGTTAAAATAAAATAAAAAATTATGGCTTATCTTTTAAACTTACCATATAATGTAATACATCAACAAAAGAAAAACAATTACCTACTAATTAAAAATCAATTATGAGATTGGTTAGGAGAATTTATTAACTATTACATTGATTACGTGATTGTCTCTTGATTATCTACAGATTTTTGATTTAGGAAAAAAAATATATTATTAAAAATTATTACAATTAATAACTTACCAAATAATATAATGTAAATTACATAGATAACTAATTAACAATTTTTTTTTGAAATATTACAATTAATTAACAATACTTTAAAAAAAAAAATGCCTTATTAATACAAAATTTATGGCTTGTTGGCAAATAAGAAATTATGGCTTGTCTTTTAAACTTACCAAATAATATAATACTTAAAAAAAATACTTAATAATTAAAAGTCAATTATGAGATTGGTTAAGAGAATTTATTCACTATCTCATTAATTACGTGATTGACTCTTGATTACCTATAGTCCTATACATTTTTTATTTAGGAAAAAAAATATATTATAAAAAAATACTACAATTAATAACTAACCAAATATTATAATATATATTATTTAGATAAAGTATTAATAATACTTTTTTTTTGAAATATTACAACTAATTAACAATACTTTTAAAAAAAATTAATATGAATTTAATGCTTTGTGGCAACAAAAAAAATTATGGCTTGTATTTTAAACTTACCAAATAATGTAATACTTCAAAATAAGGGTGGGCACCCAAACCACGAAACCAATCAATCCGCCCAAACAAAACCAATTTAAGTGGGTTGGTTTTGTTTTGTTAAAGAAAAAAACCCGATTGGGTTATTTTTTTAGTAACCCAGTTGGTTCGGGTTGGTTTGTGGGTTGTGTTTTATCAACCCACATAACCCAACCCAAACCATTACATACTTAAATATATATATATATATATATATATATATATATATATATATATATATACAGTGGTTCTCTCATAAGGGATCCTTTATTTTAATTTCGGTAAGGACCACTATGAAATCATATCGATTTGAATGAATTTTAATCTGAATTTTGTTGTGAATGATAAGTTCATTGAAATCTATCTATGAATAAAATTTGAGAATTTTTCAAGCATGAAAACTATTTTTACCGATATTTTTAAATACGAAGGCATTAGAAAAATAGGCGAAATATAGGAAATTCAAGAAAAATAGTTTTCGTGCTTGAAAAATTCTCAAATTTTATTCATAGGTAGATTTCAATGAACTTATCATTCACAAAAAAATTCAGATTAAAATTCATTCAAATCGATATGATTTCATGGTGGTCCTTACCGAAATTAAAATAAGGGATCCCTTATGAGAGAACCACTGTATATATATATATACAATTTTTCTATTATCAGTTCGAACTGACAAAAGATATATTAGTTCCTTGCATGTGGGCCATTGGATTTAAATATTTTGACTTGGCTGCATACACTTGTCAAAGCATCTTTTAAATCTAATGGCCTACATGCAAGGAACTAATATATCTTTTGTTAGTTTGAACTGATAATAGAAAGACTGCACATATATATATATATATATATATATTAAATTATCATATAAAAAAATTAAAGTTAACTTAATTTTATATTATATTTATTTTCAAGGTTATTGCTTCCCCAATTCTAAGTTCTAGCTTCAAACCCTTTCTATTTATTCTTAAAGTTATTTCATCTCATTCGAAGTTGTTGACATTCAACAAATTTATAGAGGATAAGTAACTTTTTTTTTATTATTTTTTTATTTTTTATTTTTTATTTTTTATTGTTTCGTACATAAACGCATTAAGCAATATGATTTAGTTTATTATTATTATTATTATTATTTTTATATAAATTTTATACGTTTTACACTTGATTTTTTTTTTAAGAACTATTACTATTAATCTGTTATGCACCTGGGTTAAATTTAGTATTACTGTTTATCGTATTGATAATGAGTTTAAGTACTTATATTGATATTATTATATTTGTCCAAATAAAAAATATAAAATAATGTAATTATTTTTTTTAAACCGCCAAACCTAACCGATTTTTATTGGTTTGGTTTGGTTTGAGTTGTAAAAAAATAAACTGATTAAATAATGGTTTGGTTTGGATATCATCAAACCCAACCCATGCCCACCCCTACTTCAAAAATAATAATACTTAATAATTAAAAATCAATTATCAAGATTGGTTAAGAGAATTTATTCACTATCCCATTGATTATGGGATTGCCTTCTCATTACCTATTGATCCGTGATTTACAAACAAAATTGGCTAAAAAAATTATGGATTGTCTTTTTTTTTTTTAACAACAACTGAAAACAAACTAAACAAGTAAATCCCCCAGAACCAACTTCTCCACACCCTAAGTGTAGCTCTCCATCCAAAAACCGTCCTCATTTCTGGCAAGAGCCAATTTCGTGAAGGCATCGGCGACCATATTCGCCTTCCTTGGCACAAAGACAACCGCCCCAATACTGTTGTTCCGCAACCTATCTTTGATATCCTGAACAATCAATCCAATCTCAGCAGAAATAGAGCAATTACCACTCACCAACTCAACCACACCCAGCGCATCAGTTTCAATAATTGCTGGTACCAAGCCTGATTCCTTTGTGATATCAATACCAAGCCTGATTTTATTAGAGATAAAATCTCTGAAAGTATTGTTGAGGTGGAAAAGGTTTCCACTGAAGATAATCCAACTGACATGGAAACCAAAGTGGTTCCCTTTAGCAAGCTCAAGCATTGCTTGAACCTGCTGAAAATTGGTGATTTTGGGTAGTCTGTCAGTAGTGTATTGAGCCAAGTTTAGAACAACTTACTTTACCATATGAACTGTGATGAACTAAGATGGAATTTGTTGTTATTTGTGTTAGTCTATCATGAGTTCATGTTGTAGGCCCACCATCAAATCAAGAGAGGCCCAAACTTAAAGCCCAGTGTGAAGAATCCATCACAAGCCCAATCTCCAGCTTTAGTCAACCAAAGTCAATCTCATCTAGAAGCCATATTGAAATGCTGCGTTTTGCAATTGATATGTTAAGTTGAAGATAACATCCGATGAATCTAAGATGGCATGCTGTGATTGGCTTAAGCAGATTGCTGCTGATGTGGATTGATAAGGATATATAAATGAAGCAATAGAGAGAGAATCAGTCAGGCAATCCATTTTTTGTGTTGTAGGTTTTCTGATCTCTTTCTCTCTCTCTGAAATTATCTCGAGTGTTCTCGAGGAGAAAATCTTCCATGGGTCTGATGGTGGTGAGACAGACCAATGAAAGTTTGACATAACGAAATGGATCCAATTTTTTTGCTATTACTTATTTATTTTTTTAGAAAATAAATCTGTATGTTCACCTTCCTCAGTTCTTCTCCCTCATCAGATATTCATCTACATATTCCGTTAACTTCTCGTTCTTCTTCTCAATCCTTAAGATTAAAAAGATTTCAACAGTAGCTTCTCTTCCATTTTTTTTTTCTTTTAGTGAAAGATTTATATATATCTTTTTTTATATATATAAAAATATATTAAGAGATTTATATCTTTTCAATGTAGAAGACACCAAACACCAAATTTTTAGTTCACAAACACAAACAATTTATTACTAATTCATACTCTTTTATTTCATCTAAAAAAATGAAAAATAATTAAATGTATTTTTCTTTTTTTCATGATTACATGAAGTTGAGATGTAAGAGCAAGAGGAAAAAGAAAAATCAAAAATCAAAAAACAAACTGTAAATATAATAACTTGGACAAGAATTTGAGAAGAAAATGAATATCAAAAACTGGAAAAAAAAAAAAAAAAGATTTGGGAAAGAGATGTTGTGGGCTTGTGGCGTGTGTTGGGAGGGAAGAAACAAAGAGAAAAATAAGAAGAAAACAAAGTATATATTATTTGTAAAATAAAGAGAAAAATAAGATGAAAGAGAAGTTTAAAGAATTTGAGAAATGAATGTCTGTGAGGAAGAGGAACTGTTTGGAAAAATAAAAGGGAAAATTTGGGACTTTGAGGAAGACAAGCGGTCTGGGAAAAAAAAATGGACTTTGATTTGGTGAGAACTGAGAAGGCATGTATAAGAGTAACTCCAACCCGAATAGTGGATTTGGTGCAAGTTTTGCACTAAAATATTGCAACAGTCACACTATTTCACTATTCCATCTCCAACCCACTGCACTCAATTTATCTCTATAGGGAATATTTCATTTCTTTGCCCTTTTTAAATATTTCTCCACAATTAACATTTCACCCCATAATTAACATAATATTGCAATACAATACGAATTTATAAAATTAATACATTAATAGAAATTAAATTAAATTCGGTAAAATATTGCATTTATTATTAAAATAACTTAAACATTACATTTCATAAAATAAAATAAAAAAAGCAAAAAAATAAAAGTACATATTAATCATCATCTAATCATCTGAATTAGTATATTCTCCCACAAATGATTTATTAAGGCATTTCGGAGTGCAACATGAGCCTCTTTATCCTTGATTTTTCTATGTCGAGCTAAAAATTCTTGAAATCGGATATTTTCATCTAACACCATCTCAACTTCCGGAGTTGGTGCTTCCGTATGATCCTGAATTGCTGCATCAACATCACGCTCATTCTTGATTATCATGTTGTGCATAATAATGCACATAGTCATTATATCATGTAAAACATGTTTATGCCAAAAACACGTCGGTCCTGCCACAATTGCAAACCGTGATTGGAGAACTCCAAATGCACGTTCAACATCTTTTCTACATCCTTCTTGTTTCATTGCAAATAATTTATTTTTCGGACCACGTGGATCGTGAATAGTTTGTACAAGCGTAGACCATGATGGGTATATACCATCAGTTAAATAATAACCCATATTAAATTCTTTTCCTTGAATGACATAATGAGTTAGAGGAGCAATACCTTGAGCGAGGTTGGCAAAAAGATGGGATGCCTCCAACACATTAATATCATTGTTCGTACCCAGCAAACCAAAATAGGCATGCCATATCCACAGATCATAATCAACTACAGTCTCTAGAATAATAGTAGAGGATCCACTCCAACCTGTATATTGTCCTGCCCAAGTCGTTGGATAATTTTTTCACTTCCAGTGCATACAATCTAGACTACCCAGCATTCCCGGAAAACCACGATCTTCACCAATACGGAGTAGTCTGACAACGTCAGTAGCGTTAGGTAGAGGTGACACGGTTTCGGTTCCGAACCGACGGTTCCGGTTCCACGGTTTAGTGGAACCGGAACCGGAACCGGTTCTAACCGGTTCCGGAACCGTCGGTTCCGGTTCCGGTTCCACAGGAACCGGCGGTTTTGTACCGGTTTTTTTTTTTTTTTTTTTTTTTTTTTTTTTTTTTTTTTTTTTTTTTTTTTTTTAAATTTAAACAAAAAAAAAAATCTTTCTAAGTTCTAACTTGTAACTTATAAGTTGTAGATTGTAATTGAATAAAATAAAATATATAAATGACAAATTACAAAATAAAATTCATTGAGTTCATAAGTTCATTGGATGTTGGAAGTTAGATCATCGTCATCCGACTATCCGAGTATCCAACCGAAAATAAAATAAAATAAACAAATGAAAAATTACAAAATTAAATTAAAATAAAAGTAAACAAAGTTACAATTTACATTTCATTGGGTATTTGGAAATTGAGTCACCCAAATTTCAAAAATAACATAAAATAAATAAATGACAGATTACAAAATTTAATTAAAATAAAATAAAACTAAAAAAAAAAGTAAAGTTATTAGCCTTGCACTTAATTTTTACCACAATTAAGTTGCCTACGTATCCTCTTAGGGGGGTTTAGAGGAATCAAAGGCCACGTAGTTCTCATACCTTTTATTACAGATTTACAGATTTATGGTTCCGCTGCTCAGCTTGCTCCAGAGCCTTCGCCCGCTTCGGGTTCGTCTTCTTTAAAGAAATCATATGTTGGCTCTTGTTGGAGCTCTTGTTGTCTATATTCTGCTTTTGTCCAATCGTCAACACAAACCTGTATCTGTAGTGCTTTTGGAGTCAAGCACGAACGTTTTTCATCCAAAATATTCCCCCCGGCGCTGAACTCTTGTTCCACCGCCACAGTAGAAACCGGTGTTGAAAAAATATTTTTGGCTATCATAGCCAAAATTGGATAGTACTTTGTAGCATCACTCCAATATTTTAAGAGTTCAAATTCTTCAGGAAAGTCACAAGAAGAAGCTAGGTAAGATTCAAGCTCGGCATGCGAATCGGAGCTTGATGAAGAACATCTTGGTTTTTTGTTTTTTTTGGAGAACATACTATACCCTAAATTCATAAATCCAGAGGAAGATGATGGAGGCTGAGATGCAGTTTTGGTTCGTGTAACATCTACGATCGGAGTACCGGATCCATAAATTGTAACATATTCATCATATAAATCATACAATAATTTCTTAACTCTATCACAACATGCTGCAATATCATATTCAATATTTAAACCATCTTTGCCATAATAACCCTCTAGATAATAAGACAAAGATTGTAATTTGTGTCGTGGATCAAAAACTATACCAATCAAATAAATATTTGGAAAATCCGTATAATAATTTAACCATTTTTGCTTCATAGCACTAACGGCTCCCTTTATTGCTGGGTCAGATTCACAATACAAAAATGCACCAGCAATATTTATACTCTCAATAACAAATAAATGTGTTGTAGGTTTATAAATTTTAGAAAAATTTTGTGTAGCATTATAAAAAACTTTTAACAAATTGAAAACATTGTAACAAGCATCCCAATGAGTTTCAAAAAGTTGAATGTTAGGAACATGAAATTGAATAAAAGTAACTAATAAATCCCTATACTCATAACTTTGAGCAAGCAATTTATAAGTAGAATTCCAACGTGTTGGAACATCACGAGCAAATTTAATGGCACGTCTACCATTTTGTTTACAATATTTTGCCCATGCTTTCATTGTAGAAGGATTTCTCCATAAAAACATTAGGGCTTTTTTAATAGGTTCAATAAAACATTGAAGAGTTTCTAATCCTTTTTGAACACATATATTTAAAACATGGCATGCACATCTTTGATGAAAAAATGTACCACCAAGAAAGGGTTTGCATAAATCAATTAAAAGTGGAATAGCAGCGGTATTGGCAGAAGCATTATCAAAACCAATTGCAAAAATTTTGTTTTCAATATTATACTCTGAAAAAATAATTCTAAGCTGTCTAAAAATATTTTGAGCATTGTGTGAATCATCAAAAACTCTAAAAGCAAGAATTCTTTTTTGGATTGTCCATGCATTATCCATATAATGGCAAGTGACACCCAAGTATGAATGCATTTGCCAATGGTCAGTCCATATGTCGGCACATACTGTAACACGACCATTATATTTTTCAAAATATTTTTCTAACTTTTTTTTGTCTCTCACATAAATCTTTTCAAGTGTTTGTGTGAGCGTGGCTCTAGGGACACGGCATGCAGCAGGGTTTAATGCTCGTCGACAATAGTTAATAAAGCCAACCCTCTCACCAAAACTGAATGATAAATGTTCTACTGCTACCATCCTAGCTAATTCTTCTCTATTTTGTTCATCATTATAACGAAATAATTGTTGGTTAGGAGTAGCGTACCTGGGAATTTGTGTTTGTGACCTCATTCTGATCACTGCTTCTGGATGTTTGGCTTCAATATGCTTCCAATAAGTGCCATATCCTCCGGATCTGCTCCATTTATATACTTTGTTGCAGTAATTGCAAGCTACTGTAATGCTTCCATCTTCACTCCTAATTTTCTTCATATGTTTGACGAAGAGATCAGATTTGCTCTGCTTCTGTATCAGATCTTCCTCCCTTTCTAGTTCTACTTCCGGTGTATCAAAACCAAAATCCGGAGGTGTATCAGTATCAGGCATATTTTCTGACTGGCTTGTCAAATTGGGGGTGTTGTCATTGGGATCGGATTCAGAAATTATTAGAGGGGGAGTAGGAAAGTTTAGGCCTAGGTCTTCAGCATAGGCCCGACGTTGCAGATAGTCGTGATAGGTGGAGTCGTTATGACCGAGATTATCGACCATAGGACCCTTACCGTGCATCGAAATCGAACGCCTAGGACCTTCACGGCCGTGACCCCTTCCACTTCCACTTCCACTTCCACTTCCACTTGCCATTTAAAAATAAATTTGGGAGACAATTGGAAACTTAGAACTTAGAAGAATAGTTGACTAATTGGAAACTAAATAAACTGGAAATAAGATAAATTGCAAATAAAATAAATTGGAAATAAAATAAATTGAAAATAAAATAAATTACAAATAAAATAAATTGGATATAAAATTAATTGAAAATAAAATATATTGGAATTTGGAAATAAAATAAATTGCAAATAAAATAAATTGGATATAAAATTAATTGCAAATAAAATATATTGGAATTTGGAAATAAAATAAATTGCAAATAAAATAAATTGGATATAAAATTAATTGCAAATAAAATATATTGGAATTTGGAAATAAAATAAATTGGATATCAAATTAATTGAAAATAAAATAAATTGCAAATAAAATAAATTGGATATAAAATTAATTAAAAATAAAATAAATTGACAATAAAATAAATTGGAGATTTGAGAGACTTATCACTTGAGACTTGAGAGTTGAGAGTGTTGGAGAGAAATTAGAGAGAATTGAGAAGAAATTGGTGTGAGGAAAAATGAAAGGGAGGGGGGGGGGGGGGGGGGGGGGGGGGGGGGTATTTATAGAAAAGGAAAAAAAAAAAAAAAAAAAAAATTTGAAAAGCTAGGGTAGCCGTTGGACCCAATGGCCTGCTGACGTCAGCAGACCGTTGGGCCAACGGTCGGCTGACGTCAGCCGACCGTTGGGCCAACGGCACCCAACACAAAAAAAAAAAAAAAATAAAATAAAATAATTAATTTTTTATTCATGGAACCGCCGGTTCGAACCGGAACCGGAACCACCGGTTCCAATCCGGTTCGAACCGGCGGTTCGAACCAAGTAACGAACCGTAACCGGAAATTCGGTTCCGGTTCCGGTTTTTCCGGTTCCGGTTCCGGCCGGTTCCGACGGTTCGAACCGGAACCGTGCCAGGTCTAGCGTTAGGTGATCTTAGATACTCATATTTAAATTCCTCCACAACAGCACGACAAAATCTCTTCAAGCTTTCAATTGTTGTAGACTCTCTTATTTTAATATACTCGTCAGTAGCATCTGCTGGTAGACCATATGTCAACATCCAAATACTGCTGTTATTTTTTGAAGACCAGACAAACACAGTCTACCCACACTATCTCTTCATTGCACAAAATAGTTGTCACGAGCTTCCACTTTTTCAACAATACGAAGGAATAAACTTCTACTCATTTGAAAACGTTGACGGAACATTTGATCATTATACCGTAGGTTCTCAGCAAAATAGTCGTAGAACAAACGACGATCAGCACTTTCCCGGTCTCGATTGATCACTCTATGACTAGTAATTAAGCCTCCATGGGTCACTGGGTTTTGTTATTAATTGAGATACTGAGCCATGGCCCGATGGATGTTACAATGTTGGGCAATTATTACATCTTGTTATGAATCAATCTCTTCAAGATTTGCCAGAAGTTGCTCTTCCTCATCGTCGGAAGATGAAGATTAAGATGAAGATGAAGATGAAGATGAGAAATTAGATGGACCTCCGATATCGAAATTCATTTTCGCTTGGAGTTGAATTGAATGAGTTTTTACAGACTTTGGCGTAGGCTATTTATCTTTGTGAACACGTGCTTCTAGAAGGGCGAGTGGATGACAGCTGTATCTAGCTGGTTACAGCTCAGAACGTGGGAGTGGATGAAAGTTGTATCCAGCTGGTTAACAGCTCAGAATGTAGGAGTGGATGAAAGTTGTATCCAGTTGGTTAACAGCTCAGAACGTGGCCGACAATAGCTGCAAGCCCACGTGGAAAAAGTAGATACAGACAAAAACACTTTAATTCAAAAAATCCAATGGTTGGAATGGCCTTTTTTGGCGTCGGAGTCGGAATGGCTTGAAACTTTCACGGTTTAAGCGAATCATCAAGATATTCAATAGCATGGCCTTTTTTGGCCAAATTCCATCGTTTAGGGTCCGAAATTTCCGTTTTTACTGTTTTAGGAAAGTTTTATTTTCGTAATAAGTTGAGTTTTCCAAGTCTGAATCAACTTCCGTCAATTCTGGCTTGCTTAGTTTCATTTGTTTCCGTATTTATCTCAAATTTGCCTTTTTTTTTGTTGGTAATTTTCGTTAATTAGGCCCGTAATTTTTAATTTTCATTAATTAAATTAGCGATTGCGAAACGCGTGCTTTTAGAAGGGCGAGTGGATGACAGCTGTATCCAGCTGGTTACAGCTCAGAACATGGCCGACAATAGTTGCAAGCCCACGTGGAAAAAATAGATACGGATAAAAACACTTTAATTCAAAAAATCAAACGCATGAACCAGATTTATTGAACCTAGACATCCAGTACTCGTTGTGGGGCCCACTCTCAACTTTTCCAGAAAACTGTTCTTCACTTTTCCCAAAATGTCAAGATAAGATATCTGGGCTATTAAATGTCAACCATTGGATGGATTGCATCACCACCTGAACCGTAGGATTAAATCTCGAAAATTATTCTTATCTTCACCTTTCCCAAAATCCGAAGATAAGAAATCTGCTCATCATCAAATCCAACCAATGGATGGATTTCCTCACCTTTTGAACTGTAGGATTAAATCGGATTCAGAGTGCCTCCTAGTTTCCATAAATATCAACCCACACTAAATTAAACTTATCCCTTCAAATCTCTTACCCCCTACGAATCACTTATCTCTTCAAATCAATTTTCCCTTCAAATCACTTTTTCAAAAAAATGTCTTCAAACCGAAGTTCTTCATACACACATGCAGAAGACACACAACTGTGTCATGTATATCTTGATGTATCCCAAAACCCAATCACAGGCATTTACCAATCCATGGAGATGTTCTGGGCTCGAATTGAGGCTGAATACAACAACACCAGACCAGATTTTATGATTGAACATCGTAACTGGCGAAGTTTGCAGTGTCAGATGTCGACTATCCTTACTGCAGTTAGGAAAATGCAGTCATGCCTACGACAGATCGAAACTATGAATCCTAGTGGTGCATCTGAAGTTGATATGGTGAGTATTTGTTAAAATTAAAGTTGTAGAAAAATTATATTTAATATTAAATTTGAACAATAAATTTATTTGTATCATTTTGTAGATGAACCGGGCAAAAGTCTTATTAGCCCAAGATAAGAATTACAAAAGGGGTTTCAAGTTTGACCATGTCTAGCCCATTCTCAAGGATATGCAGAAATTTTCAGATAATGATAGTGCAACATCAACCTTGGGAAGGCATCATGGTCATAATGTATCATCACAAGAAGACTCTCCAACTACTGAGTCTCCAACAATGGCATCTCCCGGGCTATCTTCATTTTCTTTGAATATAGCTAATGATGACGCCAGGGGTAGTTCATCTCAAGAACCCATTGGGGTGAAGAAAGCAAAACTGAAAAAGAGGGTTGCGGAAGAAAATTCAACAATTGTTTCCACTTTTACAGAAGGACGAGATAAACTCGTGGAAGTTTTTGAAAAAAACAATCAGGAGAGGCAAAGAACTAACAATATTTTAGAGAGAAAATTGGAGCTGCGGGAAACCAAAATTGTAATGATGGATTTGGATTCCATAACTGCTCCAAGAAAGCGCGAGTTTGTGAATCAACAACAATTAAAAATTATGGCAAAACATGCTCGGCAACAAGGCCATGGATCCGGTAGTTCATCTGGGTCTTTGGGTGATTTTTTCAATAATATCGGAGGATCTAGAAATGGTCTTCCAGACTACTAAATCGTTGTTGTAATTTATGTTGTATTTTTCCTTAATTTTAGTGTTTTCCAATTAGTGCTAATTTAGTCTATCACTATGAAGTTTGTATTTCGTTTTAATGTTTTTATCAATTAATGTATTTTGCTTCATGAATTAATGTAGGAATGAAGTGATTTATTAAAAAAAAAAATTGCATTTAAAACTTATGAATTAATGTAGGAATGAAGTGATTTAATTTTTAAAAAATGGCATTTATAAATTTTTATTTTACACTTCATTTTAGTTTATTATAAATGTTAATATCAATAATAATTAAATCAAAACAAAATCATTAAATAATATAAAGGACCAAATTGGAATAAATTTAATTGATTAGGGTAAATTTGTGAATAAATAAAACCTTTTAATAAAGGATATAATCAGAATATATTTTAAATATAGGGTCAAAACATGATTGTATAAAAGTTGAGGGATCAAAAAAAAGAGACAAAAAATGCATAGTGATTGCGCAAGGATGAACAGTGTCACGCAATATATTGCGTGACACTGTTCATCTTCCTCAGTTGGCGCAGTGTTTGGCAATGGATTGGAGGGCGTTTTTGCGGTGATTTCGTGTCAACTTGGCGATGGCGAGGGATTTGTTGCTGGGTTGGAGAAGCTCTAAGTGGGGAGAGAAGAAAAATAAAACTTTTGATTTAATTACTTTGCCACTTGTTACTGTGCTATTGGTGAAAGAAAAAATAAATTTTAAGTTTTTATAATTATGAAATATGTCACTTTTTATTGGGTCCATCTCACCAACATCAGATATGAGACGGATCCATGGAAGATTTTCTCGTACTTGAGAGATCTGTGATCTTTTGTACAGATATGTGCATCTGTTGTGTAGTTCATAGTTTGTTCAAGTAATCCGTGTTGAGAGAGTGTATCTCTGGTTGTATTTGCTCACTGAAAGTGAGAGACAAGGGTTGATTGCTTTAGTGGTAACAGATAGGGTTTGTTTGTGGGTTTTCTGGATTTCTTGTGAGTAGATCTTGGTCTGTAAAGTAACAATCATATAGTAGAGTGAGCCTTTTCTATTGTTTGGCTCAACGTGGATGTAGGCTTGGTTATCAAGCTAAACCATGATAATTCTTGGTGTTGTTTTCTTTTCTTGTACTCTATTTTGCTTCATATCTATTGATATTTCTTGATCTGTCAATTGTGGTACTCTCTGCATATATTCTTGCTATTTTTTTTGAAAAGGCATATATTCTTGCTATTGTAAGTGTTTCTTACATGTGATTTAGCAAGGAGAGGTTAGGTTAGGTTAGGTTTGATTAAGTAAGGATCAAACCCTAACATCGATATTCTAACATGGATTACTCTCACTGCATTTCAGATTTATATATGTTATTGAACTGAACATCAGTGATCTTCACTCTTGAAGCACCCTACACACACATATATAGATTACAAATCAAGGTACAATATTTCTAAAGCCACATTCTATATCCTAGATGGGACATCAATACTCTTGCACTATCCGGTCTCATCCTGTCCAATATATCCTAAAGACCTAATAACACAATGGACGTGATATTTTTGCGATAGAACTTAAAACATACCTCATTACTACTTTGATATGGGTTATATTGTTGATCAATGATTATGGGGTTGCCAATGTCACGGAGATTTATCTGATCAAAGACAGTACTTTTGAGTCTTTGAAAAGGTTGAGCAAAGGTTTTAATCCTGACACCATGCATGGTGTTTGTCAAGTTACAGTATATGTCACATGAACTCCAACTACATCATCTTCATTGGGTCCAGGCCCCAAGCTTCCGAAGCTGATTGTTGTAATGTTTTATCATTGAATAAAAATTGCTTTTATTTTTATTTTTTGAAAAAAAAAAGTACGAGCTGTGTATTGGTTATTTGATAATACAGGTAAATTTGTTTAATTACTATTGGTTGTTAGATAACCCAGATACATTTAGTACACAAAGGCAGTAAATAATTTATTTATTTGATAATTTTTTTTTTCTCATCTTTAGCTTGTTGATGTCAATATTTTATTAATTAATATGAACCTATATTTATTTCTTGGCTAGAAAAATGGGTGTAATGAGAATATATATATATATATATATATATATACAGATTTTCTATTATCAGTTCGAACTGACAATAAATATATCAGGACGAAGAATGTGGACTACTAGATTTACATAATTTAACCCAAAGTGTATGCACTTGTCAAAACTTCTCCATAATTTGTGGTCCACATTCTTCATTCTAATATATTTATTGTCAGTTCAAACTAATAATAGAAAGACTATATATATGTATGTTTAAATGTACTAATAGTACTTAAGGATATTTTTAGTATTTTGGAGGTTGTAGGGAGTAAAAATAATAATTTTAATTTTTTAATATGGGTGTAAGAAGATTTATTTATTTATTTATTTATTTTTTTGTTGTTGTTGGGTGGCAATAGAGCAACTGAGTAACCCATATGTTTATTCAACTTTTCTTTTCGTTTTTTTTAATTTTAATTTTTTATTCAAATAAAGATCACTGTCAAAACAAAAAATTCAAATACAGATTTTCATAGTGACATGTCAAGTGAGTACAAATTTATTTTCTTCAAGCAATCAAGCATGAGGGAGGATTTTCTTGACCGTAAGCAGCACCATGAGCATTAGCACAAGCAGACTTTGCAGGTCCTCCACCTCTATTATAAGCAATGTTTATATCTCTCATCTCAATCTTCTGACATGGATTACTCTCGCTGCAGTTTAGTATAACAGCTATTTGCGTCATTGTAGTCCCCTGTATGTTGCTGAAATGAACATCACTAATCTTCACTCCTGAAGAACCCTATATACATATGCAGAGAACCTTGTTAATTAGGGTATTTCAATATATATATATATATATATATATGGTGGATCTTTAGTAAGGACGTCTTGAAATTATAAGTTAAGAACATCCAACCACAGCCACACATTTATATTGGGTGTGGGTATTTGTTAATGTGGGGCTATGGGCCCACTATGAATATGTGGCTATGGTTGGACGTCCTGAAATTATAAAGTCAGAACGGTCCTGATTAAAGAAGTATTATATATATATATATATCTTGGATTGAGCTGGATCGAATTGGATATGATTATCTGCTCTTGTGTCCAGTCTTGTCTAGTCCAACCCTAACGACCTATTAGAACAAAACAGAAAGATTAAATATAGGATAGTTTTGGGATCCATAAAACTTACCAGTGCACATGTTTTCGATGGGCAATATTGTTGATCAATGATTATTGGGTAGGACACATTGTTGAGATTTATGTGATCAAATGTAATATCAGAGACACTACTTTGATACTCAGGTTTTGCCCAGCTTTTGATCCTGACACCATTCGTGGTATTTTTCAAGTTACAATTTGTTACATGAACTCCAGTTACATCTTGTTCATTGGGTGTGCCTCCCAAGCTACCGATGCTGATACCGTGCCCAGGGCCACAATGAACGTTGCGAATGCTGATGTTTTTCGATCCAGGACCTATTGAAACACAATCATCTCCGGTACCTATTACCGAATGCAGGATCTGCACATTGTTCGTATTCGCGATATGGATTCCATCTGTGGTAGGGCTGTCACTTGGAGCCGTTATACGGACATTATCGAATATAATATTGTTGCAGGAATATATGATTGAGTGAAATCCCTTGCTGTTGAGAAGTTTTGTGTTATTGATTACAGAATTGTTGACAAAAGCAAACGAGAGAGACTGTAAAAAAAAAAAAAAATCACAAAAGATTCCATCAAAAAATTATATTTATTTATAACAGTTTATCATTACAAAACTGTTTATCGCGTCCGATAAACAGTCTGCATCGTATCTAAACTATCTAATAAAAATTATCCAAACACATTATGATATTCAAAGACTTACAATAGGGAGAGGTTTGCAGGTTGGTTGATTTTTGCAATTTTTGTGGGGCCAAGCTGAGGCCCCTTGGCCATCGATTGAACCACCACCGTTGACCGTCAACTGATTAAGGTATCGGAAGGTAACCCAATTCAAAGGAAGAAGTGAAGCTTCATCTGTCGGAGCCACTAGATCGCCTTGAAGGTTAAAGTTTATTGGGCCCTTACATGGGCCTGACAAATCCATTGCTGGGCCCACCAAGAATTTTCCTTCTGGAACTATAAATATACTTGGTTCTGTAGATTGACAAGCTTGGTTCCATGTTTTGTAAAATGCCTGTAATAAACACACATAAGATTTAGTGGTAAACATTTCACACATATATTAATGAAATTACGGGTTCGTATTACATGCTCATTTGTCAATTCTCAAATTTGTAACATTTTAAAAACGAAATCAATTGAGTTAATGAGTTGATATACTACCTCGGTATCATTCGATTTTGAATCACCATACGCACCGTTGTCTCTCACATTAAAAGTACTTGATTTTACATGAGCTACAAATAGTAATACTAGAAATGATGATAACAAATTCGATTGAAAACTCATTTCTTCTTCTTCTTCTTCTTCTTCTTCTTTTTTTTTTTTTTTTTTTTCCTCTCTTCCACTTCTTTGAATTTGATCAATGTAATGCTATACAATTAATTAGTCAATATATAACA